>JAPEUQ010000008.1:1800000-2134233 GCA_027946365.1 Kalmusia sp. IMI 367209 | reverse complement strand
TTAAAAGCTAAAATTATAGATAGAGAGTATAGGCTAAACTAACTTACGAGGCAAGGCATTTATATATTTCAGCCCTGATACAAAATATAATAGATAGTAATAAATATAAATATCTATTATAATGACTATGCTATATAGCGATATAATAAAGTTACTCCATTACAAGCCTTAAAGATTAAACTAGTCCTCATCTTGGGCAGAATATTAGGAATACTATAACTTTAAGACCTAGGTATAGATCATGTCTGAGCTAGATCATAAATATTATAACTAAAGACCAGCGGATCGCGTTTTATATTATAATTCTTAAAGCTAATACTACGCTAGCTATAGCTATAGCATAAACTCAAAAAGCGACGCTAAGACGCTAAATTAATAATAAATAATAAGCTTCTTACTTAATTAGATAAGAGAGCCTATTAATCGTGAGCTATAAGTGACTATATAATACTAATGGGCCACATAGAGGAAGGGCTTAATTAGTAAATAATTTATAGCTTACCTAGCTACGCTAGAGAACCAGATTAGCCCCACCTATGAATAGAAACACCTTATTATATATCTATATAGTAAGCTACGATAAGAACTACGGTAATAGTAACTAATTATAATAATTTTCTAAACGTAAAGGGAGCTAGTAGAATACATAGCCACTCTAAAAGATAACTTATAAAGTGATTCAACGCCATAATAGCGATACTATAGTAAACACTAAGTTATAATACTAGTATAAAGCTTATAATACCATAAGGAATACGCTAATATAACCTATTAAAAACACTACCATCCCAACGACGTAGTAAGATAGAGTAGTAGACTTAATACTTTTGAGAATTAATATAGATACTTATAGAAAATGGGATACTAGGAAAGGGACTACTAGGCGAAACGCGGTGAGTTAAGCTAACCTAGAATCCTTACTATAGGCGTTAACGCCATTAATACGAAAAAAAGATAAGCCTAGAAGGATACCTGCCCATATAGATATATATAAGTAAGGGCGTTTTTAAATAGAAGAAATAATTTAAGACAGCGAAGGTAAAGAGTAGATAATATATCTCTTACTTAACTCTAGAGTAATAGTAAATACCATTAATAAAAAACTAATAGTAGAGTTATATTTAATAAAAATTATAAATATATTATTATCCTTCTTAAAAGATATTCGCTCTATACTAGTGAAGCTACTATGCCTACTAAGTAACCGTGATATAAAGGATAGCTAGTATACTTATACTAAGTAACTACTATAATCTATAGAGTACTCGAACTACGTAGACCTAGCAACTCTAGGAATACTAGCTTAATAGAGGGAAACGTTCTCTCAACTATAACGAAGTGATAAAGTAGCGCTAGAAAATTAAAAAGATAATACTTTAAATAGAATACCGCTACTGTTTATAGAATTAATAAAAGACTAAATAGAGAGGTATACGCCATAGTAGGTTAGTAATATAAGAGAAATAGAAGAAGAAAATAGAGACCTAACTATACTATCTAAAGTGTTATGGGATTTTAAAGACGTTATAAGTAAAGAATACTACTAAAACGCTACTAGAATATAGTATATTAATTATATAATAAATTGAAGAAAACACCTCTATGTCTTTTAGACTACTATATAACTTATCCCCAAAAGACTAGAGACCCTACGTGCAACTATATAGTAAAGTGCAAAGGAGTAAGATTAAATTTAAAAAATACTAGCCTAGTAGAGGTCCTAGTACTATTTATCCCTAAAAAGAATAATACTAAGACTCTACGTAGACATAGAGAGCTTAAATAAAGTTATTAGAAAAACAAACTAGCCTTATCACTAATTAGTAAAATACTAATATAGGCTATTAGGCTTAGTGCACTATAAGCTACAGACCATAAGGATACCTATTACTAAATATAAATCTAGTGAGGTGATAAGTAGAAGACAGCGTTTTATATACAGCCACTTTAAGTATATAATAATACCTTTCCAGCCTCACTAACGCCTAGTAACTTTTTAGGCTATATTAACTATATATTAATAGATATGCTGACATCTTTTTTATATAGTCTATCTGGATAATATCCTTATCTTTTCGAGAAAAAGGGAAAAACCACTAGAAGTACGTATAAAAAGTCCTTAGAGGCTATAATAATATAGCTATTTATAAACTAAAGAAATACATCTTTAGAACTGAGTAAAATTTAAGTTTCTGGGTTTATCGTGCGACTCGACGGCGTGTAGATAAATAAAGCAGATAGAAATAATATTAGCCTAGCTAAAGATTAAATCTACTAAGAATATTTAAGTATTTATAGGTTTTATAAACTTATAGATGATTTATTAAAGAATTCTCCCCTATTATAAAGCCTATCACGGGATCTACTAAAAGATTCTAAAAAAGAAAAGAAGTGGAACTCCTTTAGATAGACTATAGATGCTAAGAATAGTAAAGTGCCAGCTATATAACGCCTTTAACAGTACTACTTATAATATTATAATCCTATAATACCATTTATACCTAAAAACGGACGCCTGTAATCTATAGATTAATAGAAATCTTCATAAAGGTAGAAATAGAGTTAGCTACCCTATTATATTCTTAGTCATCAAAGTTAACGCTGATAAAGTAGAATACTATATATAATTTAGAACTAGTAGCTATTATAAAGACAATAAAGCACTAACGTTACTATATTAAACTAGTATATACCCTAGAAGTCCTTATGGACTATAATAACTTACGTAGCTTTATAAGAATGAAAGCCCTATCACGTAGATAGACTAGGTAGATGGTCTTCTAGCAGTATATAACTTTAAGATAAAGTATAAGATAGAAAAGACTAACCCTATAGATAGACTATTAAGATAACTAATAGATATAAATAGAAAGATAACATCTCTAGATAGAGATATACTCCTAACACTATAGAGTCTACTAAATGAAGAATACTAGTCTATATTTCTATGGTCCCAGAACCGGCAGTAGAAGATAAAGAAAAATAATCCAATATAGGCTTTCTATAACTCAATCCTAATAAGGATAGGGGAAATAACTAATATAGTAACGCCTAAAGAGGAATTATGAATAGCTAAAGCTAGTCTAAGTTATTAGAAGTTAGTACTATATTACATTAAGGTAGGTAACTAGACGGCAGGCTCAAGAGGCCCTAAAGATCTAATAATAAATATATAAATTACTAGATAAATTACTCCTAAAACTAATCTAAAAGTTATAAACTCTAATATATTTATAAATATAAAAATATACTAATATCACCTTATCGCCATAAAGGCGAGGCAGGGGTAGACGGTTAGAATAGTAGAAGTTAAGAAGAGAGGCATACTACTTATAGAAATAGGGTATATATGCTAAATAAGCGACGCTTAGGCGGAAAATCCTATAAAATAGCTATTATAATAACCTATTAATAGGCTATTTAGGTAGGTAAAGACCCTAAAACTAATAAATTATTAATACTTTTAGCTAAATATAAAGACTATAGTAAAGGAGTATAGTACAACTCCTACGTAGTATACTTATGATAAAAGTGCCAAAGCAGCTCCTATAGGGAAGCTTAACTCCATTATCTATACCTATAGGACTATAGTAAGAGCAATTATAGATTTTATTACAGGACTACTACTAAGAGACGCCATAGCTACGTCTATAATGCGATCCTCATGGTAGTTAATTACTATACTAAGATAATATACTATCTCTCTATAACAAAAAGATATAAACGTAAAGCTAGTCTAACTAATATCTTTATAGACTTAGATTATTAGATTTTTTAGATTTCCAAAAGGTATAATATTAAATAAAAAACCTATATTTATATTAGCGTTCTGGTTAGAGTTCTACTTTATAATAAAGGTAAAGTAATAGTTAGTACTACCTTCTATCTATAAACTAATAGGTAGACGGAATAATAAAACTAAACCCCTAGAATAATATCTATAAATATATATATTAGAGGATTAAAAGAACTAGCTATACCTACTACCCTTAGTAGAGTTCGCATATAATAATTTAAAAACGTAACTATAGGATACTCTATTCTTTATATACTATAGGTTTTACCCACGACTTAACTGCGAAACGATAGCGTGACCTAATATCCTCTCTATTATAGAATAGATAAGTTATCTAAAAGGAGACTATTAGAAACTAGAAGAATAGTAGGCTATCGTAGTAAAAGCCCAAAAACGGTACTACGATAAGAAGTATAAGTTATAAATATTTAAAATAAAAAGTAAGTCTCTATTATTAACCAAGAACTTAAAGCTATAGTATTTAAGTAAAAAGTTATCTCCATGATATATTAGGCCGTTTTTAATAATAGAACCTATAGGTAAATAGACTTATAGGCTCCACTTACCGCTAGGTTTAAGGATTCACCCTATATTTTATACCTTAGTACTAAAGCCA
The DNA here is from genome assembly GCA_027946365.1 of Kalmusia sp. IMI 367209. NCBI lineage: Eukaryota > Fungi > Ascomycota > Dothideomycetes > Pleosporales > Didymosphaeriaceae > Kalmusia > Kalmusia sp. IMI 367209. The sequence goes on along the minus strand of JAPEUQ010000008.1, from coordinate 2,129,821 downwards.
TATCGGAAAAGGCTAAAAGATAATCCTAAACCTCCTAACTCTATTAACCTTAATAATGGTAAGGAGTAAGAGAAATAATATAAAGTTAACTAGCTATTAGGTAAGAGAAAAAATAAGGGAGTAATATAGTACTTAGTTAAATAGAAAGACTAGGCAGAAGAATTTAACTAATAAGTATCTAAAAAAGATATTAATAGCGAGCTAACATTATAGTTTAATTAGAAAAAGAATAGAAAGATATAAAATTTTATTTTTAATAAGGTCTAAAGACTATTACTATAATATTAACTTTACTACGCGAATATTATACGTTTAGAGAAACTAGAAGTGGCTATACTATAAGGTAACTTAGGCTTTAGTCTTATCTTTACCCTTATCCTTACCCCTGCCCTTACCACTGGTGGGAGCTAGGGCCTTAGGCACTAAAACTAAGAACGCTAAATCCTTCTTCTTCTTCTTCTACTAGCTAGTAGAGGAGGCCTTCTTAATATACTTTATAGATAGCGTACTATCGCTACACTTTTACTTCCTTATAGAAGCGGTAGCTTTATAAGCGGCGCCTATTTATAAAGACTTACTAGAGTACTAACCCCAACGCAGTATACTACTAAGGGAGGAGTAGAAAGGAGGCGGAAACACAAGGATCCAGATAGAAATAGGATAAAGGGTAGAATAGGAGGTGAAATAAAACATAGGAATTAGGCTTAGTATAACTACTACCCCCTAATCTACCTCTCCTCCTCCTTATTCCTCTAGCGGTAAGTTAGTATTACTTAACTATAAATTAGTAGAGCTACTACTTAAAGTTAATAGAGAAGAAGCGGAAGCTTCCTCCTAAAGTAATAATTTAATAATATTTAATAAGGGGGGTAATAGGAGAGTGAGACGGAGGTAATATAGAGGCGATAGATAAAAGATTAGTCTATATATTAATAGAGTTAAGAGGCGTCTACCTAAACTACTCAACGTTAAAACAATAGTAGAATACCTAATAAAAGAGAAAGGATATATTAAAAAGTAAAAGATATCTAAAATACCTTTAGTAGTGGTAGTAAAATAATTAGTTATATCTATTTAAAGAAGGATAACCTCTATTCTAATTAGCTTATAGATACCATCCCACTTCGCCTCCTTTTATAAGGTATCCTCTATTAGGGCCTTATAGTCTTTATAAGAGTCTAGGAGAGCCCTATATATAATGGCGTTATCATCACCAGGAAGCATAAGGGCCTTAGTGGCGTAGAGTAGGGTATTTACCTCTCTTATAAAATTAATAGAGATAGACTTATAAGGTTTATATAAGCTCACGTAATACGTATACTTCTTATAGGGGAGGACGTTATACTTTTTATTCTTTAGCGCCGATGCGCTTTAAATAGTAGAGATAATAAGACTACTAGAGTTTTACCTCTAAGATAAGATAATAAGAGAGAGGAGTCTATATAAAGGATTAGCAACAGCGAAGTATAATTAAAGAGTAAATCTATAATAGAAGTATCTAGAGATACTAAGGTCGTAGTAATAGATAGGAGAGGGTTAAACGACATAATAATAATAGTAAGACGTAAGGAGTTAATAACGAATTTAAGCTAAAAAGAAAAAAAAAAAAGAGATAGAAGCGGTAGAGGCTTAAGAATATATATTTCTCTCCTTACTACTATTATCCCTAATAATAATAGTAATTTCACCAACCTCTACTTTACTATAATAATAGATATAGTAACTGCCTCACTATAGAGCGACGGTGAGGTGACAGTATTACCCCATTATAGTACTATAAATCTATTATATAAAAAGTAAATTATAAGTAGCTAAGATAATCATTAGTAAAAGAGGGGATAGTTATAAGAAGTAAAGTACATAATCCCATAATAATATAATTATATAATGGTTCCTTACTAAAAGCGCTGCGTAAGCGAGGCGTTAGGAACGCGCTAACATAACACCCTTTAAAACGCGGGGGAAGATAGAGGGTAAAAGATAGATTTTAATCTTATTATTACTTAAGGAATACTCACTACTATATTTAATTCTAATAGCTTATGTATTAAAAGATTATATAAAGGTCTATAGAAAGATTCCTTCCCCTTTATAATAGGAATTATATAGTTAAATTCTTTAAATTTTAGAAGAGTAGATACTACTTCTTTATTAAATATATTACTATATTCGTATAATATATCTAAAAGACTTAATACTTACGCTATATATACTTTATTAATATAAGTAAAATATTTTAAGCTTATACTAGTAGTCTATAAAACTCCTAGAAGGAATAGATTAAAGCTAGTTTACTTAATTTCCTTTTAAAGTTTTATATAATAATAAATTATTATAGAGTTAATATTAGATTATTATTTTTAGTAAGCAATTGATTAGATTGCTATATAAAAATATAAGCTAGATAGATAGAATTATAGATCGTGAGATCTTCTAATTATAAAACTCTAAACGTTTAATATTTTAGATTATTAAAATTTTTAGATTATAATTATTCTATTACTTAAAGTTTAACTTAAAGCCTTATATCTATAATATACCCCTAAATGAGCTTCGTTAGTAGTAAGTCTATAAGAAACCTATAATAGTAAGTCTATAATCTAGTAATAGTAGTAAGTCTATAAATATATAAAACTCTTTATTATAATAATTATAATTAGTTATATATAAGTTTCTTATTAGTTATCTCTAGTAATTATATATACTTCTTTAAATACTTTTAACCGCCTTATATATGATCGCGTAAATAAGTAACTAAAATAATAAATTTATTATAATCTTATACTTTTATCTTCTCTATTCTCTTTAATCTCTCTTTTAATTATTATATTAGATCTCTATTTTTATACTCTTTTAGTTTTATTTTATTTTCGCTTACGCTCTTTAAGATTTTAATTATAATATATAGCTATCTCTAGATTTCTTATTTATCGTAGACATGAGGCTCTAGGTTGAGCTTTAAGCAACGGAACGATCACGATCCAAAGGATTCTAATAATCTAAATACTAAATGCTTAGAGTTTTATAAATAGAAGATTTTATAATCTATAAATTCTGCCTATTTAGCTTATATTTCTTATATAGTAATCTGATCAATTCGTTTACTAAAAATAGTAATCTAATATTAATTTTATAGTTATAAGCCTAGCGCTTTAGAATATAGAAAGTTCTCCTATATACTTTAGATATTAAGGATTACTATATTTCTTTACCACTCTAATCTTAAAGATCGATTAACTCTTCTATTTATAAAAATAACTAATATGATAATCCTAATAGGAAGATATTAACTTATAGATTATATAAGCTAGTCCTACTAGTATGTATAGCTTTAATTCTACGCCAAAAACCGCGGAGTATAAGATTAAATAGACCTAAATACTTATAACGCTAAAATGATTAATGATATAATACTAATATATTTAAGTTAATTAATAAGTATTCTAATAAGTAGCTAAAAAGTTATAATCTTAAACTTACTAAGCATAGATTATAAATGACGGAATAGTTAATACTATGTTAAGAGTATAAAATATCTAGAACTAAGTCTATACTATAGTATCTCCTAATCTCCTTACTCCTATAATAATTAAATTAGTAAGTAAGGATAAATTAACGTTATAAGCTCTTATATAAGCTTTAAAGAATAATCTTATACTAACTAAAGTTAATATAAAAAACCTAGTTTAAGCTTAATACTATACTTACCTTAAAAGGCCAAGAACGCTAGGCCAAATTCTAAAACCTAGTATAAGGACTAGCTACTTATCTATAATAAAGCCAAAACCTATAAGATTACTATATTAAGGGGAGCTTATAGTATATAATTTTTCTAGATATATTAACTTCTAGGATCGCGCTAGATTAAGTATGATCTATAAATCAACGTATTATTTAAAACTAAATTCTAGATAATAAATCCTTAATCTAATATAAGTTAAAAGATCTTTTTCTTATTATTATAAGAATATACGCTCCGAATAAATAATGGAAAAGCCTTAGAAGTATTCTCTACTTTTATGGGATAAAGCTTAGATGTAAAATAAGCTAGATTAATAAAGATAATAAAGCGTAGGGGAAACTAGAGAAGCCCTACCTATAAGAATAGAAAATATAAATAGGATTTAATAATCTATAAATATCTATAACTAGCTATTATAGGATTATTATTATTAGGGTATAACCTATATTACTCTCTAAATAAAAAAAGAAGACGATCCTTAATCGTCTTACTAAACTAAATAGAATAATCTATATATTAAGATAACTAAAGAAGGATGGATCAGCTATACTATACTAATTCTAAAATTTCTAGGAATAATAATTACTATACTTATAAACCTAGATAAACTTCCTTAATCTAATAATAATACTATAAATATATATTCTATTATAACTTTCGGTGCTCATCCTTTCTTAGAGAATATAATTCTAGATAGAGGAGCTATAGTATACCTTATTAATAATTACGCTTTACTAGTATCTAGAATATTTAAGAAGCCATCTATAATTTAGAGCGTAGAAGTAGAAATATAAGCGTTTCTAATCTTAAGAATTAGAGAAAGACTTCTTAAAAGAGTACTATATAGTAAATAAAGTTTAATCTAAAGATCTATTACTTAAAGATATAAAGATTATTAAAGGTTTTTATATTAATATAGTATTAGGCTCGTTTAAAGAAGACGGGGATCTAATACCTTAGCTTAAATAATATACTATATATAGAAACTATAGAATAGAGTATTATTTTAGCTAAGCTAAGCTATAAATATAATCTTACGTTTTTGGAATATAAACTAATCCTCTACTATCTATTAATAATAAATATAATGCGATTAGTTAAACATGAATAATATATAATATACTAAAAATAAATAGTAAAAAGCTCTAGTATTAACGCTCTAGTCACCTAGGCTTAAAAGCGTTAAAAGCCTTAGTCTATAGTATATATAACGTATAAGATTAAAGGGATCATATAATTAAACTATAAATATTACGTAACTATCTATACTATATAGGTAATCTTAAGATAACTAAGGAAAGATTATCTAGACCTTTTATAGGATCTCCTAGGATCTATTTAATATGCCTATAGGACGATTAAACGAGAACTAGTTATTAATTATAAAGAAGAGTTTAGTAGGAAGATCTATAATAATAACCTCTAAGTAAAAATAATTATAGAAATTATAATAATAATTAAAAGCTTTATAAAATATATTATAATAAAATATAAACTTACTATTACTATAATTTACTAGGATAATAATACTATAACACTACTATAGAGAGGGAGATTAAGATATAAGATCTAAGTAGAATAAGAAGGTATAGAGATTAGCCAGCTACTACCTTATATATATAAGCTAAACGGTACACCGGAAAGAGTAGAGTAAGAAATTATAATAAAAGCTATTAAAATGAGAATAGAAGTAAATCTCTCTATTAAACTATAGTCTAAGATTATAGATATAGTAGTATAGCTTTTATAAATAAATTTTCTACTACTTATAGTCTTTAATCTCTAAACGAAGTACTAGATAACTAATTTTAATAATATTTTTAATATTATAAGCCTATAATATAAGAGCTATAATAGTTAATTCTATCTAGACTAAAGTAGAATCTTTATTTATAACTATTATATATATCCTTTAAATAGGGCGCGCAAAGCAGGCGCGATAGATGAGGATTTAAAGTAAATTTAAGAGCTTATATTAGATATCTAGTAGATATAGAGCTTCTAATATCTATAAAATATAGATTTTAATACTTAATTAGATGATTATAATATATAACGTTATGTTTAATAAAAATCTATTCTATGAAGGGACTTCTAATAAGGGATTCTAAAGAAAAAGTAGAGAAGATTATTAAGATTCTTAATAAAGGAGAAATCGCTAATCTAAAAGAGGTCTATAAATAAATCCTTAATTCTCTATCTAAACTATTTAAGTAAGTAAGTACTAAAACTAGATCTACTACTAAGGAGATCCTTAAGGAAAAGAAATTAAGTAGATTAAAAAGATGGCTAACTAGTTTTCTAGTTATAAAACCTTAAGATTAGACTCTATATAGACTATAAGTATAACTAGTAAATAGTTAAGAGCTTATATAGAGAGATCTAGGAATATAGAACTTATAACCCCTAATAGAATACTAGAACTAGGTATTTTAGGGGATAATCTATTAAGGGATTACTAGGAGATTAGCGCCTAACTAAATATATATTAACTAGGTAGGACTGGAACACCGCTCCTAGAGGGTAAAGATACCCTTAGTATAAATCTAAGAGTTTAACGCCTACCTCTTAAACTAGGTTAGAAGATCCTATAGCCCTAGACAAAGTAGTAAACCTACTAATATATTAAAGATAAAGACGTGTTAGTAATTATACTACTTATATAAATATAAGACTATAGGGAAATACTCCTATAGATAATTAAGTATATAGATACTTACCACTTAGATAATAGAGAAGTAGAAGATCTAAATTTAGTAATTAACTAAGGGGTAAGATAAACTAAAGTATTTATATACTAATTATAGATCTATCTAATAATTCTTAGTAAAACTTTATAAATATATTTTTCCTAGAATAATAGAGGCCTAGGATGAGCGGCGATCCTTTATTATAATTAACTTAATTATAGAGTTAATTATACTCTTAAAGCTATAGTTAATAGTACCTTCTATTTATCTATATAGGATGAGCTTCTAAAAGAACCCTTAAATTAAAAGTAGCTAAGTATATATTCACTTAGAAAGCTTTTAAATAAGCCTTTATAAAGAAATTAACATACTTTAAAAGAAAGGGATATAGTTAGAAATTTAACGAGATAAAGCTTCTAAATGCCTACTCTATTAAAATAGGTTTAGATATATAAGTATAATTAAAATAGGTACTTTCTTAAGTATAAAGCTTATATTATTATAAAAGGAAATCTTTAAGAAAAGATACGCTTAGTTTAATATATATAACTACTCTAGTAACCTATTCTTTTAGAATAGCTATAGTGATTATAGTAAAATTTAATTTAAAGATTTTTTAGTATAATATAGTAGATATATTTCTAAATATTTATATTATAGTAGAAAATCTAGTATTCTATAAGCTCTTAGATAGTTTTAAGAAAGCTAGAAAATATATAAAACTTAATAAAACTTTATATAGCTTAAGAGATTTACCGCTCCTTTAGTATGAGGAGTTCTTAGGTATACTTAAAGCTAGAGGGCTTAGTATATTAAAAGAAGAATTATACTTATTCTTTAATAAGAAATAAAGGATTTTAGTAATCTTCTATATAGATAATATTCTTCTTATTTTTAAGAAAGATATAAGTAAGAAGTTTAAGTAATATAGGATTAGATTATAAAAAATATAAGGTAGAGTAATAAGAATCTATTAAGTAGTTTTTAGAGATGCGCGTTATAAGAGATTAAGAATATAGAATAATTACCCTAATATATAATATCTATATTAATAAGATTATAAAATAGTTTAAGTTAGATACTAATAAGAGCTTTCTAGCTATACCCTTACTATTAGAAAAGCTTGGAAAATATTCCGGGAAGTAATAAAGAGAAATATTAAAATTTATTAAAAATATATTAGATTAGTACTTTATACGGTGATTATAATATAACTAAATATTACTTTTATAGTATTAAAACTCTTATACTTTCTTATGAATTTAGGTCTAGAATACCTTATAGTAATAGATTATATAATTACTTTTCTATATAGAACACGCTAGAAATCCATTTAATATAGAGGGTATAATAGCCCTAATCTATTAATTTATAAAGATACCTTATTTATAGATAATCTAGAGACTAAATAATCTTTTTATAAATATATTATTATACTATTTAGAGGACCGATCTTATAAAAAGTAGCTTACTAAAGTATAATAATAATATCTATAATAGAAATAGAACTTCTAGCTTTAAAGTATATAAGTAAGGAAGTAATAATTCTAAAGCGCCTCTTTTATAAAGTTTACCTAGACTTAGGAGATATATAGCGAATTTTCTATAATAATAAGTAGATAATTAGGCTTATTATAGGAAAAATAAGTATATAACTACGTATCTACGCCATATTAACATTTAGAATATGTGGCTATAATAAGAGTATATAAAGGATCTTTTAAAGTTTTCTATCTACCTATAAGTAATATGCTAGTAGACGGGCTTACTAAACTATTAATAAAATAGTAGTTTATACATTTTATAAAGCTTCTAAATCTATAAGATTTAATTATTATATAATAGAAAGATTAATGAAGAAACCATAATTAAATTATTATAGGAGAAGCTAAGCTCTCTATAGAATATCATCTACTAATATAGCTTAAGGGTAATATAATACTATAAGAGCATAAAAAAATCTATTAACTAAAGTTAAGGAAGAGTGAAAGCTCTATTTAACTATTTAAAAAGATTTAAGAACTTATTAAGTAGTATATAGGCCTTAGTACGTTTCTATATATCTATAAGACTACTATAGATCACTTAAGTACTATAGGAAAAGGGAACACCCTAGCTCAGAGTATAGTTAGAAGTAATAAAGTTACTTATATAAGAAGGTTTACTAAAGAAGTAAGCTTTAACTAGAATAATAGGAGGATTTCTAAATAAAACTTATTATTTAGAGTATAGAATTAATTATTAGATTTAATAGACTATTTAATAATAGGGAACTCTAAGTTTAAATTTCTTAAACGTTACTAAGATCATGTTAGAGATAACTATTAGTGGGAGTCTTAACAGTAATTAGAGTAGAAATAAAAATATTTCTCTATTTATTTTTAACTTTAAAGTGCTATATAAATAGCTTTTAGCTACTCTTTAGTAATTTTAGGTTTTATAATTTAATTACTAAAGAGCTCCTCTAGAAGGTTTAAATTAATCTTAAAAATATTCTTATAAATTTTCTTAATAGTAGAATAAATCTTATTAGTATTAGAAGTAGAATTATATTTATAACTCTTCTTAATAACTAGAACTGAGGTAGTCTTATAATTATCTTCTTTACTTAACTTATCTCTATTACTAATTATAATTATATCTCTAGTCTTATTATAAGTAGATTTAGATTATGGTATGGCTAGAACTTAGGAGAGATTTTAATATAAGGAGAAATCTTTAACTATAGTAAGCCCTTAGAAGTAAAGGAAATCTTAACCTAATTAAAGTTCTTAGTATTACTAGGTAAGAGCTAGGGAACCTTATATAGAAGACTATAATAAATATAGTTAAAGATAACTTTTATAGAATTATATAACTCTTTAATATCCTTATTCTAAGATTTATTAGCCTAATAAACGAAACCGGAGATTTAAATAACTTATAGTCTAACCCTCTTAATAAACTTAAAGATATTTAGCTATATAAGGCTTAAGATCCTTAGGGCTACTAGATAATTAGTGGAAAAAATCATATAATCTTAAAAGAAACTTATACTTTAATATAATTATAACCTAAAGAGTAACTATAATAATAAATAGAACTATTAATAAGATTAAAATAGATATTATTAGATTAACTAGAATTATACTTTATATATATCTCTAATAAGACTCTTTACGAGGAGTACTATAAACGCTTCTTAATATCTTTCTTTTATATAGAATTACTTTACTTTTAATTAACGAAGAAGTATCTTTACTATTTTTCTAATTTAGAGTTCTCTTTTAATAGTATAATAAGGTATAAGTTAGACTAACTTAGAATCTTAGAACTATAAGGACCTTCCTTAGAACTAGATAATAAGCGTAATAGGAATAAGATTACTATAGATTTATAAGGATGACCACGCGTTTTCTATAGAGTTATCTAGATAAAAAGATTAGTAAAATAAAGAGTCTAGAGATAACTATATACTATAATTAAGATCTTAAAGAGTGTGAGCGAAAATAAAACGAAACTAAAGAAGTATAAAAATAGAGATTTAGCGTAATAATTAAAGAGAGGTTAAAGAAAGTAGAAAATAAAGTATAAGATTATAATAAGTTTATTATCCTAGTCACCATTTACGCGATCACGTACAGAGGCGGTTAGAAATATTTAAAGAAAGTATATAATTATTAGGGATAACTAATAAGGAGCTTACGTATAACTAATTATAATTATTATAATAGAGTCTTATATATTTATAGGTTTATTACTACTACTAGATTATAGGCTTACTATTATAGACTCCTTGTAGACTTACTGCTGACGAAGCTCATCTAGGGGGTATATTATAGATATAAGGCTCTAGGTTAAGCTTTAAGTAATGGAACGATCACGATCCAAAGGATTTTAATAATCTAAATATTAAATGCTTAGAGTTTTATAAGTAGAAGATCTTATAATCTATAAATTCTGCCTATTTAGCTTATATTTCTTATGTAGTAATCTGATCAATTCACTCACTAAAAATAGTAATCTAATATTAACTTTATATTATTTTATTAATCTTTTTATCTAGGTAACTTTCTAGAAAATGTATAGTTATCCTTATAAGTCTATAGTAATCCTATTTCTATTATATTTATTATTTAGTTCTAAGGAAGATCCTTATAGTTTCTAAGATTCTTAAGTTAGCCTAATTCTTACATCTTATTATACTATTAAAAAGGGAGCTTTAAATTAGAAAAATAACGAAGGTACTTTTTATTAATTAAGAATAAGAGTAATTCTATATAAAAAGAAAGATACTAAGAAGTATATTTATAGTACTCCTTATAAAGAGTCTTATTAGGGATATATATAAAGTATAATCTCTAGTTAATCTAATAATATCTATTTTAATCTTATTAATAGCTCTATTTATTATTATAGTTACTCTTTAGATTATAATTATATTAAAATATAAGTTTTTTTTAAGATTATATAGTTTCTTCCGCTAATTATCTAATAGTCTAAGAATCTTAAGCCTTATATAGCTAAATATCTTTAAGCTTATTAAGAGGGTTAGACTATAAGTTATTTAAATCTCTAGTTTTATTTATTAGGCTAATAAATCTTAAAATAAGGATGTTAAAAAGCTATATAATCCTATAAAAATTATTTTTAATTATATTTATTATAGTCTTTCGTATAAGGTTTCCTAGCTCTTATTTAATAATATTAAAAACTTTAGTTAGGTTAAAATCTCCTTTACTTCTAAGGGCTTACTATAGTTAAAGATTTCTCCTTATATTAAGATTTCTTCTAAGTTTTAAGCTATACTATAATCTAAATCCACTTATAATAAGACTAGAAATATAATTATAATTAGTGATAGAAATAAATTAAATAAAGAAGATAATTATAAGACTATCTTAATTCTAGTTATTAAAAGAGTTATAAGTATAATCCTACTTCTAACGCTAATAAGGCTTATTCTACTATTAAGAAAACTTATAAGAATATTTCTAAGGTTAATTTAAACCTTCTAAAGGAGCTTTTTAGTAATTAAACTATAAAACCTAAGATTACTAAAAAGTAACTAGAGGTTATCTATATAACGCTTTTTAGAGCTAAAAATAAATAGAGGGATATTTCTATCTTTATTCTAATTACTATTAAGACTTCCACTAATAGCCTTCTCTAACGCGATCTTAGTAATATTTAAAAATTTAAGCTTAGAGTTCCCTATTATTAAGTAGTCTATTAAATCTAATAATTAATTTTATACTTTTAATAATAAGCTCTCTTTTAGAGATTCTTTTACTATTTTAGTTAAAGTTTACTCTTTAGTAAATCTCTTTATATAAATAGCTTTATTACTTCTAACTATATTCTAAGCTAGGGTATTCCTTTTCCTATAGTACTTAGGTAATCTATAGTAGTCTTATAAATATATAGAAGTATACTAAGATTTATATACTATTTAATAAGTTTTAAATTTCTTTAAATAGTTAAATAGAGCTTTTACTCTTTCTTAACTTTAGTTAATAGATTTTTATACTCTTATAGTATTATATTACCCTTAAGCTATATTAATAGATAATATTCTATAGAGAGCTTAGCTTCTTTTATAATAATTTAATTATGGTTTCTCCATTAATCTTTCTATTATATAATAATTAAATCTTATAGATTTAAAAGCTTTATAAAATATATAAACTATTATTTTATTAATAATTTAGTAAGCCCGTCTACTAGTATATTATTTATAGATAGATAGAAAACTTTAAAGATTCCTTTATATACTCTTATTATAGCTACATATTCTAAATATTAATATAATATAGACGTAGTTATACGCTTATTTTTTTCTATAATAAGCCTAATTATTTATTTATTATTATAGAAAATTCGCTATATATCTTCTAAGTCTAAAATAAACTTATAAAAGAGATACTTTAGAGCTATTATTTCTTTACTTATATACTCTAAAGCTAGAAGCTCTACTTTTATTATAGATATTATTATTATACTTTAGTAAGCTACTTTCTATAAGATTAGTCCTTTAAATAGTATAATAATATATTTATAAGAAGATTATCTAGTCTCTAGATTATCTATAAATAAGATATCTTTATAAATTAATAGATTAAGTTATTATACCCTTTATATTAAATGGATTTCTAGCGCGTTCTATATAGAAAAGTAATTATATAATCTACTACTATAAGGTATTTTAGACCTAGATTTATAAGAAAGTATAAGAGTTTTAATACTATAAAAAAGTAATATCTAGTTATATTATAATTATTATATAAAGTACTAATCTAATATATTTTTAATAAATTTTAATATCTCTCTTTATTACTTCCTAGAATATTTTCAAGCTCTTCTAATAGTAAGGATATAGCTAGAAATTCTTACTAGTATCTAACTTAAACTATTTTATAATCTTATTAATATAGATATTATATATTAGGGTAATTATCCTATATTCTTAATCTCTTATAACGTATACTTCTAAAAACTACTTAATAGGTCCTTATTACTCTACCTTATATTTTTTTATAATTTAATTCTATATTACTTAAGCTTTTTACTTATATCTTTTTTAAAAAATAAGAAGAATATTATCTATATAGAAGATTACTAAAATTCTTTATTTCTTATTAAAGAATAAGTATAGTTCTTCTTTAATATATTAAGCCTTCTAACTTTAAGTATACCTAAGAACTCCTTATACTAAAGAAGCGGTGAATCTCTTAAGCTATATAGAATTCTATTAAGTTTTATATATTTTCTAACTTTCTTAAAATTATCTAGGAGCTTATAGAGCACTAGATTTTCTACTATAATATAAATATTTAGAAATACGTCTACTATATTATACTAAAGAATCTCTAGATTAAATTCTATTATAATTACTATAGCTATTCTAAAAGAATGGGCTACTAGAGTAGCTATATATATTAAACTAAGTATATCTTTCTCTTAGAGATTTTCTTTTATAATGATATAAGCTTTATATTTAAGAAAGTATCTATTTTAATTATATTTATATATCTAAATCTATTTTAGTAGAAATAGATATTTAGGAGCTTTATCTTATTAAATTTCTAATTATATCCCTTTCTTTTTAAAGTATATTAATTTCTTTATAAGAGGCTTATTTAAAAAGCTTCCTAAGTAGATATATACTTAGCTACTTTTAATTTAGGGTTCTTTCAGAAGCTTATCTCTATATAGATAAATAGAAGATACTACTAATTATAGCTTTAAAAGTATAATTAACTCTATAATTAAGTTAATTATAATAAAGGTTACTACTTATTCGAAGTCTCTATTACTCTAAAAAGAAATATATTTATAAAGTTTTATTAAGGATTATTAGATAGATTTATAATTAATATATAAATATTTTAGTTTATTTTACTCCCTAGTTAATCGTTAGATCTAGATCTTCTACTCCTCTATTATCTAAGTAGTAAGTATCTATATACTTAATTATCTATAAGAGTATTTCCTATAGTCTTATATTTATATAAATAGTATAATTACTAATATATCTTTATCTTTAGTATACTAGTAGGTTTACTACTTTATCTAGGGCTATAGGATCTTCTAATCTAGTTTAAGAGATAGATATTAAACTTTTAGACTTATATCAAAGGGTATTTTTATCCTCTAGAAGTAGTATTCTAGTTTTACTTAGTTAATATATATCTAGTTAGGCGCCGATCTTCTAATAATCCCTTAATAAATTATTTCTTAAAATATCTAGCTCTAGTATTTAATTAGAAGTTATAAATTTTATATTCTTAGATCTCTTTATATAAGCTTTTAACTATTTACTAGTTATATTTATAATCTATATAGAGTCTAATCTTAAGATTTTATAACTAGAAAACTAACTAGCTATCTTTTTAATCTACTTAATTTCTTCTCCTCTAAGAATCTCTTTAGTAGTAGATTTAGTTTTAGTATTTACTTACTTAAATAGTTTAGATAGAGAATTAAAGATTTATTTATAGATCTCTTTTAGATTAGTAATTTCTCCTTTATTAAGAATCTTAATAATCTTCTCTATTTCTTCTTTTAGAATCCCCTTATTAGAAGTCTCTTTATAGAATAGATTTTTATTAAACGTAATATTATATATTATAATTATCTAATTAAGTATTAGAATCTATATTTTATAGATATTAAAAGCTCTATATTCTACTAGATATTTAATATAAGCTCTTAGATTTACTTTAAATCCTCGTCTATTACGCCCTACTACGCGCTCCTATTTAAAAGATATATATAATAGTTATAGATAAAGATTCTACTTTAGTCTAAATATAGATTAGCTATTATAGCTCTTATAATTATAGACTTATAATATTAAAAATATTATTAAAACTAGCTATCTAGTACTTCGTTTAGAGATTAAAGACTATAAATAGTAAAAGGACTTATTCTATAAAGTTATACTACTATATCTATAATCTTAGGCTATAGTTTAATAGAGAGATTTACTTCTATTCTTATTTTAATAACTTTTATTATAATTTTTTATCCTACTCTTTCTAGTACACCGTTTAGCTTATATATATAAGGTGGTGGCTAACTAATCTCTATATCTTCTTATTCTATCTAGATTTTATATCTTAATCTTCCTTTTATAGTAGTATTATAGTATTATTATCCTAGTAGATTATAATAATAATAAGCTTATATTTTATTATAATATATTTTATAAAACTTTTAATTACTATTATAATTTCTATAATTATTTTTACTTAGAGGTTATTATTATAGATCTTCCTACTAAACTTTTCTTTTATAATTAATAACTAGTTCTCATTTAATTATCCTATAGATATATTAAATAGATTTTAGGAGATCCTATAAAAAGGTCTAGGTAATCTTTCCTTAGTTATTTTAAGATTATTTATATAGTATAGATAGTTACGTAATATTTATAATTTAATTATATAATCCCTTTAATCCGTACGTTATATATACTATAGACTAAGGCTTTTAATACTTTTAGGTCTAGATAATTAGAGTGTTAATATTAGAACTTTTTACTATTTATTTTTAGTATATTATATATTATTTAGCGTTTAGCTAATCGTATTATACTTATTATTAATAGATAGTAGGGGATTAGTTTATATTCTAAAAACGTAAGATTATATTTATAACTTAGCTTAGCTAAAATAATACTCTATTCTATAGTTCCTATATATAGTATATTATTTAAGTTAAGGTACTAGATTCTTATTTTCTTTAAATGAGCTTCTAATTATTAGGTTACTGGGTGAATAATATAGATTTAGTATAATAGTTAATAATATAATATATTATATAGTAGAAAGTAGATAAATTACTACTAGATTATATCTATATAGTAGATTCCTTTTATCCCTAGTTATAAGGTAATGGATCCTTCTTAATTATAATATTCTAGTTATTAAGATATATAACCCATCTATATAAAGTATAGAGTAAGTTATTAGATATTATTCTCCTTTTAGTAATTAGGGATATATAGGACCTCTAACTACTAATTACTATCTAATACCTTCTAATAGTATTATATTATAATATTATCCCCTCCTAGAGTCTCTTTTATCCTAAGAGAGTAGATTAGAGATTAACTAACCTATTAGGTCCTATCTAGTAATAGCTATAGTAACTAATACCTAGGTATCTATTTAAGTTATATAAAGGAGATTTCTCTATCTAGTTAATAGGGTAGTACTTCTAAACTTAAGGTAAGAGCTAGAGTAAAAAAACTATTCTTTAGTCTCTCACCTCCTTTTACTACCTATAGTGGCGGTAAAGGTAAAAAACTATAACTATATATTAAAAGTTTTAGGCTATATAGACCTATAAGTAGTTTTCTACCTTAATTTCTCCTTCTCCCTAATACCATTTTTTTTAAAATTTATAAATATACTATATTATTACTATATAGTATTACTAGGCCATTATTAATATAATTAGGGTATTCTAGTTTACTATAATCTCTACTTTTTTATTCCCTTTTATAAGTATTACTCTAATCTATTTTATATTAAGTAGTAACTAATTATAGCTAATTATAAATAATAATATTAACGTACTCTCTTTATTATTAAAATCTATTTAATTTCCCACCTCTACTTTTATCTAGTAATAACTAGCACTATTAGTCTCTAATTATTTCTAATATCTCTCTAAAATCACCTTAATATCTATATAATAGTTATTAACTATAAGCTTATATATATTAAATGCCTTAGTAACTACTCTAAGGGCGAATTTACTAATAATAAATAATACTAAATATTAATTAATAAAAACTATTCTTTATAAATAAAGTCTAGGGTAAAATATACTATATCTACTAAATATACTATCTTAGAGATAAGAAGTACTATATAGTAAGTTTTACTCCTTTAGGTAGTAGAGGGCGCTAAATAATACTATTAGGTCTTAACTAACGTTATATAGCTTAGAATAAATAAGCTTAATACTCTTATAAAGATTAAAGATATTATTAATATTTATAATAGATTTATATTATAAATTATATCTTCTTTATTAGAAGATAACGTAACGACTTTTAGAAAGGACCTTAAGGTCTTTACTTATAAGATTAAGACTACTTTATATAGTCTTTACTAGCGCGTACTATATATTATTTATAAGGATAGATTTAACGCTCACTTTCATCTTCATAATGGTAAGACGGACGTAAAGGATTAATATATATAATCTAGTATTATAGTAGATAGTTATAACTACTCTAAGGTTAGTTAGAAGTATAAGATAAAGTTTAAGAATAATTATATTAATAGCTATACTAATAAATTCTCTAAGAAGGTAAATACTACTTTTAGCTCTTTCTAGGGCTATTTAGGCGTTAACTAGTACTATAGGGTGGTAATCTACTTAGAATATACTAAATTAACCTTAAGTATAGTATTACTCTCTCTACTTTTAATATTTTAGAAGGTTTAAACTCTATAAATCCTTATATTAACCCTAATACTAGATATAAGCGTCTTTATTAAAAATAAAAGTTATAGTATTTTTTTACTTATTTACTCTCTATTTCTATTATAAATGTGTACGTTAGTAAGTCTAAGTCTAAAGGGCTCCTAACTAAAAAATTTCTATAAAATATTAATAAGTAAGTTAAGGTTTATTATAATACTAGTTTTCCTAGATTTCTAGAGAATAGAAGCTCTATTTCTATAATATTAATTATACTTATAAGGCTTTAGATAAGGATTAGTTTTTAAAGAGTTAGTTATAGTTAATATATCTCTTTAGGCGCTAATTAGCGCTATTAGGTCCTCTTTTTAGTATATCTAGTATATAACTTACTTTCTAGTCTTTTAACTACGGTGTTAACTAGACGAAATATATTCTTAACTAAATATAGATAATATTAATAGATAGTTATAAATAGTTATTATCTAATATTATTTAGTACTAAATAATATATTTAGATCCTAATTAGATTTATATATAGTTATGGAGTTAATATTAGATTACTATTTTTAGTAAGCGAATTGATTAGATTGCTACATAAGAAATATAAGCCGGATAGGCAGAATTTATAGATTATAAGATCTTCTATTTATAAAACTCTAAGTATTTAGTACTTAGATTATTAAAATCCTTTAAATCGTGATCATTCTATTACTTAAAGCTTAACCTAGAGCCTTATATTTATAATATACCCCCTAGATGAGCTTCGTCAGTAGTAAGTTTATGAGGAGCCTATAATAATAAGCCTATAATTTAGTAGTAGTAATAAGCCTATAAGTATATAAGGCTCTATTATAATAATTATAATTAGTTATACGTAAGCTCCTTATTAGTTATCCTAGTAATTATATATTTTCCTTTAAATACTTTTAACCGCCTTATATATGATCGCGTAAATGGATGACTAGAATAATAAACTTATTATAATCTTATACTCTTATCTTCTCTATTCTCTTTAACCTCTTTTAATTATTATACTAAATCTTTATTTTTATACTCTTTTAGTTTTATTTTATTTTCGTTTACGCTCTTTAAGATCTTAATTATAGTATATAGCTATCTCTAGACTTTTTATTTTACTAATCTTTTTATTTAGGTAATTTTATAGAAAACGCGCGGTCATCCTTATAAGCCTATAATAATTCTATCCCTATTATACTTATTATCTAGTTCTAAAGAAGGTCCTTATAGTTCCTAAGATTCTTAAGTTAGTCTAATTCTTATATCTTATTATACTATTAAAAAGGGAGTTCTAGATTAGAAAAATGGTGAAGATACTTCTTTATTAATTAAAAATAAGAGTAATTCTATATAAAAGAAAGATACTAAGAAGCGTATTTATAGTACTCCTATAAAGAGTCTTATTAAGGATATATATAAAGTGTAATCTCTAGTTAATCTAATAGTATCTATTTTAATTTTATTAATAGTTCTACTTATTATTATAGTTACTCTTTAGGTTATAATTATATTAAAGTATAAGTTTCTTTTTAAGATTATATAGTTTCTTCCACTAATTATCTAGTAGCCTTAAGGATCTTAAGCCTTATATAGCTAAATATCTTTAAGCTTATTAAAAGGGTTAGACTATAAGTTATTTAGATCTCTAGTTTCGTTTATTAGGCTAATAGATCTTAAAATAAAGACGTTAAAGAGCTATATAATTCTATAAAAATTATTTTTAACTATATTTATTATAGTCTTTTATATAAGGTTCCCAGCTCTTATCTAGTAATACTAAAAATTTTAATTAGATTAAGATCTTCTTTACTTCTAAGGGTTTACTATAGTTAAAGATTTCTTCTTATATTAAGATCTCTTCTAAGTCCTAAGCTATACTATAATCTAAATCCGCTTATAATAAGACTAGGATATAATTATAATTAGTAATAGAGATAAGTTAAGTAAAGAAGGTAATTATAAGACTACCCTAGTTCTAATTATTAAGAAGAGTTATAAATATAATCCTACTTCTAATACTAATAAGGCTTATTCTATTATTAAGAAAACTTATAAGAATATTTCTAAGATTAATCTAAACCTTCTAGAGGAGCTCTTTAGTAATTAAACTATAAAACCTAAAATTATTAAAAAGTAGCTAAAGGTTATTTATATAGCACTTTTAAAATTAAAAATAAATAGGAGGATACTTTTATCTTTATTCTAATTACTATTAAGACTCCCACTAACGGTCATCTCTAACGTAATCTTAGTAATATTTAAAAAACCTAAGCTTAAAGTTCCCCTATTATTAAGTAGTCTATTAAATCTAATAATTAATTCTATACTTCTAATAATAAGCTCCTATTTAGGGATCCTTTCTACTATTTTAGTTAAAGCTTACTTTTTAGTAAATCTTTTATATAAGTGGCTTTATCGCTTCTAACTATACTCTAAGCTAAGGTGTTCCCTTTTCCTATAGTACTTAGGTGATTCATAGTAGTCTTATAGATATATAGAAGTATACTAAGGCCTATATACTATTTAATAAGTTTTTAAATCTTTTTAAATAATTAAATAGAGCTTTTACTCTTCCTTAACTTTAGTTAATAGATTTTTTATACTTTTATAATATTATATTGCCCTTAAGCTATATTAGTAGATGATATCCTATAGAGGAGCTTAGCTTCTTTTATAATAATTTAATTATAGTTTCTTTATTAATCTTTCTACTATATAGTAATTAAATCTTATAGATTTAGAAGCTTTATAAAATATATAAACTACTATTTTATTAATAGTTTAGTAAGCCTATCTACTAGTATATTATTTATAGATAGATAGAAAACTTTAAAAGATCCTTTTACGTACTCTTATTATAGCTATATATTCTAAATGTTAATATGGCATAGACATATAGTTATACGCTTATTTTTTTCTATAATAAGTCTAATTATCTACTTATTATCATAGAAAATTCGCTATATATCTCCTAAGTCTAGGGTAAGCTTATAAAAGAAATATTTTAGAGCTATTACTTCTTTACTTATATACTTTAAAGCTAGAAGCTCTATTTCTATTATAGATATTATTATTATACTCTAGTAAGCTACTTTCCATAAGATTAATCCTCTAAATAGTATAATAATATATTTATAAGAAGATTATCTAGTCTCTAGATTATCTATAAATAAGATATTTTTATAAATTAGTAGATTAGGGTTATTATACCCTCTATATTAAATGGATTTCTAGCGTTCTATATAGAAAAGTGATTATATAATCTACTATTATAAGATATTCTAAGCCTAGATTTATAAGAAAGTATAAGAGTTTTAATACTATAAAAGTAATATCTAGTCATATTATAATCGCTATATAAAGTACTAATCTAATATATTTTTAATAGATCTTAATATCTCTCTTTATTACTTCTCTAAAATATTTTCTAAGCTCTTCTAATAGTAAGGATATAGCTAGAAAGCTCTTATTAATATTTAACTTAAACCGTTTCATAATCTTATTAATATAGATATTATATATTAGGGTAATCATCCTATATTCTTAATCTCTTATAATATATACCCTAAAAATTACTTAATAGATCCTTATTACTCTACCTTATATTTTTCTATAATCTAATCCTATATTACTTAAGCTTCTTACTTATATCTTTCTTAAAAATAAGAAGAATATTATCTATATAGAAGATTATTAAAATCCTTCATTTCTTATTAAAAATAAATATAGTTCTTCTTTTAATACGCTAAGCCCTCTAGCTTTAAGCGTGCCTAAGAACTCCTTATACTAAAGGAGTAGTAAATCTCTTAAGCTATATAGAGTTTTATTAAGTTTTATATATTTTTAGCTTTTTAAAACTATCTAGGAGCTTATAGAGTACTAGATTTTTACTATAATATAGATATTTAGAAATATACCTACTATATTATATTAAAGAATTTCTAGATTAAATTCTACTATAATCGCTATAGCTATTCTAAAAGAATAGGCTACTAAAGTAGCTATATATATTAAACTAAGTATATCATTCTCTTAGAAATCTCCTTTTATAATAATATAAACTTTATACTTAAGAAAGTATTTATTTTAATTATATTTATATATCTAAACCTATTTTAGTAGAAGTAGATATTTAGAAGCTTTATCTTATTAAATTTCTAACTATATTCCTTTCTTTTAAAGTGTGTCGATTTCTTTATAAGAGGCTTATTTAAAAAACTTTCTAAGTAGATATATACTTAATTACTTCTAATTTAAGGGTTCTTTTAGAAGCTTATCTCTATATAAATAAATAGGAGGTATTATTAACTATAACTTTAAGAGTATAACTAACTCTATAATTAAATTAATTATAATAAAGGGTTGCTGCTTATCCTAGGCCTCTATTACTCTAAGAAAGAATATATTTATAAAATTTTATTAAGGATTATTAGATAGATCTATAATTAGTATATAAATACTTTAGTTTATCTTACCCTCTAGCTAATTACTAGATCTAGATCTTCTACTCCTTTATTATCTAAATGGTAAGTATCTATATACTTAATTATCTATAGGAGTATTTCCTATAGTCTTATATTTATATAAATAGTATAATTATTAATATATCTTTATCTTTAGTATACTAGTAGGTTTACTACTTTATCTAGGGCTATAGGATCTTCTAATCTAGTTTAAGAGGTAGGCGTTAAGCTCTTAGGCTTATACTAAGGGGTATCTTTATCCTCTAGGAGCGGTGTTCCAGTCCTACCTAGTTAATATATACCTAGTTAGGTATTAATCTTCTAGTAATCCCTTAATAGATTATTCTCTAAAATACCTAGCTCTAGTATTCTATTAAGGGTTATAAGTTCTATATTCTTAGATCTCTCTATATAAGCTTTTAATTATTTACTAGCTACGCTTATAGTCTGTGTAGAGTCTAATCTTAAGATTTTATAACTAAAAAACTAACTGGCCGTCTTTTAATCTACTTAATTTCTTCTCCTCTAAGGATCTTTTTAGTAGTAGATCTAGTTTTAGTACTTACTTACTTAAATAGTTTAGATAGAGGATTAAGGATTTATTTATAGATCTTTTCTAGATTAGTAATTTCTTCTTTATTAAGAATCTTAATAATCTTCTCTATTTTTTTTTTTAGAATCTCCTTATTAGAAGTCTCTTTATAGAATAGATTTTTATTAAACGTAATATTATATATTATAATTACTTAATTAAGTATTAAAATCTATATTCTATAGATATTAAAAACTCTATATTCTACTAGATATTTAATATAAGCTTTTAGATTTACTTTAAATCCTCATCTATCGTGTCCTACTGCGCTCCCTATTTAAAGGATATGCGTAGTAGTTATAGATAAAGATTCTACTCTAGTTTAAATATAGATTAGCTATTATAGCTCTTATAGTTATAGGCTTATAATATTAAAAATATTATTAAAACTAGCTATCTAGTACTTCGTTTGGAGATTAAAGACTATAAGTAATAAAAGGACTTATTCTATAAAGTTATATTATTATATCTATAATCTTAGGCTATAGTTTAATAGAGAGATTTACTTCTATTCTTATTTTAATAGCTTTTATTATAATTTTTACCCTACTCTTTCCGGCGCACCGTTTAGCTTATATATATAAGGTAGTGGCTAGCTAATCTCTATACCTTCTTATTCTATCTAGATTTTATATTTTAATCTTCCTCTTTATAGTAGTATTATAGTATCGTTATTCTAGTAGATTATAGTAATAGTAAATTTATATTTTATTATAATATATTTTATAAAACTTTTAATTATTATTATAATTTTTATAATTATTTTTACTTAGAGGTTATTATTATAGATCTTCCTACTAAACTTTTCTTTTATAATTAATAACCAGTTCTCGTTTAATTATCCTATAGATATATTAAATAGATCCTAGAAGATCCTATAAAAGGTCTAGATAATCTTTCCCTTAGTCGTCTTAAGATTACCTACGTAGTATAGATAGTTATATAATACTTATAGTTTAATTATATAATCCCTTTAATTTATATATTATATACGTTATAGACTAAGGCTTTTAACGCTTTTAAGCCTAGGTAACTAGAGCGCTAATATTAGAGCTTTTACTATTTATTTTTAGTATATTATATATTATTCGGCGTTTAGCTGATCGCATTATACTTATTATTAATAAATAGTAGGGGATTAGTTTATATTCTAAAAACGTAAGGTTATATTTATAACTTAGCTTAGCTAAAATAATACTCTATTCTATAGTTCCTATACGTAGTATATTATTTAAGCTAAGATACTAGATTCCTACCTTCTTTAAATGAGCTTCTAATACTATATTAATATAAAAATCTTTAATAACTTTTATATTTTTAAATAATAGATCTTTAGATTAAGCTTTATTTTCGTTATATAGTATTCTTTTAAGAAGTCTTTCTCTAGTTTCTAAGATTAGAAATACTTATATCTCTATTTTTACGCTCTAAATTATAGGTGGCTTCTTAAATATTTTAGATACTAGTAAAGTGTGATTATTAATAAAATATATTATAACTCTTCTATCTAGGATTATACTCTCTAAGAAAGGATGAGTACTAAAAGTTATAGTAGAATATATATTTATAGTATTATTATTAGATTAAGGAAATTTATCTAGGTCTATAAATATAGTAACTATTATTCCTAGAAATTTTAGAGTTAGTATAGTATAGCTAATCCATCCTTTTTAGTTATCTTAGTATATAGATTATTCTATTTAGGTTTAGTAAGATGATTAAGGATCGCCTTCTTTTCCTATTTAGAGAGTGATATAGGTTATACCCTAGTAGTAATAATCCTATAATAGTTAGTTATAGATATTTATAGATTATTAAATCCCATTTGTATTTTCCATTCTTATAAGGGTAGGGTTTCCTCTAGTTTCCTACGCTTTATTATCTTTTATTAATCTAGCTTATTTCACATCTAAGCTTTATCCTATAAAAGTAGAGAATATTTCTAAGGCTTTTCTATTATTTATTTAGAGCGTATATTCTTATAATAGTAAAGAAAAGATCTTTCTAACTTATACTAAATTAAGGGATTTATTATCTAAAGTTTAGTCTTAGATAATATATTAATTTATAGATCGTATCTAATCTAACGCGATCTTAGGAGTTAGCGTATCTAGAAAATCATGTACTATAAACTCCTCCTTAATATTAGTAATCTTATAGGTTTTAGCTTTATTATAGATAAGTAGCTAGTCCTTATACTAGGTTTTAGGATTTGGCCTAGCGTTCTTAGCCTTTTAAGGTAAGTATAATATTAGCTTAAACTAGGTTTTTTATATTAGCTTTAGTTAGTATAAGATTACTCTTTAAAGCTTATATAAGAGCTTATAATATTAATTTATCCTTACTTACTAATTTAATTATTATAGGAGTAAGGAGATTAGAGATATTATAATATAAACTTAGTTTTAGATATTTTATACTCTTAATATAAGTATTAATCATTCCATCATTTATAATTTATACTTAGTAAGCTTAAGATTATAACTTTTTAGCTATTTATTAGAGGCGTTTATTAGTTAACTTAGATATACTAGTATTATATTATTGATTATTTTGGCGTTATAAGCGTCTAGGTCTACTTAATTTTATACTCTACGGTTTTTAGCGTGGAATTGGAGCTGTACGTACTAGTAGGGCTAGCTTATATAATTTATAAATTAATATCTTTCTACTAGGATCACTATATTAGTTATTTTTATAAATAGAAGAGTTAATCGGGATCTTTAAGATTGGAGTGGTAAAGAAATACAGTAATCCTTAACGTTTAAAGTATATAAGAAGAACTTTTCTACGTCCTAAAGCGCTAGGCTTATAATTATAGAGTTAATATTAGATTATTATTTTTAGTAAGCGAATTAATCAGATTACTATATAAGAAATATAAGCTAGATAGATAGAATTTATAGATTATAAGATCTTCTACTTATAAAACTCTAAGTATTTAATATTTAGATTATTAGAATCCTTCGGATCGTGATCGTTCCGTTGCTTAAAGCTTAACCTAGAGCCTCATATCCATGATAATAGTCTAACTTCTTATAAGCTTTAGCTCTTCTTTAAATAAAATTCTTTTTAATTAACGTTTCTAATTCTTATATTTATAAAGTTTATATTTTTCTAAAAGATCTTTTTTCTATATTTAACTATACTATTAAAACATTCTATCTATATAAGATGACTCCTCTACTAAACTCCCTATAGGAGATATATAGTAAGTCTTAAAGATAAAAGATAATAGTAAGATCTTTTATCTATAGATAAGTCTAATTTAGCGTTATTAGCCCCTAAGTAGTACTTTCTCAGTCCTTAATTAGACTAAATCCTAGCTATTAATTATCTCTCCTCTTTTTAAGGGATATTTATAGTCCTACTTCTACGCTAGTTACTTTATAGTAAACCTTTAAGGTTTTATTTTAAACTTCTTCTAATACTATTTTAGTATTTCTCTATTAAGATTTACTTTTAGTTCCTAGGAGTTATTATTAGGGCTATAATTAGTCTATTTAATAAGATATTTTTATTAGTCCTATTTATTATATCTTTATTTTAGAATTTTATTTACTTTATAGATATTATCCCTAAATTGGCGCATTGTGTCGTTAATTAGCTCTTATAGGTATAATAAAGAGCCGCGTAGCAGTTATAGTTTTAATAAAGAAGAATAAAATATTAAATAGACTTTATCTAGACTAGTTAGTTTTATATAGTATATTATTAGCGAATTATTAATAGTTTTAGTAATTATTTCTAGGTCTAGGAATTTCTAATCTAGTTTCTTACTTAGTCTTATAAATCTTATATACCTATTTAAGATATATACCTTATCCCTACTTTAAGCTCTAGTGGGAGTTTTTTCTTATCTATAAATACTTTTAGTAAGCCTTTACTACTTTTAACTTTCTATAGTATTCTAAACGTATATTAATTAGTCTAGAGGCTAAAGTAAATTCTTAAAGGCTTTCTCTACTATCTAGCGCCTAATTAGGCTAATTAAGCTCTTATAGATTATACCTAAAATATACTTAGAATGACGTATAATTAGTAGA
This sequence comes from Kalmusia sp. IMI 367209, assembly GCA_027946365.1. NCBI lineage: Eukaryota > Fungi > Ascomycota > Dothideomycetes > Pleosporales > Didymosphaeriaceae > Kalmusia > Kalmusia sp. IMI 367209. Next base: position 2,103,347 of record JAPEUQ010000008.1, on the reverse strand, counting down.
TATATATTTACTATTATTATAGGTGAATTCTATTAATAAGATTTATAAGATCTAATCATCCTATTCTAGTATATAAAATATATAAAGATACTACTCTAGAATCTAATTTTAATATTTAGTCTACCTATTAGTCTATAAATAAAAGCTAACGTTAATATACGCTTTATATTTAGATAGTAGTAAAAGGTATCCTAATATTTAGCTCTTATAATTAGTTCTCTATTTAAAATCACGCTTTAAGGATTATTATATAGATAGATTATTTTATAGATTTATATCTATATAAGATCGTCACCGTCCTAATCTATTTAAGTAGGTATATAATAATATATTTTTAAGAAATAATTATAAATAATAAGAATTATATTATATACCACTCTAGTAAACTTATTTAGTAGTAGATTAATAATAAAATTTATAGTTATATACTACTAAAGACTATTAGAGACTAGTAGAGGTTATAAGAGCCTATAAGGTTTATACTTTTTTAAAGTGACTCTTTAGTAATATTTATAGTTATAAACGTAATTAGAGATATCCTTTATTATATTTAGCTAAATATACTTATACTTTACGCGTTTAAGTATTTTAGTAATACTAAAGTGTTTAGATAGAGGGCTATTATAATAACTCTTAATAGCTTGAGCTTACTTAGCTAGCGTTTCTATCCTTATTTATAATATAGAGATTTTACTAGACTATTTAGGGCTACTTTATACCTAAACATTATCTTTATTATTTAAGATATCTAACTCCCCTTCGTCTAAGTCTAGTAACTCTAAGACTTAATTATATTTCTTAAGATAATCTTTATTACGTTTTTAAACTTCTAGATATCTTTTTTAGTTCTAAGTTATACTCTTAGTTTTTATAAAATCTAGTAATTATAGATATCTCTATTTTATTATCCTTCTATTAAAATAATATCTCTTTTAATAAGTTAATAAAGATCTTATTATACTTATATTTTAGTTATACGGCTTTAAGTATATAGTTAGGGTGATATAATAGTACGTTAGCTAGATTTATTAATTTAGCTCTATATATTATTATAAAGTTATATTTAGTCAAAGTTAAATATAATTAAATATAATAGAATAATAGAACCTTTATCTTTATAAACTACTAAAGGTTATAATAGTTTATTAGGATTTTAAAATATTAACCTCCTAGGTAATAATATTAATACTTAATATATTCTACTATTATAAGAAATTCCTTATTATAGATATTATAATTATACTACGCGCTATTTAGTTTCTTTAAAAGAAATTAATTAGGCATTAATACCCTAGTTTATCTATATTAGGGACTAATTAGCTTAATATAGTACTAATAGCTCCTCCTAAGACGTTTATTTTAATATAGATTTATCTTCTATATTTAAAATATACTAAGATTAGGACTTATAAAAAGGTATCTTATATCTCCTTAAAAGATTTCCTATCTTTAGGGCCTAGGTCTAGCTTTACGCTTTCCTCCCTTCTTATGGCTGGCCTAGTCTAGGCGCTACCTAACGCTTTCTAGATTAATTTAGTTAAAGGAAGTATAATCTTTAAAAGTTAACTATAAATTAATAATAATAATTTATAAAGCCTATAAATATTTATATATTTCTAATTATTTTAGGTATTAGTTATTTTTAGATTATCTTAATTTTACTAGGATTAATACTAAGGCCTTTAGGTATAATAATAAAACCTAGGTACTCTATAAATCTAGTATACTATTTATATTTCTTTAGATTAATAAATAACTTTGCATTACGTAACTATTATAATATCTTCTAAATATAACTTCTATAATTTTCCTCTAAGTTAGAGAAGATTAGTATATCATCTAAATATATAATATAAGTTATATTAACTAGTTCTACTAGTGTTTATATAATTAATACCTAAAAACTATATAGAGATATTTATTAAACTAAAAGATATAACTATATACTTAAAGTAGTTATATTTTATATAAAAGATAGTCTTCCACTTATCCCCTTCTATAATATAGACTTAATAATACGCTTCTTATAAATTAAGTTTAGTATAGATTTTTACTTTTATTAAGTAATCTAGAGACTCTAAAATTAAAAATAAAGAACTATAGTTCTTTACTATAATTCTATTTAAGCCCTAATAATCTATATAGAGTCTAAGAGTACTATCTTTCTTCTTTATAAAGAAATTAGCGCTCCTACTAATAACTTTAAGTAATATATCTAACCCTAATCTAAATAATCCTCTAAGTACTTTCTAAACTATTATATATAGGGATTACTTACCTTAAGTAGGCTGAGTAAGGTAGGCTTTAGGAGGTCTAGTACTAGTTAATTAGATAATAAATAAAGCTTATACTACTTTAATAAAGTATATTAAAGCTAACGTTATCTTATATTAATCTAGATAAGAGATGAGTTAATAATTTAAGTTAATTATAAGGAATCTAATAAAGACTAGAAACCTTCCTTTTATATATCCTTTCTCTAGTCCTAGATATCTCATTTATTTTCTAATATCCTTAATCTTAGTAGGATATTACTCTTAGCGTAGGATATTATTTTATTCTAGCACCTTTTCTATTTTGGCTCTTCTTAGCAGGATATTATTATATAACTACTAAGTTACTAACTCTATTAGTTTATCTAAGAACCTTATTATATCTATTATATCTACTATAGGTTCGCCTATAATTACTTATTACGCGTAATTTTTTAATTTATTAATAGATACTATTAATACTTACTCCTTTTTATAATAATTATTTTAATATTATTTAGTCTTTATTATACTACTAGTTCTTCTACTAGGTATTTATAAAGATATACTACTACTATCTTTCTAATTTATCTTATAAGCCTTCCTAACTATACCTAAAGCCCCTAAATCTTTAGTTATATCTTATTAAGAATGTACGTCCTATATTATTTCCCGGAATCTTAAAATAATTTATAGATATACTTATTATAAAGAGAAAGATTTATAGTACTTTATTAATACTATATCTAGTTATTATACTAGTTATCTAACTATTTATTCTAAATATAGTCTTTAGGTACTAGAGAAAAAGTAGGAAAGGGTTTAAGTAGAACGTTATTATAAGAAGACTAAGCTTTTACTATTAAAGAGTGTTAAACTATTACTATTATAGAAACTACTTATCTTCGTCATGAATTATTTACTATTAAGGAGGCTAAGTAAATACTAGTCTTTTATAATCTTCGCGTAGCGTCTTCTATAGATTATTTAGAATAAGAGAGACCTTAAAGAATATAGTTACTACTACTATTTCTAAACTACTACTATTTAAATTATTAACTAATCTAGGCTAGTTATAGGTTAAATTCTCTTTCCTTAATTTCTTTTTTATTTTAATTTTCTATCTTTTCTAATCTTAGTTTAGTTCCTTCTTTTAAATTTATTTTTATAGGTTCTACTTATAGTAGTTTAATACTAGTTTCTTATAATTTATAAGATTTTATAGTAGTTCCTAGGTATTTTAGTCCTTTAGCTATCCTTTTTACTTAACTAAGTATTTCTACTAACTTTTAAATTTCCATAGATCCTTAATTACTTTAACCTTATATTCCTTATCTTTAAGTTCTAGTATAGTTTTTAGCTTAGTATTAATTAGTACTAGTTCTAGTAGAGATTTATAGAATATTAGATATATATAGGTTCCTTATAGTAGCTTAAGTTTAAAGTTTACTAGTCCTATTTCTTTAATAATTTTAAATAGTTCTATCTATAAACTATTAAGCTTATTACTAGATCTTTTAGTCTTTAAATTTTTTTATAATAGGAAGACTTTATCCCCTTCTTAAGGGTTAGTCCTTAATTCTTTTTTATTCACCTGTCTAGACGTTATAAGGTTCTTTTTTTTTAATATTTATATATAGCTATTAATATAGTTTATTTATAAGTCTTACTTTATATTCTACTAAGGTCGTGATACTAACTACGTCCTATAGGTTTTAATATACCGTTAGCTCATATCTATAATTTACGTAATATAATAACTACTTAGTTATACTTAATTATAAACTATTATATATTAACTATATTATAGATAATAGTTTTACTTAATTATTCTATAATTTATTTATATATATTCGTAAGTACTACTCTAGAACTTAATTAATCCTTTCCATTTATTCGTCCGTTTATAGGTGAAAGCTCATCGAGAGTTTTCTTTTAATACCTAGCTTGGCTAGTAATATTTTTAAAACTTAGATATAAAGAGTTTATTCTTATCTATAAAAATCTATTCTAGTTTTTATAGTTTATAATAAGGGTTCGTTTTACTTTATAAGCTATTTCTAAGGCTATAATTACTTCTATTATTAGGATAAAGTATACGACTTTAGTTAATTATTTTATAATTACTAGTATTAAGTTATATACTTTATTTAATCTAGGTTTTATTAATACTAGGAGCTTTACTATAAAGTCTATTATTATATAAGTCTATAGTCTCTAAGGCGGTTATAAGGGTTATAATAACCTATAGGACTTATATCTCTTAGGCTTATTTTTAAGTAGGCTAAATAGTTATCTATAATTTCTATTATTTATATCCTTAGGTTTTAGATATTATATTTATGGCTAAGTCACTAAATTATTTTATCTATCCCTATATATCCCCATTTCTTAGATTTATAAAGTTATTATATTACTTTAATTACGTAGTAGTCGTCTACTACTATCCTTTCTAAGCTATCTCTTTTAGCTTTTCTAAGATATTCTACTAGTTTATATTATTTTTATTACTTTTCTGGCAATCTTACATAGTCTTAGTAATTTTTAATTTCTAGTTTTTAGTAGAGTAATACTGGTAAGCTTAATATACTCTATAGTCTAGTTATATCTAAGTATATTATCTTTATTATATATTAATACTATATTATATATAGTTGAATTATCATTTTCTATTAGATTACTTCTTTAGTTAAATATATCTATAACGCCGTTTAATATTCCGGCTCTATAATAGATTTTAAAATTAAAGTTAGCTAGTATTTCTAACTATCTAATTTATCGTTAGTTTAGTTTCTTAGTTATAGTAAAGCTAGTTCGGTTTTTATAGTCTAAAAAGACTTCTATCTATTCTAGTACTCCTAGTAACTATACTTTCTATTATTTAAAGGCTTTAACTACTACTAGTAGTTCCTTATTATAAATATTATAATTTAGTTCTACTCTAAGAACTTTCTTATATAGTAGAATACTAGTCTCTATTTCCTATCTTTATATTCTTATAATAGTATAATAGCCAGTATATAGTTTAATATATTAATTTCTACTTATTTTCTTTTTATTAGGTCATTTATCTGTAATATTGGTACTTCTAGGAATAGCTATTTTAGTTTTTAAATACTTTTTCTTATTCTTTACTTTAACTATAGCCTACTTCCTTTTAGTAATTTCTATTAGGGGTACTATAGTATTTAAGTATTCTTTAATAAACTTTTAATAAAAGTTAATAAATTCTAAGAAGAATTATACCTTTTATATAGTCTTTAGTATTAGCTATTCTTATACTACCTATACTTTTTTAGGTTCATAGCCACTCCTTAATTTAAAATAATGAAACCTAGGTAGTTAATTTCCTTAACGTAGAATTTATATTTATTTAAGTAAAGTAGTAGGTTATATTATTTTATTTTATCTAGTACTTTCTAACATATTTAATATATTCCTCTAGTATACCTTAGAGTAAATTAATATATCGTCTAGATATACTATATAGAATATATCTAAGTATTTATATAAGGTCTTATTTACTAGGACTTAAAAGATTACTAGTATATTTATTAATCTAAAGGATATAACCGCGTATTTATATAGTTTATATCTAGTTTTAAAGACTATTTTCTATTTATAGTCTTCTTTAATTTTTATTTAATAGTAATCATCTTATATATTAAATTTTATAAACTATTTTACTTTTTAGAGTTATTTTATAAGCTCTTATATTAAGGGTAGTAGGTATCTATTCTTTTTATAATATTATTCAGTTATCTATAGTCTATATAGAGCTATAGCTATTTATTTTCTTTAAAATAAATAATATTAGTAATACTATTAAACTCTTACTAACTCTTATAAATCCCCTTTTAATATTCTTTTTAATATACTTTTTAGTTCTTATTACTAATTATAAGATAATAGATATATTAGTCTTAGATATAATTTTATACCTTCTTCTAGGATAATTTTATAATCCTAGTCTTAATATTCTAGTAAATCCATTTTACTATATTCTTTAAATAGCTTTTTATATTTCTTATATTTTTTAGAAATTATAGGTTAAGCTTTTATTATTTCCTTAGTCTCTAGTTTTCGTATCTATATAACTTCTATCTATTAAGGGTCTTTTTCTTAGATTTTCCTAATCTATTATAGTAATATCTTTCTAATTTTCGCTACTATAGATATTATTTATAGTTATGTAACTCTAGCTTTTATTAAGCATTTAGTTATTTTTACTATTTACTAGTTAATATCTAGATTATACTTAACTAGCTAATCATATCCTATTATTATATTAAGGATTTTATATCTATAATAGGTATCTTTTATTTTCTATAAAGTTTTTAATCTATAGGGTTACTATTCCTATCTTTAATTATATTTTTCTAAGCTATATTCTATTATTAAATTATTAGCTAGACTAATAGATATTAGATACTTTTTATTTTATATTGTAACCTTTACTTCTTTACTACTTAGGGTGAGATAATTATAATTTATATTTCACTATTTAATAGTATGTATATTTTTTTCCTTATATATATACTATTATTAGTAGGTATATTTATTATATTTATAATTAAGTCTATTTTATAATACTCTTACTAGTAAGACTCTTTAGCTAGTAGTATCTTAGTTTTTATTCTTCTATTTCTTTTTATAGAAAGTATCTACTTCCTTCTTTATTAGATAGGTGTATACTATAATCGTCTTAGTAGTAGAATACTTATATAATTTATATATATACCTCTTATTCTAATATTTCTAGTATAGGTATCTTTTCTATTTATTAGAATTCTTCTCTATATATAACCCATCCTTCTAAATCTTCTTAAATAAGGTCTAGGAGTTTTATTTCTAGTTCCACTTCTAGTAATCTAGTCCCTTCTAGTAATTTTTATATAGTTCTAATTTTATTTTATATAATAGTATATTATATCTATATAATATATTAGATCTATAGACTAGTTATATATTTATAATTAGTCTATTTATACTATTAATAGCTATTCTTTATATATTCCCTTTTATTAAGGTGTTAGTACTCTAGTAACCCACTATAGATTACTTCTTCCTTTTCTAAGGTATAAAATATATAGTATATTACTTAATATTTATTTTATAGTAGCTATTTATATTTATTATTAGAATACCTAATCTATATCCTTAGGTTTAGTATAAAATCGCGTTTATAGCTACTAGTCTAATAGATAACTAGTCTATAAGATATTTATTATTCTTATATATTTTATATTATTTATTATAGTATTTATCCTATTATAGAATTATATATTTCTAGTGCCATTTATCGTAATTATATATATAGTATAACTTAACGTTACATTCATTATTTTATAGAAAGACGTATAAATAGTATCCTAGTTATATCTCTATCTCTTAGTATTCTTTTTTATAATACTAGTATTTATTTTCTTTTTTATATTAGGTCTATAGTAGGTTTATATAGTTAGTATATATCTAGATTTAAGTTAAGTTATACTTTATTATAGGTCCCTATTATTATAGGGCTATTTATAGAGTTCTTTTAATATTACTCTATTAATAATAGTTTTACTTCACACCTATTACCTTTATATTCCTAACTCCTATATATCTAATATAGTTATATTATAAGTTAGTCTAGAATCTATACTTTAGTAAAATAATATTAATATTCTTTAGTTATTAGAGTAGTCTAGAGTATTATAATATATATTACTTTAATCTTTATTTTTTTATTTTTCTTTAGATAGTCTTTCCTAAAATAGCCTATTTCTCTATAGAATAAGTAGGCCTTATTTTTAAAGTATTATTATTTCTCTTCTTTACTTATTCCTCTATATTCCCACTTAGGTCTCTATTCCTTTTTTTCTCCTATATTTTATTAATTATTATTACGTTACTATCTTAATTATACTTAATTTTAATCATTTTTTTAGTACTTAGGTTATACTAATTTAGACTAAGAGGTTTTTCTTTTCTTTTCTATTATCTTTTGTAGAGACGGTTATTAATTTTAATAGATAATTTAATTATTTTATTTAGGGTTTCCGTCTTCTTATAATAGATTAGATTATCCTTAATAGTCTCTTTTAGTCTATTATAGTAGGCTACTCTAAGTAATATATTATTCTAATTAATCCTAGTTACTAGGTATCTAAAGTCTATAGTATATATTCTAGCTAACTATCTTTAGTAAAGTAACTAGATTTTATATTCTATTTAGTATTTTACATCTACTTCTCTAAATATAATTAATATTTTTCTTTTAAAATATCTTTAGCTTTAGAATATTTTCTTTATATTATTTATATATTCTTTTATATTAGCTTCGTTATTTAGGTAGTCTTCTATAAGGGGTTAAAGCTAGTCTATTAATTTTCCTATTATATAAAGTCCGGCCATAAGAATTTTTACTTAATTAATTCTAAAACTATTAGTATAAAATTTAAAATATAGTTTTATACTAGTATAGAAGGTTTTAATTTTCTTTATATTTCTATTAAACTTTTCTAGTAAGGGAACCTTAATAGATACTTTTAGTAGTCCCTATAGAGTTACTACTATTAACTACTCTACTTAAGCTATAAGCGTTTAAATTTATTCCGTCTACGCTACTAGTAGTACTACTAAGTTAGTAGTTAATACTATAATATTACTACTAGTCGCTATATATAAGCTACTTAATAGTATATTAATTACTATTATTTTAATATATAACTAGGACCTATTAGGTAGTTAAAGTATTACACATGGGGATTACTTATCTTAAGTAGGCTAAGTAAGGTAGGCTTTAGGAGGTCTAGTACTATTTAATTAGGTAATAGATAAAGCTTATACTACTTTAATAAAGTATATTAAAGCTAATATTATCTTATATTAATCTAGATAAGAGATAAGTTAATAATTTAAGTTAACTATAAGAAATCTAATAAAGACTAGAAATCTTCCTTCTTATATATCCTTTCTCTAGTCCTAGATATCCTATCTATTTTCCTAATATCCCTAATTTTAGTAGGATATTACTCTTAATATAGGATATTATTTTTATTCTAATACCTTTCTTATTTTAACTCTTCTTAGTAAGATATTATTATATAATTACTAAGTTACTAATTTTACTAACTTATCTAAGAACCTTATTATATTTACTATACCTATTATAGGTTCGCCTATAATTACTTATTACGCGTAATTCTTTGGCTTATTAATAGGTACTATTAATATAAACGTCTCTAATTTAGACACTAAAAGATTATATATAGGGAAGTATAGTAGTTAGATATTAGACTTAAGATTAATATATAGATTACTTAGACCGTACGCTAGTATAACCTAGTATCCTCTTCTAAGGCTAGATACGTAAACTCTAAATATTTTTTTAAAAGTAAGTACTCTTTATATCTATTAGATCTACTTAAAATCTTTTAATCTATTATATCTATTATATAGATATATATTACTAAATATAGTTTTTTTATAATATAATTAAAGTCTTTAAGTCCTTTTATAATTATTCTTTTAAAACTTTTATCCTTACTTAATCTTTTCCTAAATAAAATATAGTAAGTAGTAATATTTAGTTTTAAATTTTCTTAGTCTAATTAAGATAAACTAAAGAAAATCTTATATTTATAAAGATTAGCTACTATAAATAGAATCTCCTAAACCTATTTATAACCTCTAGAGTTAATTAACTCTATCTCCTTAATAGTAGTGCTATATATCTTTATATCTAACCTATTTATAGTACTTACTAATAGGTCTATAAGAGAAATAACTTTTATATTCATCCGCTTCGCTAATTTAGCTAAAAGTAGATTTAATAAAAAGCCTAAGTCTACTAGAGTATTAATAGTATCCTTTTTATTAACTTTTATCTTTAGGGTTATTATATCTTTCAGTGGGTTATATAACTAATTAAATAGATAACTATAGTCCTTAATATTTAGAATCTTTTCTAGGTAACTGATTATTAGATTTATATAGGTAATAAAAATAGCTATAATCCCTTTTACTCTTTATCTTTTCCTAAATCTTTAGACTTCTTTTTAATATTTTTAATTCTAGAGCTATAGGTTTATCTTTATTAAGATACTTAGGCTTATAGTAGCCCTATTTTTATAATAATAATATTTAACGTTTTTAGAAGTACTTTTAGAGTTACTTTATATTTTATTAATTCTATTAGCGCCACTTTATATTTTATTATTCTTCCTATTCTTCTTTAGAGGCTTATCATCCCCTTTAAAATTAGAGTAGTAGGATTTATTCTACTTTATCTTATCTTTCTTATTTTTATCATTCTTTAGTAGTCTTAAAAGCTAGTTACTTTAATAAACGTTTATAGCTTACTCTTTAATAAGGGTAATAGTATTATAACGTTTAATAAATAATAAATATAATTTTATAGTAATACTATTACTTAGACATCCTATATAATCTAAGATATATATATCTTTATCTATTATCTTTAGCTCCTTTTAATAGTTCTAGATATAGTCTAAAAGGTCTATTAGAGTTTAATTTAAATATTATTTATACTTTTTAAGGCTATTATATGCTAACTAGTACTATTTATCTTTAGTATCTAGTATATTTAATATTTTTTTCTTTAGCTCTTCCTAAGTCTTTTACTAGATTAGATTTTAATTTTATTAAAATATTATCTTTATAGTTTAGGTTGTCCGTATTACTTTAAAGATATAGATAATTATAAAGTCTACCTTAGACTATTTTATAGGAAGTAGATAATTAACTATTTAAAATAACGCTTATAGTTATTTTTTTAAAGATTAAAGTTATAATAATTTTTCTAGTATATTTCTATAATACTTTTAGGGTTAGAAGGCGTAGGGTTAATATCTCTAATATTTAATTATACCCTTAGTAGTTTTAGTAGTATCTAAGACTATTTTATAATCTCTCTAATTATACTTCTCCTTTATTTTAATAATATAATATATCTTATCTTTATTATACTTCTTTTATAACTACTTATAGGCTTCTTTAATCGTTGAGAACAGTTTGTCTAATAGTAATAGCTTATAGCTAGCTAAATATAGTAGTTATTAGAGGGGTTATCTAGATACTTAATAGTCCTAGTAATTATTAATTATTAGGAACTAGTATTAGAGTACGTTAGGGGCACTACTTTTAGTAAATGGCCCTCCTAAACTTAGGCTTCTTAAGACTAAGGATTATTATTAAAAATCTCTTTAATATAATCTATTAAGTCTAATACTTCCTATAATAGGGCTTATCTATAAGATCTTAGTAGTATACTAATCTAGATTATTTATAATATTTTAGAGTAATTTAAATGTTAGATTATTAGATAAATAATATAGATTTAGTATAATAGTTAATAATATAATATATTATATAATAGAAAGTAAATAAATTACTACTAGACTATATCTATATAGTAGATCCCTTTTATCTCCTAGTTATAAGATAATAGACTCTTCTTAACCATAGTACAGTACTCTAGTCGTTAAGATATATAGCCTATCTATATAAAGTATAGAGTAAGTTATTAGATATTATCCTCCTCTTAGTAGTTAGGGATATATAGGACCTCTAACTACTAATTACCACTTAATACCTCCTAATAGTACTGTATTATAATACTAATACTATATTAATATAAAAACCTTTAATAACCTTTATATTCTTAAGTAATAAATCTTTAGATTAAGCTCTATTTTTGCCATATAGTACTCTTTTAAGAAGTCTTTCTCTAGTTTCTAAGATTAAAAACACTTATATATCTACTTCTATACTCTAAATTATAGATAACTTCTTAAATATTTTAGATACTAGTAAAGCGTAATTATTAATAAAATATATTATAACTCCTCTATCTAGGATTATATTCTTTAAGAAAGGATAAGTACTAAAAGTTATAGTAAAATATATACTTATAATATTATTATTAAATTAAGGAAACTCTTCTAGGTCTATAAGAGTAGTAACTATTATTCCTAGAAATTTTAGAATTAATATAGTAGAGCTAATTTATCCTTTTTTAGTTATTTTAATATATAGATTATTCTATTTAGGTTTAGTAAGATAATTAAGGATCGCCTTCTTTTTCTATTTAGAGAGTAATATAGGTTATACCCTAGTAGTAATAATTCTATAATAGCTAGTTATAGATATTTATAAATTATTAAATCCTATTTATGTTTTCTATTCTTATAAGAATAGGGCTTCCTCTAGTTTCCCTACGCTTTATTATCTTTTTATTAATCTAGCTTATTTCACATCTAAGCTTTATCCTATAAAAGTAAAGAATATTTTAAGACTTTTCTATTATTTATTTGAAGCGTATATTCTTATAATAATAAGAAAAGATCTTTCTAACTTATACTAGATTAAGAGATTTATTATCTAGAGCTTAGTTTTAAATAATATATTAATTTATAGATTATACCTAATCTAGTATAATTCTAAAAGTTAGTATATTTAGAAAATTATATACTATGAGCTCACTCTTAACGTTAGTAATCTTATAGGTTTTAGCTTTATTATAGATAAGCAGCTAGTCATTATACTAGATTTTAAAATTTAGCCTAGCGTTCTTAGCCTTTTAAGGTAAGTATAATATTAAGCTTAAACTAGATTTTTTTATATTAGCTTTAGTTAGTGTAAGATCACCCTTTAAAGCTCATATAAGAGCTTATAATATTAATTTATCCTTACTTATTAATTTAATTATTATAGGAGTAAGGAGATTAGGAGATACTATAATATAGACCTAATTCTAGATATTTTATACTCTTAATATAAATATTAACTATTCCATCGTTTATAATCTATACTTAGTAAGCTTAAGATTATAACTTTTAGCTACTTATTAGAGGCGTTTATTAGTTAACTTAAATATATTAATACTATATTATTAATTATTTTAGTATCGCGAATATCTAGGTCTATTTAATCCTATACTTTATAGTTTTTAGCGTAGAATTAGAGCTATATATACTAATAGGGCCAGCTTATATAATTTATAAACTAATATCTTCCTACTAGAATTACTATATTAGTTATTTTTATAAATAGAAGAGTTAATTAGGATCTTTAAGATTAGAGTGGTAAAGAAATACAGTAATCCTTAATATCTAAAGTATATAGGAAGAACTTTTCTACGTCCTAAAGTACTAGGCTTATAACTATAAAGTTAATGTTAGATTATTATTTTTAGTAAGCGAATTAATCAGATTACTATATAAGAAATATAAGCTAAATAGATAGAATTTATAGATTATAAGATCTTTTAATTATAAAACTCTAAGTATTTAGTATTTTAGATTATTAGGATTTTTAAATTATAATCGTTCCGTTGCTTAAAGTTTAACTTAGAGCCTTATATCTACGATAGTAATTTATTATTATTAATCTCTTCTTCTTTATCTTCTACTATATTTCTATCTTTTAAAATTATAAGTTTTTAATAGTACTAGGTAATAGTCTATTTTTTTTTTTAGTAACTATATCATCTACTTTAGAAAAAGTAGATTCACTAGTATTAAGTAGATAAAATAGCTAAGTAGTCTTTAGCTATTTTATATATTATAGAAATCTAGTTTTATTAGAATTATAATAGTCTTCTATATTAATATCTTTAGGTACTCTAGCCTCATTTAAATATAATTCTAGCTTATTTTCTATTATTAAATTATTAATATTATTACTAGTAATATATAATTCATCATTACTACTACTATTAGTATCTAAATAATCTAAATCTAAATCTATAGTAGTAGTAGTATTATTATTAATAGTAGTATCTATAAGATTAGTTTTATAAATTTCTTTATATTTATTATAAACTTCTATAAAATAGTTTTTATATTAATAATAGTTTTATCACTATAATTTAATTTATTAAATATATCTAATTTAAATTACGGATTAAGAATAGTAATTAAATATAGATCTTTTAATTTATTAATATTATTATCTAGAATAGGGTAATATTCTAGTAATTTCTTTTCACTTCTAGTAATCCCGTAGTAATAAAAGGATTATTATAATTTTTTTACTTAAAGACTCTAAACTATTATATAATCTATAAATATAAATAATAGTAAAATAATTATTAGAATAATTAACTATTTATAACTTAATAGTAGGCTTTCTAAATATTTCTAAAATAGATCTAATTTCTTCTAAATAAAGTCAATCCTTTTCTATTAATTTATATTCTAAATTAATATTTTTCTTTTCTAGTAGAATCTAAATTATTAACTTTATTAATAATTATATTAATTTCATCTTTAAAATATATAAATCTATCTATTATATTATAGATAGATAGCCACCTAGTTAAATTATTCTTAATTAAATTTTCTATATCTTTATTATTATTTCTTCTTTATTTTACTATTCTTTTAAAATTATTCTTTAAAAGTGATTATTTTTAAATTTACTTATATAATTTCTAACTATAATAGGTAAATTTTTACTATATTCTAATAGATTATTAATATTTATTAATATTACAAATTTTTAGTAATTACTATATAATATTAGTAACTAATTACTTAGTTACTAATTTATCTTATAGTAACTAAGTTAGTAATTAGTAATTGAGATTTTTAGTAAATATAATTAGTAATTAGTAATTAGTAACTAACTTAGTAATACTAAGTAATTACTTAGTTACTAATTAGTAACTAAGATTAAAAATAGTAGAAATATATAAGAAAAATATAAATATAGCGTTTATAATATATTATATTATACTATAGTTTTAAGATAACGTGTTTTATAAGCGAGCGCGCACCCTAAGTAAATATATAATACTAAACTAATATACTACCTACGTATAACTATCGCGTAATGTCTCAACCATAATAAACTAAAAAAACTTATACTAAAGCTAATATATAGTTTACTATCTTTAATATTAATATATAACGCGTTTAAAGTGAAAATTAGGCTATAGATATATATAATATATCTTAAAGGACTCTTAATAGATAACGTACTAAGAAGCGTATATAATATAACTATAAAGTAAACTTAAAGCGTCTAATAAAATTAAAAGAGGAGGTTATAGTCTAAAGGATTATTAAGCTATCTAAATAAAATCTTATACTTCTAAGGTTTTACGTATAAAAAATAGTAGATAGACTTCTTAAATTATAAGATAGTAACCCTACTAGTAAAAACTAGGTTAATAATTTTATTAAGTAGATTTCTAAGCTTTAGAAGTATTAAAGCTATTTATATAACTATTAGTAAACTATCTATAAAGATTCTATAACTATCTAGCGCTAATTTAACTTAATATAAAAGATAAAATAGAAATAGGGGATTATAAATAATAATATTTATAACTTTAATAAAACTAGGTTTATAATAGATAAGATTTTATTATTATTATAAATATGAGGCTCTAGGTTAAGCTTCAAGCAACGGAACGATCACAATCCAAAGGATTCTAATAATTTAAATACTAAACGCTTAGAGTTTTATAAGTAGAAGATCTTATAATCTATAAATTCTATCTATCTAGCTTATATTTCTTATATAGTAATCTAATTAATTTACTTACTAAAAATAGTAATCTAATATTAACTCTATAGTTATAAGCCTAGTACTTTAGGACGTAGGAAAGTTCTCCTATATACTTTAGATATTAAGGATTACTATATTTCTTTACCACTCTAATCTTAAAGATCCTGATCAACTCTTCTATTTATAAAAATAACTAATATAGCGATCCTAATAGAAAGGTATTAACTTATAGATTATATAAGCTAGCCCTACTAGTATATATAGCTCTAATTCCACGCTAAAAACCGTAGAGTATAGAATTAAATAGATCTAGATATTTATAACGCTAAAATGATCAATAATATAGTATTAATATATCTAAGTTAATTAATAAGCGCCTCTAATAAGTAGCTAAAAATTATAATCTTAAGCTTACTAAGTATAGATTATGAATGACGGAATGATTAATACTTATATTAAAAGTATAAAATATCTAGAACTAGATTTATACTATAGTATCTCCTAATCTCCTTACTCCTATAATAATTAAATTAGTAAGTAAGGATAAATTAATATTATAAGCTCTTATATAAACTTTAAAGGGTGATCTTATACTAACTAAAGTTAATATAAAAACCTAATTTAAGCTTAATACTATATTTACTTTAAAAAGGCCAAGAACACTAGACTAAATTCTAAAACCTAGTATAAGGACTAGCTACTCATCTATAATAAAGCTAAAACCTATAAGATTATTAACGTTAAAGGGAACTTATAGTATATAATATCTTAGATACACTAACTCTAGGATCGCGCCAGATTAGGTATAATCCATAAATTAATATATTATCTAAAATTAAGCTCTAGATAATAAATCCTTTAATTTAGTATAAATTAGAAAGATCTTTTCTTATTATTATAAGAATATACACTCTAAATAAATAATGGAAAAGCCTTAAAAGTATTCTCTACTTTTATAGGATAAAGCTCGGATGTAAAATAAGCTAGATTAATAAAAGATAATAAAGCGTAGGGAAACTAGGGAAAGCCCTATCTCTATAAGAATAAAAATATAAATAGGATCTAATAACCTATAAACGTCTATAACTAGCTATTATAGAATTATTACTATTAGGGTATAACCTATGTCGCTCTCTAAATAGGAAAAGAAGGTGATCCTTAATTATCTTACTAAACCTAAATAGAATAATCTATATATTAAAATAACTAAAGAAGAATAGATTAGCTATACTATACTAATTTTAAAATTTCTAGGAATAATAATTACTATACTTATAGACCTAGATAAGCTTCCTTAATTTAATAATAATACTATAAATATATATTCCACTATAACTTTTAGTGCTTATCCTTTCTTAGAGAGTATAATCTTAAATAGAGAAACTATAATATATTTTATTAATAATTACACTTTACTAATACCTAGAATATTTAAGAAGCTACCTATAATTTAGAGTGTAAAAGTAGAGATATAAATATTTCTAATCTTAGGAACTAGAGAAAGACTTCTTAAAAAGTACTATATGGCGAAAATAAAGCTTAATCTAAAGATCTATTACTTAAGAATATAAAGATTATTAAAGATTTTTATATTAATATAGTATTAGAAGCTTATTTAAAGAAGATAGAGATCTAATACTTTAGCTTAGATAATATACTATATATAGAAACTATAAAATAGAGCATTATTTTAGCTAAGCTAAACTATAAATATAACCTTACGTTTTAGAATATAAACCGATCCCTACTATCTATTAATAATAAATATAATATAATTAGCTAAACACCGAATAATATATAATATACTAAAAATAGATAGTAAAAAGCTCTAGTATTAGTACTCTAGTTACCTAGGCCTAAAAGCGTTAAAAGCCTTAGTCTATAGCGTACGTAATATATAGATTAAAGGGACTATATAATTAAACTATAAGCATTATATAACTACCTATACTATATAGATAATCTTAAGACGACTAAGGAAAGATTATCTAGACCTTTTATAGGATCTCCTAAAATCTATTTAATATATCTATAGAATAATTGAATGAGAACTGGTTATTAATTATAAAAGAAGAGTTTAGTGGGAAGATCTATAATAATAACCTTTAAGTAAAAATAATCATAGAAATTATAATAATAATTAAAAGCTTTATAAAATATATTATAATAAAATATAAACTTACTATTATTATAATTTATTAGAATAATAATACTATAACACTACTATAAAGAGGAAGATTAAGATATAAAATCTAGATAAAATAAGAAGGTATAGAGATTAGTTAGTCATTATCTTATATATATAAGCCAAATGGTACACCGGAAAGAGTAGAGTAAGAAATTATAATAAAAATTATTAAAATAAGAATAGGAGTAAATCTTCCTATTAAACTATAGCCTAAGATTATAAATATAGTAGTATAGCTTTATAGAATAAATCCTTCTACTACTTATAGCCTTTAATCTCTAAACGAAGTACTAGATAGCTAATTTTAATAATATTTTTAATATTATAAGCCTATAGCTATAAGAGCTATAATAGCTAATCTATATCTAGACTAGAGTAGAATCTTTATCTATAGCTACTATATATATCCTTTGAATAGAGCGCGCAGCGGGCGTGATAGACGAGGATTTAAAGTAAATTTAAAAGCTTATATTAAATATCTAGTAGGATATAGAGCTTCTAATATCTATAGAATATAGATTCTAATACTTAATTAGGTAATTATAATATATAACGTTACGTTTAATAAAAATCTATTCTATAAAGGGACTTCTAATAAGGGGATTCTAAAAGAAAAATAGAAAGATCGTTAAGATTCTTAATAAAGGAGAAATTACTAATCTAGAAAAAATCTATAAATAAATCCTTAATCCTTTATCTAAACTATTTAAGTAAGTAAATATTAAAACTAGATCTACTACTAAGGAGATCCTTAGAGGAAAAGAAATTAAGTAGATTAAAAAGACGATTAGCTAGTCTTCTAGTTATAAAACCTTAAGATTAGACTCTACGTGGACTATAAATATAACTAGTAAATAGTTAAAAGCTTATATAAAGAGATCTAAGAATATAAGACTTATAACCCTAATAGAATACTAGAGCTAGATATTTTAGAGGATAATTTATTAAGGGATTACTAGGAGATCGGCGCCTAACTAGATATATACTAACTAGGTAGAACTAAAATACCGCTCCTAGAGAATAAAGATATCCCTTAGTATGCTTCCTAAAGCTTAATACCTACCTCTTAAACTAGGTTAGAAGATCCTATAATCCTAAATAAAGTAGTAAACCCACTAGTATACTAAAGATAAAGACACGTTAGTAATTATACTATTTATATAAATATAAGACTATAGGAAAATACTCCTATAGATAATTAAGTATATAGATACTTACTACTTAGATAATAGAGGAGCAGAAGATCTAGATCTAGTAATTAACTAGAGGATAAAATAAATTAAAGTATTTATATACTAATTATAAATCTATCTAATAATCCTTAGTAAAACTTTATAAATATATTCTTTCTTAGAGTAATAGAGGTCTAGGATGAGTGGCAACCCTTTATTATAATTAATTTAATTATAGAGTTAGCTATACTCTTAAAGTTATAGTTAGTAGTATCTTCTATTTATCTATATAAGGATAAGCTTCCGAAAGAACCCTTAAATTAAAAGTAACTAAGTATATATTTACTTAGGAAGCTTTTTAAATAAGCCTCTTATAAAGAAATTGATATACTTTAAAAGGCCGCACTAGTTCCCTTGGAACAGTGTTGGTCACCTTTTTTAAAATCTTCTAAATCCTTTTACATTTAATGTTGGCGTAGACTTTATTAATAGTCGCTCTAACCCAGCGACTAAATCTAGTCTACATAGCTACTTAACCTTATAATAGCTTAAGCTTTACTTGCTTAAGCGCCTTCGCAACCCGAAAATATACAAAACTACTATAAGCTTTACGCTTAAAAAAAAGTTCACTCATTCTATATATAATAACCTAGATGTCCACCGTCTTGTCGCCGTCGCTATTTAAGCAGCGCGCCTAGTCCAACCTCACTACGCTAAGAAGGATCTCGCGTATTTAGGCGACGCTCTCATCACCTAATAACTTATAGATAAACTCCTAGTCATCGCTTCCCATTACCAGAACGGCACCTTCAGCACTCACCCAACGTGTAACACCCTAAAGCTCCTATCCCTATAGCGGCGCTATATATCTATTAGGGGTAACTATGTCTACGTTCTTCAGGTTTGCTATCGCTATCCACCCTAGCTTATACACCTTGAGCGCCTACTCTATATTCAAGCACAGGGTCTCCTACTACCCTCCCTTATACTGCCTTTTAATCATTTCACGGACTAGGCGGACAATCCTATGGTCTTTATATAATATAGCTATCTCTAACCAGACTCTATATACGTATTATATAGAATCTATAAGGGCTTTAACGTACGCGTCATCGTTCATAGGAAAGACAGCAGGACTGGCAGTAGTAGATGGTTAAGTGATAAGGTTAATTTTAACACACATGTTTTTTGTAGGCAAAGTAGAAGCTAGTAGAATAATATATAAATAGTAGTCGTTAATATAAGATCGCGCGGCTCGCGCGGCGTACCTGGCCTAGTAGAGAAGAAGGAGAATATTATAAGGTGGAGAGATTGCTATTTGTGATAATTTATTAACGAAGGGAGGACTATAACTTAACATAGCTGTCACTATAATGGGCCTGTCCTTAACGGACGGTACGTATACCGTATCCTTTCTCTTTATTTAAGTTGAATAACTTTTAATTGGAGCGTGCGCCAAGCCTTGCTTAATAATCTAATTAGCTTAGAGGGAGCGTAACACCTTTATTATTACCACCTTTAACACGCCTTTTATATTAATAAGTAGGAGGAAACTACTACTATCTTTTTTAGTTTGCTATCTTTTAAAACTACGTACAATCTTTCGATGCTCAGTAATATATATATACTTTAAAAGAAAGAGATATAATTAGAAATTTAATAAGATAAAGCTTTTAAATATCTACTTCTACTAAAATAGGTTTAGATATATAAATATAATTAAAATGGGTATTTTCTTAAGTATAAAGCTCATATTATTATAAAAGGAGATCTCTAAGAGAAAAATATATTTAGTTTAATATATATAGCTACTTTAGCAGCCTATTCTTTTAGAATAGCTATAGTAATTATAGTAGAATTTAATCTAGAAATCCTTTAGTATAATATAGTAGGCGTATTTCTAAATATCTATATTATAGTAGAAAATCTAGTACTCTATAAACTCCTAGATAGTTTTAAGAAAGCTAGAAAATATATAAAACTTAATAGAATTCTATATAACTTAAGAGATTTATTACTCCTTTAGTATAAGGAGTTCTTAGGTATACTTAAAGCTAGAGGACTCAGCGTATTAAAAGAAGAACTATATTTATTCTTTAATAAGGAATAAAGGATTTTAGTAATCTTCTATATAGATAATATTCTTCTTATTTTTTAAGAAAGATATAAGTGAGAAGCTTAAGCAATATAAAATTAAATTATAAAAAATATAAGATAGAGTAATAAGGATCTATTAAGTAGTTTTTAGAGATACGTTATAAAAGATTAAGAATATAGGATAATTAC
Organism: Kalmusia sp. IMI 367209; assembly: GCA_027946365.1. Taxonomy (NCBI): domain Eukaryota; kingdom Fungi; phylum Ascomycota; class Dothideomycetes; order Pleosporales; family Didymosphaeriaceae; genus Kalmusia; species Kalmusia sp. IMI 367209. The sequence goes on along the minus strand of JAPEUQ010000008.1, from coordinate 2,081,925 downwards.
CCTAATACATAATATCTATATTAATAAAATCACGAAACGGTTTAAGTTAAATACTAATAAAAAGCTTTCTAGCTATATTCTTACTATTAGAAGAGCTTAGAAAATATTCTAGAGAAGTAATAAAGAGAGATATTAAAATCTATTAAAAGTATATTAAATTAGTACTTTATATGGCGATTATAATATAACTAGACGTTACTTTTATAATATTAAAACTCTTACACTTTCTTATAAATCTAGGTCTAAAATACCTTATAGTAGTAGATTATATAATCACTTTTCTATATAGAATACGCTAGAAATCCATTTAATATAGAGGGTATAATAACCTTAATCTATTAATTTATAGAGATATCTTATTTATAGATAATTTAGAGACTAAATAATCTTCTTATAAGTATATTATTATACTATTTAGAGGACTGATCTTGTGGAAAGTAGTTTACTAAAGTATAATAATAATATCTATAATAGAAGTAGAGCTTCTAGCTTTAGAGTATATAAGTAAGGAAGTAATAACTCTAAAGCGTCTCTTTTATAAGCTTACTTTAGACTTAGGAGATATATAGTGAATTTTCTATAATAATAAGTAGATAATTAGGCTTATTATAGAAAAAATAAGTATATAACTACACGTCTACGCTATATTAACATTTAGAATATATAGCTATAATAAGAGTATATAAAGGGATCTTTTAAAGTTTCCTATCTACCTATAAGCAGTGTTGCAAATTTTTAGTAATTACTATATAATATTAGTAACTAATTACTCAGTTACTAATTTATCTTATAGTAACTGAGTTAGTAATTAGTAACTGAGATTTTTAGTAAATATAATTAGTAATTAGTAATTAGTAACTGACTTAGTAATACTAAGTAATTACTCAGTTACTAATTAGTAACTGAGATTAAAAATAGTAGAAATATATAAGAAAAATATAAATATAGCGTTTATAATATATTATATTATACTATAGTTTTAAGATATATAGATATTTAGACTATTTAAGTTATTTAAGTTATATTTTGTTTTTAAGAATATAAAATCAATAGTAACTTATATAAAAACTATAATAATTTATAGTAAAACTATAGTTTACTAAATATTATTAATAAAATTCTACTAATAGATAGAAATAATATAAATAATAAAGTAATATACTAATATTTTACTATATAGGATAAGTTTATTAACTATTTATTACTATATACTAATACTAAAAAAAAAAACGAGAAGTACTAGTTATAAAGTCTAATATAGATAGTATAATAAGATTAACTACTATAACTAAAAGTATAGTCTAGATTATATATATTTTAATCATCGAAAGATTATACGTAGTATGAAGGATAGTAAACTAAAAAGATAGTAGCAGTTCCTCCTACTTTTCTAACTTAAAAGGTATTTTAAAAGGTATTAATAGTAAAGATATTATATTTCTATTAGACTTATTAGATTATTAGATTAGATTATAAGATTATTACACTAGATTATAAAGTAAGGCTTGGCGCACGCTCTAATTAAAAGTTATTTAATTTATTAAAGAAAGGACACGGTACGCGTACTATCTTTTAATAATAACTTTTATTATAGTGATAGTTATGATAAGTTGCCATCTATTAAGATTATTATAAGTAGTAACCGTTATCTCTCTACCTTATTAACTATAACGTTAATATCCGCCTTACTAATATATTCTCTTTCTTTTTTAGGCTAGGTACGCTACGTAATCTTATATAAATAATTATTATTAATATATTATCTAGATTCTATTATATTTATAAATAATTTTTATATTAGAATCGACCTTACTAAACCATCTAAATCTATTATCTATAGTCCTATTATCTACCCTATAGATAATAAGGTGTATACTAAAGCCCTTAACGTGATTTATAAGTAAGTTAATAGTTTAAGCGAGTTAATAGCTTTTTGCTAGCGCCCCACTATCGTAGCGTAGTATCTTAATACTACTAAAACTAATAGTAGTTTACTATATACTATTCTATTCCTTAGAGTTGTTACTATTATCTAAGTCCTCTATCTCTACTATATAGATACAGGAATTATATCCTTTCTCATAATAATAACTATAGTATCTCTTAGTATAAATCTTCTTTACCGGCTTCTTATTACTACTACGACTACTACCCTCTCTTATAGTAATTAATTTATCTACCTCTCTAACTATAAACGTCTCCTCTATTTATATATATTACTATTTACGGCTCTTATGCTTCGCTATTATATTAATAGCGCTTTTAAGGCTATTTATTTTTTTCCTTTATTAACTCTATATTATATACTATCTACTAAGTATCTTTATTTAACTGCCTAATTGATTCGTCTAGAGAGCTTACTAAGAACCCTAGGTAATTTCTTATTCTTATTTAAATAAATATACTTTATACTTCTAATTTTTTAGCGTTATATAGGGTCTTTACCTCTTATACGACGTTATTACGCTGGGGTGGAGTAAACGTATATAGTCTTATATTAAGCTTTAATAATATAGCTTCTAGGTTAATTAGGACTAGCCTAGCGCCTTAAAAGCCTATGTAAATATTATCCTTAATAAATGCCTTACTAAAAGTATTTTTAAAGGCTAAAAGAAAGGTATCTTTACTAATATAGTAGGTATAATTATATATTAAGGCTGAGATCTTATTATTATACGCGCGCTTTAACGGCGCGAAGCAGGTAACATCTAAGGACTATAATAGATATAATAAATAAGAAGGTATATAGAAAGTAATAATATTCTTCTCCTTATAGTAATCCTAGAAATCGGTAGAGTAGTAACTCTTATAGCTATTAATAATAAGTAAGTAGTATCCTTCTACGCGCTAGCACTGCGAATGCTTCTTAAAGTAGTCTAGCTAGATAAGTATAAGGTTATTATTAATCTAGCCATTAGGGCTAATAGTAATAATCTATTCTAGGGATAGATCTTTAAACTAGGTGGTGATTAACACCTTATCTATAAAGATAATAAAAGGTAGAATTATAACCCTATTATAGCGACGCCTTATACTAGGGTAATCTATTTATAGTTACTAGGCTATATTTATTTCTTCTTACTAGATCCTTCTAAGCTTATAATAACTAGCTAAGATGATATCTTATCTATTATAAAGCCAGTCTTATTAAAATTCTAGATATTCTTATTTAGAATATTATACTTCTACTTTATTAACTAAACTAGTGCTAACTAGTATCGTATAAGCGCTGGGTCTTTATAGGTAGTACGCTGGCTATTATATAGATGAGTCTAATGGGTTTTCAGCTCTAGAATTTATTTAATAAAGTTGTTAACCTAGTTTTTACTAATAGATTTACTATCTCGTGCTTATAGTAATCTATTTACTATACTACGTACTCTATCCTTTATAGGTGCTATACTATATGTACTCTACTTAAGTACCTCTTAAATAATTACCTTCTCTTCTAATATATTTATACGCTTTAAGTTTACTTCACAGTCGCGTTAAAGGCGTCTCCTAGTATATCTCTCTTATATAGTTATTTATAGTATATTATAGATAATTATAGCGCGTTTTTCACTTTATATTTATTTTCTTTTAATATTAAAGATAGCTAGCTATATATCTCCTTCTATATAGGTCTTTTATATGTTATGTTGTTAAGACATTATGCGAAGTTGTCGTGATAGTAGAACGCTGGTGAAAAGCTACTAACTTACTTAGGCTACTAACTTACTTATAAACCACGTTATAGATACTATATATTATAGATAGTAAGTTTAGTCTGGGATTACTAAAGATAACTATAATAAGGAGATCTTAAAAGTATATAGGATAGTTAAAGGAAGTTACTAGTAGTATATATACTTAAGTATTAATAAAGTACTATAGGTTTATAAGTTAAGCTAGGTAGTAATAGTAAGCCTTAAAAGAGAAGATAGTAGTAGGTAGATAATAACGTTATATAGAAAGGAGCTCTAGGGGTTATAAACTAGGTAGGTGCTAGTATTCTAATATTAGATAATAATAACTAAGAGTTTATCTTTAAGTTAATAAATAACGAGTATTACCTAGATATATAAAATCCTCTATAGCGTAGTGAGGTTAACCTAAGCGCGTAGTATAAAGGATAGTAATAAGGTAATAGAAATTTAGATTACTATATATAGAATGAGTAAACTTTTTTAAATATAGAGCTTATAGTATGTTGTTTTATTTATGGTATATAAGTAAGAGAAGCTTAAGCTATTATATAGTAGGTAGCTATGTAAACTAGATTTAGTCGCTGGGTTAGAGTGATTATTAATAAAGTCTATGCTAATATTAAATATAAAAGGATTTAAAAGATTTTAAAAAAGATAACTAATACTATTCTAAAGGAACTAGTACGGCCTAGTCTAGATTAATCTTAATATAATTAAGATTATTTAAATTATATAATTTAATACCTAGAAAATAATTAATTAAAAACGCTACTTTCTATAACTAAGTATAAATGTATAAGAAGTATAGTTAGTAGTTCTAATAGAAAATACTAATTATAGTATTAATTTAAAATATTATAATTATAGTAATTAATAAAAGTAGTAGAATTCTATATAATAATAATAATTTAATTAGAATTACTCAAAATACTTAATTAAGGAATAAGAAATTAATTTTTGAAAAAAACCAATTTTGATAACTAGTTATAAGCGTAGTTAATAACTATAAAAAACGAAAGATACTAGCTATAAAATCTAATATAAATAGTATAACTAAGCTATATTATATTACTAACGTAGTACCTTAACGTAATCTTAATATAGTTCAAATTATTTAGATTATATAATCTAGTGACTAGAAAATTATTTTTTAAAAACTAAAATTTTTAACTACGTCTATAAGTAGCTTGGTAGTTGACTTTTTAAAAAGAATTACTAGACTCGTTTAAGTTATAAAGGATTATAGAACCAAAATACTTTATATTTATATATAATAAAAATAGAAAATAGATTTTTATATACTAAGAAGCCCATATAAGATTAGATGAAAAATAAGAAAAAATTAAAATATAGTATCCTCATCTAAATCCATTTTAACTTCTTCCTCTTTTCTTTTATATTTTACTAAAATCCTCCTTAGTATTTTCTTTTATATTAATAGAATCTCTATCTTTTTATCCTTATAAAGTCTAATCTCTTCTAGTGAATAATAGTCTTTATTTAGAAAATTAATAGTATTAAGAAAATAAAGATCCTCTTTTAAGAAGAAATCTTTATTATTTTTATAGTCCTCTTTATTAAAGACTTTATCTTTAATAAAGACGTCCTCTTTATTATTAATTATATTCTTAGCTTTAAAGCTATTAATTAAATCTAGAGGATATTAGTATATATAAAATATAATAAAGTAATACTTACTATAATCTTTAAATAAAATACTTAAATAGAGTAAATAAGTATTTATCCTTTTAAGAATAGCTCGTTCTTTACTATTAGGAGTATATAATAGATCTTTATAGTCTAGATCTATTTTATTCTCTTTAATAAGGTCTAGAAATATATTAGTTAGTAATTATTTATAAAAAGATAAAAACTTACTTAAAGTAATTTTAAACTTATTAATATTATAGTACTTAAGTCGTTTTAAATAATAAACTATTCTTAAAATATTTAAATATTCTATAATAGTACTATTAGAGTTATTCTTTTAAAACTATTAATTAGAGCTTTTATAGTAGAATCTATTTTAGTAGATTTAACTACTATACTTCTATTAATAGAAGTTCGAATAATATCTTGCGTAGTAAGGCTAGATATAGTAATAAATAGTAGATAACGTAGTAGATAACGTAGTAGATAATGTAATAAGTAACTTAAAAGTTAACTTAATTAGAATAGAATAAAGAAACCTATAGACTTATATATTATTCTTTCTATAAAGTATTAAACCTAGTAATTAATTAATTAATTTTTATTATAGACTTCGGCTATTATTTAACTAGGATTTATAATAAATCACGGACTTAGGCTATTATTTAACTAGGATTTATAATTAATTACGGACTTAGGATTTAATTTAATAAGGGTTTAAAATAAATCACGGACTTAGACTATTATTTAATAAAGATTTATAATAAATCACGGACTTAGGCTATTATTTAACTAGGATTTATAATTAATTACGAACTTAGGATATAATTTAATAAGGATTTAAAATAAATCACGGACTTAGGCTATTATTTAATAAGGATTTATAATAAATCACGGACTTAGGCTATTATTTAATAAGGATTTATAATAAATCACGGACTTAGGCTATTATTTAATAAGGATTTATAATAAATCACGGACTTAGGCTATTATTTAATAAGGATTTATAATAAATCACGGACTTAGGCTATTATTTAATAAGGATTTATAATAAATTACGGACTTAGGCTATTATTTAATAAGGATTTATAATAAATTACGGACTTAGGCTATTATTTAATAAGGATTTATAATAAATCATGGAGTTAAGTTATTATTTAGTAAATTCTATAATTTTGATTTATAATATAGATTATTAAGCTCTTAACCTAGAGAGATATATATATATACTTCTTTAAGTTCTTTAATTTTAAGTTGATAGTTTTTACATTATTAACTATAACTATAACTATACTATCTTATTATCTTTATTTATCTTTATTTATTATGGCTTCTAAATTTTATTTTACAAAGAGGATCTACTAGATCCTAATTTAGAATTACCTAATATTTCTAAATTAGCTAATATTTTTAGTTCTAGAAAATTTAAATTAGAGGTTTTACCTTTTAAAGAAAATGAAACTAGAACTTTTAAAGCTAGCTGTAATTTATGTGAATATAATAAAGTAAGTACGTGGCCTTTTAATACTACTAATTTAAATAGTCATTTTAAACATAAGCATTTTACTTACTTAGAGCCTAATTTAGATGAAAATAGTTCTAATATAGATGAAACTAGTAGTATAAATATGATTAATAATTATTTTAGTACTTCTAGTAGTAATAACTTAGTAAGAAAAAGACCTAGTTTTATATTTTTTAATAAAGAGGAATATAAAAATTTAATCTTAAAATTTATTATTAATAATAACTTACCTTTTAGTTTAATAGATAGTAATAGTTTTAAAATCTATTAAAATATTTAAAAGATAATCTATCTACTATTAGTAGGGAAACTATTAGAAAAGAATTAAATAATATATATAATATAGAAATTAATAAATTAAAAATAAAATTAATAATAATAATAGTAAATTTTTAATTACTTTAGATGAATGGAAATCTAGTAATAATTTAGATTTTCTAGCTATTACTATACATTTCTATAATAATAAATTTAAACTAGAAAGTTACTTAATAGGTTTTGAGGATTTAAATGATTTAGATAGTTATAGTAGTAGTAATATTTATCCTATTATAGAAAACGTCTTATTAGACTATAATTTAAATAATAAATTATTAGGAGTTACTAGAGATAATGCTAGTTCTATTAATAATACTATAGATTTATTAAAAATAATTTTAAATTTAAATATAATAATTCTATAGTAGATATTAAATGTTTCGCACATGTTTTAAATCTAGTAAGTAATAGTTTTTAGATTATATATTTTTAATATAAATACGACTAAAAAGTTTAATAATAAGATTAATAATATTATAGATAGTTATAATTTTAGAACTTCTAATATAGATATTAACGAATTACTAGAATATAATAAGGAATTACCTATTATAGTTAGAAGTTATATAAGTAGATTTAAAAATAATCACTATCTTAAGAATAATTTTAAAAGGATAGTAAAATAAAGAAAAATAATAATAAAGGAGTAGAAAATTTAATAAAAGATAATATTATAAGGTAACTAAGTACGTGTAACGGGCGGCCGTGAGGCTGTCTTAAAGGGTTAAGTGGAAATGAGGGCGTGTAGGGTTGTATGATTATAAGGGGTGAACGTTAATTAACTACTATAAGTATTAATTACTAATAGGATTAATAATAGTCTTCTATAAGAAACTACTTATAAGAGAACTTAATGAATTAATAATAAGGATTACCGGTGGTTATCTATTATCTCTATATACTACTATCTGGGGTTGGCTCTATGGGCTCTATAGATAGAGCCTATAGAGTTGGCTCTAACGGGCTCTATAGATAGAGCCTATAGAGCTATTATATAATTATATCACGTGTCTATATTATACTTAGTATTATTTCTATGATTATAATACTAGTCCTTTTAATCCTATTAGTTATTACTACTAACGTTATTATTATCGTAATTCTATTATGGTATAGTAGTTATAATACTATTTCCCCCTCTTAGTTCTTTGGCCCGAAGAATGTTCCGTTATAAAGATAAAGCTATATTAGTAGGATAGTTTCTATTAGTTTTAGGTCGTTATCGCCCTTTATACCTTCTTATAAAATTATCGAATGTCTTATACTTACTAATAAAATTAGTCGTTGCGGGTTTATTACTATATCTTATTTTTAATATACTAGGCTAAATTTGGATTGTATCGTTTCCCCTCATAATACTCTAAAAAGGTTGGCTTATAAGCCTTATATAAGATCTAGCGTTTAATATTTTTATAACGTAAATAGTATTTTAGTAACTAAGAGTAAGTAATTTATTTAAGTATTCTACCTTATATTAATTACTTATAGTGCGATCTATTGGTCGTTCCTAAACTAAAATTTAAGCTAAACTAAATAAGATTAAGAAAGCTTAGAAGGTAGCACTAGATATATTAGCTACTATTTATATTAGGGTGGTAAGGCTTCGAAAATAGAAAGAGTTTTTAATAAATAGGAGGATTATTAGTCTATAGTTCTAGAGGTGGAGTTAGATTAAAAAGAGGTAGATTTATAGATTACTAGCCTATAGGATAGTTTAGAGGAGGTAGAAGTTAACCTAAGTATTATTTATACCTCTAGCGGTAACTTTATTCTTCTTAATTTATAACTAGGTAGTCTAGATCTTAGTCTATTATCTTTTAGTTTCCTTTATAAGATTAGTTTAGCTAGTACTCCTCTAGCTTCTTAAAGTAGTTAAGGTTTTCTTTTAGTTTCTAGGTATTATCTTATGGGTTTCCGTTTTTGTCTATTCTAGTCCATCTAACCTAATAATAGTTTTCTATTTTAGTAGTAATAGTTAGTTATATATAAGACTTCCTATTTTTTTTTATTTATATATATTCGCTTTATACACCGTTGGTTGTGTATCCTGAGGTGCTTTTTCTAATAGTGCTATATAAAAGATAGAGTAAATTTTTATAGATTCTAGTAGCTTTAGTTAATATATAACTAGTATGATTTATTCTATTATCTTATATAGTCTAATTTTTAGGTGATTAAGTTTTCCGGAAGGTCGTTTACTAGCTATATTTTTTTATAGTAGCTAGACTTTCTCTCTTTTTCTAGCAGGGTGTAGCCTTTTACTTATAATTATAGTATTTCTTTATCTAGAGTTATAAGAACGTGATATTATTCTTTAATATATTATATATTTATATAATCCTTTTTGCCTAGTTTTCTATTAATGCTCTATAATTCTATTACTTTTAGTACCTAGTATACTTTTAGTATAAACCCATAATTTGCGTAGAACGGCGTAACCCTATAGCGCTATATTATGAGCTGTTATAGATTAACTAGGCTATAGGAGTAGTCCTATCTAGTTATTTTATTAATAGTTTAAGTAGTACCTTAGGTATTATTCTACTATTTAATTTATACGTTTAGTTTATCCGTCTATTTAGGGGTAGTATGCTATAGATATGCTATACTTAATTTTAATTAATCTAATTACTATTATCTATAGTTTTAAGGTAAATTAGATATCTCGGTCTATAATAATTTTATCTAGTATCCCATAATGGGCTACTACTATTAATAGGAATCTAAAGGCTATCTGTTCTACTTTACTAGTTTCTTAATATAGAAGAAAGTAACTATACTTTATTATTTTATTAATGATTACTATAATCCTATTATATTCTACCCTATTATTAGGGTCCTTGAATTTTAGTAATTATATAATAAAATTTATTATTACTATTTCCTATAGTTATTTAGGGGTTTCCACTAGTTAGAGTTCTTTATAGGGTGCGTGTTATTTAGGTTTATTTAGTAATAATTAGTATAATTATAAAGAACTTTAGTAACTATTTATCTTATTTTTAGAAAGTAGTAGCTTTATATAAGTTACTCTAGGGTTCTTTTAATTCCCTAGTATCCGTGTGCTAATACTTTATAGAATTGTCTAATAAACTCTCATTATACTTTCTTAGAGATATAGGTTTAATTAAAGACTTTTATTAGTTCTATCTTAGTAGTAATTTCTTTTAATAGATGGCTTAAGTCTTTCGTCGCTTATTCTATTTCCCGTCGAATCTATTTCTTCTACTTACTAGTTTAAAGTTCTATTAAGGCTACTAGTTTAGGATAATTATAGATTATATTTTTCTTATTATTATATATTAATAAGGTTGCTAAGACTTAGATTATTTCCTATAAGTCTAGTCTTCTACTTAAGGCGTCGGCCCTTAAGTTATTTAATTCCTTAGTATAAATAATTTTAAAATTAAACGTAGTTAATTATTCTATCTATCTAGTTTATTATTAGTTTAAGACCTTAGTTATTATAAATCTAGTAAGATTTTTATAGTTTAAGTAGACTAGGATTTAATACTTTATCCCTTAGAGATATATCCTCTATTCCTTAAATACTATAAATATGGCTAGTATTTCTTTATTATATATATTGTAGTTTAACTCTAGTGATTTCATCTTTCATAAGTAATATTCTACTAGGTATTTTTATCTATTTGGGGTCTCTAGAGTAGATATACTCTAATTATAAAGTTAGATATATTCATTTCTAAGATTATTAATAGGTATAGGTTAAAGATTTATAATACTAGATACTTTATAAATTTCTTTTTTAGGGTACTTATCGCCGTTGCGTATTCCTAAGTCTATTTAAAAGGGTATTCTTTTTATTAATTTTATTAAAGGATTAGTTATTTTAGACTAATATAGAATAAACTTTCTATAAAAGTTATAGAATCCTAAAAAAGATTATACTTCCTTAATATTCTTTAATTCTAGTTATTTAAGGATATCTTTAACCTTTACTAGTTCTATTTTAATTCTTCCTAGTTCTATTATATATCTTAGGAAGGTAGTTATAGTTATATTAAATTCGCATTTTTAGAGTTTAAGGTAGAATTTAGTATTCCTTATTTACTAAGGATCTTACTTACCTATTACTTATGTTCTTCTAGTTTTTCCGAATAGATTAGGACGTCGTTAAGATAGGCTATAGTATATTTTTCTAGATAGTCTTTAAAGATAGTATTTATTTACTACTAGAAGAAGGCTAATATATTTATAAAACTAAATGGTATTATATTTTATTTATATAGTCCTATCTTAGTATAGAAAATTATCTTCTATTTATATCTCTCTTTTATCCTAATCTGGTGGTATATATTTTTATATCTAATTAAGTAAAATGCTTAACATATCATAGTTAATCTTAAAGGTCTAATATTAAGGATAGAGGATATTTATCTTTAATAGTAATATTATTCGTTTTTAGTAATCTATATAAAAGTATAGTATAGAGTCGTCCTTTTTACTATAAACGTAACCCCGTAGGCTACTAAAGAGATAAATTCTTAAATATATTCTTAAATTATATATTTAGTAACTATACTTTAGATAATTTCGTCTTCTTATATTATTATCTTATAGATGGGTCTCCACGTGGGTTACTTTCCTTCTATATAATTAATCTCGTAGTCCCATTCTATATATTCTAGTAGGTAATCTAGTAGTTCCTAGAAGATTTCCTTATATTTCTAATAAATATTAGGAATTTCTTCTTTTCTAGACTCCTTATTTACTAAAAGATAATAAGGGTACTCTATTTATTATTTCTACTAGTTAATCATTAGGTTAACTTATTTTAGTCAGGATAATCTAAGGATAACGTCCTAGAGATTATTAATCTAAGTAACATCTATAGTTATATTCCTTATCTCTAATCTTTAGAATAGAAATAATCCTTTCTTTATTTCTTATATTATTTATTCTTGAAATGGTAATTCTTTAATTCCTAAAAGGATACTAGGGTTTCTTTTAATTAGGTCTATATTCCTTATTTCTATATAAATTCTTTAGAGATAAAGTTTCTTATAACTCCACTATTAATTATTACCCTTATAGGCTATCTATAATACTTAGCTTCTAGTATTAGATAGATTTCTTTATTTCTTTAAGGTCTCTTTCCTTTATGCTAGTATTTAGTTTAGATCTTTCTTTTATATATTTTAGATATTTATTTTCTAGGTATTCGTACTATAGTCTTTCTATAATACATTCTATTAATAGTAAGGATCTAGTATAAGGATAAAATATCCTCCTTATTTCTTTTAAAATATTATCTATATACTTCCTTTCGGGTGATAATATTAGTGTATAGATTTCTAAAGACTCTAGTTAGGTATACTTAATACTTTATTTTTAGTACTAAGTGTAATGAATATTTATTATTAATATATAAGACCTATAAGATTTTATAATACGTGGGATATTTTATATTTACTTAGGGGTTATTTTCTTATTAGATTCTTCCTTTATTACTGCGTTATATTCCTAGATTAGAATCTAATATTTTACTAGAATTTAAGGTATATATACTTTATTAACCTATTTAACTTCTCTAACTATACTATATTATTCTAAGTTATTAAGGGGTTTATCTACTAGAATTTTATTTCGTTCTATCTATCTTTGGAAGTCCGTAAATTTTATATTTCTAGGGTACTTGATTTTCCATTCTTTATATACCTTATGGATATTCTATTCTAGTAAGACTTATTTAAAGAATTTTTATTTTTAATCATTTCCTAGAATAATTATAAACCTTAGGGTTAAGCTATTTACTATACTGGTCTAGTAGGCTAGAAGTATTCTATTCTTCTAATTTAGATATTCTTTATAGGGGTATTATTTCCTTTTTAAGCGATTAGGAATAAGTATAACTTATTTTTCTTTAATTTTTTTCTTTAACTCATTTATTCCTTTGGAGTTAGATTAATTATTAGGAATTTAGGTATCTTATTCTTCTCTATTTATAGTAAGGCGTTTTTAATCTATTTTAGCTAGTATTTTATAACCTCTTTTATACTTTTATGGGTGTTATAGTCATCCTTTAAATACTTAGCCTAATAGGTTACCTTATATTCTAATTTCTAACTAATTAGTCCTTAGATTCCTTTTAGTTTCTTTCTCCTAGATCTTTATTATTGGTGTTTCTTTTATTAGGGTAGTTTCTAGCTATATGGCCTTTCTTTCCATATCTAAAATATACTTCTTTTTCTAAACTAGTCCTTCTTTAGATTTATTTTATTATTATTTTAAGGTTTTCTATCTTCTCTATTAGTATTAAGGATTATTAGGTCTTCTATATTAGAGTTAAATTTAGACCTTCCTTTCACCCCCTAACTATTTTCCTATTAGTTATCCTACTTCTAGAGGTATAATTTATTATCTATCTAGATAGCTTATTAGATTATTATAGGGAATATTATAGGTTTTTTTATATAGATTATTTTATAATGGATGTCCTGCTTAGGCCTTTATAGAACTTAGTTATTAAGGCTTATTCTCCCTAGTTTAATACTAAGGTGGCTAACTATTTAAATATAAATATATATGCTACTATTATCTTAGTTTAGTATAGTTATAATAATCTTTATTTTATTATTTATTTAGCGTCTATATTACTAAAGGTCCTATGGAGTTTCTATTTAAAGTATTTATAACTTTAAAATATTAAGTTAGTCTCCGTTTTTCTTCCACTTTCTATATTTATATGGAAATCTATTAGGAATCCGTTAAACTAATTCATGGCTCATCCTATAAAGTAGGTAATTATATAAGCTATCTTTACTTCTTTAGTTTCTAGGAAGTCGCGGTTTAAATTTAAGTATAGAGATATAAAGATAAGGAACCCTCTTAGCTTACTTTAGGTTCTGTTAAACTTCTTAAGTTTTATTAATTTAAGGGGGCAGTTTTAGAGTTATATTTTAATCTTATCTAGTTATTATTTTATTTCTCCTCCTTCTTCCCTTTCTTCTTCTTTTTCTTAGGCTACTAATAGAGCTTTAATCTATTTAACTATCTTATTATATACTTCTTTTTTATTTCTTACTTTTATCTCTAAGATGATTAATTTGCGTTTTTATCTAAGTATACTCCGTATTATTTATAGGTGTCACCTTAAGTAATTCTAATAGAGTAGTAGGTACCATTATTAATAAAGATATAACCTAACATACTTATAATAGATCCTTAAGATATAATTATTAAAGTGTAACGGAATGATCGTGAGGCTGTCTTAAAAGGGTTAAGTAGGAAATAAGGGCGTATAGGGTTATATAGTTATAAGGGGTGAACGTTAATTAACTACTATAAGTATTAATTACTAATAGGGTTAATGGTAGTCTTCCGTAAAGAATTACTTATAAGAGAACTTAATAGATTAATGATAAGGATTACTAGTAATTATCTGTTATCTCTATATACTACTATCTAGGGTTGGCTCTGTAGGCTCTATGGGTAGAGCCTATAGAGTTAGCTCTATAGGCTCTATAGATAGAGTTTATAGAGTTGTTATATAATTATATTATATATTTATATTATACTCAGTATTACTTCCGTAATTATAATATCAGTCTTTCTAATCCTATTAATTATTACTACTAATACTATTATTGTCGTAATTCTATTACGGCGTAGTAATAATAGTATATATAATATGATAGATAGATTTTTATATTTTAAAGATGAAATTAAACTAGTTATTAATAAAGTAAATAGTCTAGATTCTATAAGAAAAAAAAGTATAAATTTAGAAACTAAAATACTAGAAAAGATTGGATTTATTTAGAGGAAATAAAGTCTATTTTAGAAATTTTTAGAAAGCCTACTATAAAACTTTAAACTATAAATTATTCTAATAACTATTTTACTATTATATATATTACTAAATTATATAATAATTTAGATCTATTTAGTAAAAGAAACTATAATAATCCTTTTATAAATGCTGGATTAATAGAAGCTAAAAAGAAATTATTAGAATATTATTCTATTTTAGATAATAATATAGAAAAATTAAAAGATTTATATCTTATTACTATTCTTAATCCTCAATTTAAATTAGATATATTTAATAAATTAGACTATAGCCCTATAATTATTGACGATATAAAAGATTATTTTATAGAAATCTATAATGAATATAAAGAATTTTATAATTCTAGTATTATAGATAATAATAATAATAATAATAATAATAATTTAATAAATTTAGATTTAGATTTAGATTTAAATAATAATAGTAGTAATGATGAATTATATATTACTAGTAATAATATTAATAATTTAATAATAGAAAATGAGCTAGAGCTTTATTTAACTGAAACTAGAGTTCCTAAAGATATTAATATAGAAGACTATTATAATTCTAATAAAACTAGATTTCCTATTATATATAGAATAGCTAAAGACTATTTAGCTATTTTATCTACTTCTAATACTAGTGAATCTACTTTTTCTAAAGTAGGTGATATAGTTACTAAAAAAAAAATAGACTATTACCTAGTACTATTAAAAAACTTATTATATTAAAAGATAGAAATATAGTAGAAGATAAAGAAGAAGAAATTAATAATAATAAACTATTATTTAAAAAAATAAAAGATCTAGAAGAAATAAAGGAAAACAAGTAGCTACTACTAGTAATAATACTATAATAGATTTAGAAGAAGATGAATTAGAAGATAAATCAACTACTAGTATTACTAGTTATAATAGTACTAATAGTAGTAATTATAGTTTATATAATTAGAAAGTATAATTAGAAAATAGAGAAAAGATAAAATAGTAAAAAAGATAAAGTATAAATAGTAATTATATAGAAAACTTTTTTTTATTTAATCTTATATGGGTTTCGTTATATATAAAATTCTATATTCTATTTTTATTATATATAAATATAAAGTATTTAGATTCTATAATCTTTTATAACTTAAAATAGTCTAGTTAATCTATTTTTAAAAAGTCAACTACTAAGCTACTTATAGAGATAGTTAAATTTTTTTTTTTTAAAAATTATTTTCTACCCTTTAGATTATATAATCTAGAAAATTTCAGCAATATTAGAACCGCGCTAAAGTCCTACGATAGTAATATAAAATAGCTTAGTTATACTATTTATATTAGATTTTATAGCTAGTGTTTTCCTTTTTATAGTTATTAACTACGCTTATGACTCGTTGTTAAGATTGGTATTTTTAAATAAATTATTTTCTTATTATTCAATTAAGTCATTTTAGTAATTTTAATTAAATTATAATAGTTATATAGAACTCTATAGCTTTTATTAATTATTATAGTTATAATATTATAAATTATTACTATAACTAGTATTTTCTATTAGAACTACTAAATAGACTTTTTATACGTTCATAGCTAGTAATAGAAAATAGCGTTTTTAATAAATTATTTTCTAGATATTTAACTAACTGTTTTAAATAATTTCTACTATTCTAAAATGAGTTTAAACTATTTATCTCATTATAATAGTTATTTTAATTATAATATTTAAATTAGACTTTATAACTAGTAATTTTAAATCTTTAGTATTACTATCTATCTATAGATAGCTAAGATATTTATCTTCTAAGTAGAATATTATCATTTTATATAATTATTCAAATTATTTTTATTTATTAATAAGTTATTAGTATAGTTTTATATATAATTTATATATAATTATAGTAAAGTATAGTTCTACGTTAAATTATAATAGTATTTATAGTAGTTACTACTAATTTTATAATCTTAAAATTAAAAAACACGACTTTAATAGCTTAAATAGTCTAAATAACTATTTATCTTATAACTATAGTATAATATAATATATTATAAACGCTATATCTATATTTCTCTTATATATTTCCACTATTTTTAATCTCAGTTACTAATTAGTAACTGAGTAATTACTTAGTATTACTAAATTTTCTTGTTAGTAATTAGTAATTAGTAATTAGTAACTGAGGAATTACTAAATATATTAGTAACTGAGTAATTACTTACTAATACTATTTAGTAATACTAAGTAATACTAAATAATACTAATTACTAAAAATTTACAACACTGCCTATAAGTAATATACTAGTAGATAGACTTACTAAACTATTAATAAAATAGTAGTTTATATATTTTATAAAACTTCTAAATCTATAAGATTCAATTACTATATAGTAGAAAGATTAATAGAGAAACCGTAATTAAATTATTATAGGAGAAGCTAAGCTCCTCTATAGGATATTATCTATTAATATAGCTTAAGGGCAACATAATACTATAAGAGTATAGAAAAGTCTATTAACTAAAGTTAAAAAAGAGCGAAAGCTCTATTTAATTATTTAAAAAGATTTAAAACTTATTAAATAGTATATAGACCTTAGTATACTTCTATATACCTATAAGACTACTATAGATCACCTAAGTACTTTATAGGAAAAGGGAATACCCCAGCTTAGAGTATAGTTAGAAGTAATAAAACCACTTATATAAGAAGGTTTATTAAAGAGTAAGCTTTAACTAGAATAATAGGAGGATCCTAAATAGGAACTTATTATTAGAGTATAAAATTAATTATTAGATTTAATAGACTACTTAATAATAGGGAATTCTAAACTTAGGTTTCTTAAACGTTACTAAGATCGCGTTAGAGATAACTATTAGTAAAAGTCTTAATAGTAATTAGAGTAGAGATAGAAATATTCCCTATTTATTTTTTAGTTCTAAAAGCTGCTATATAGATAGCCTCTAGCTATTCTTTAGTAATCTTAGGTTTTATAGTTTAATTACTAAAGAGCTCCTCTAGAAGGTTTAAATTAACCTTAAAAATATTCTTATAAGTTTTCTTAATAGTAGAATAAGCCTTATTAGTATTAGAAGTAGATTATGCTTATAACTCTTCTTAATAACTAAAACTAGAGTAATCTTATAATTATCTTCTTTACTTAACTTATCTCTATTATTAATTATAATTATATCCCTAGTCTTATTATAAGTGGATTTAAATCGCGGTATAGCTTAGGACTTAGAAAAATCTTAATATAAGGAGAAATCTTTAACTATAATAAGCCCTTAGAAGTAAAAGAGATCTTAATCTAACTAAAGTTTTTAGTATTACTAGATAAAAGCTAGGGAACCTTATATGAAAGACTATAATAAATATAGTTAAAATAATTTTTATAGAATTACGTAGTTCTTTAATATCTTTATTCTAAGATCTATTAGCCTGATAAACGAAATCGGAGATCTAAATAATTTATAATTTAACCCTTTTAATAAGCTTAAAGATATTTAGCTATATAAGGCTTAAGATCCTTAGGGCTACTAGATAATTAGCGGAAGAAACTATATAATCTTAAAAGGGAAACTTATACTTTAATATAATTATAACCTAAAGAGTAACTATAATAATAAGTAGAGCTATTAATAAGATTAAAATAGATATTATTAGATTAACTAGAGATTATACTTTATATATATCCCTAATAAGACTCTTTATAAGGAGTATTATAAATATACTTTTTAGTATCTTTCTTTATATAGAATTACTCTTATTCTTAATTAATAAAGGAGTACCTTTACCATTTTTCTAATTTAAAGCTCCCTTTTTAATAATATAATAAGGTATAAGGATTAGACTAACTTAAGGATCTTAAAAACTATAAGGACCTTCCTTAGAACTAGACGATAAGTGTAATAAGGATAGAATTATTATAGACTTATAAAGATAATTACGCGTTTTCTATAGAATTACCTAGATAAAAGATTAGTAAAATAAGGAGTCTAGAGATAGTTATATACCATAATTAAGATCTTAAAGAGCGTGAGCGAAAATAAAATAAAACTAAAAAAATATAAAAATAAAAAAATCTAGCGTAATAATTAAAAGAGAGGTTAAAAAGAATAGAGAAAGTAAGAGTATAAGATTATAATAAGTTTATTATCCTAGTTATCTATTTACGCGATCACGTACGAGGCAGTTAAAAGTATTTAAAAAAATATATAATTATTAGAGGTAACTAATAAGGAGTTTACGTATAACTAATTATAATTATTATAATAGAACTTTATATACTTATAGGCTTACCACTACTACTAGATTATAGACTTACTATTATAGGCTCCTTATAGACTTACTACTAACGAAGCTTATCTAGGGGTATATTATAGATATAAGGCTCTAGGTTAAGCTTTAAGCAACGGAACGATCACGATTTAAAGGATTTTAATAATCTAAATACTAAATACTTAGAGTTTTATAAATAGAAGATCTTATAATCTATAAATTCTACCTATCTAACTTATATTTCTTATGTAGTAATCTGATCAATTTACTTACTAAAAAATAGTAATCTAATATTAATTCTAACGTATTTTATAAATAAGTTGTTAACCTAAGTAAGTCATTAATACTAAACTAGTATACTACCTACGTAATAACATCGCGTAACGTATAATATATATATTAAAAATTCTAGTAAGTTAATCTATTCTTTAGACTCGTCGCTATCCTTAGTATTATCTATTTCTACCTTATAGATACGGGAGTTATATCCTTTCTTACTATAACATCTATAGTATCTTATATTATATACCTTATATATAGGCCCTTCTTCTAGCATCACGCTCCCTATCTACCCTCTTAGTAATTAAGTTCTATACTTCCTTAACTATTAGGGTCTCCTCTATTTAAATATATTTATATTTTCTTAATTAATACTTTATAAACTTATTAATTACGCTTTATATAAGTCTATCCTTCTATAATAATACTATATTATATATAATCTACTACGCGTCTTTACTTAACTATCTAATCTTTTTATCTAATAAATTTATAGAGGATCTAAAATAATTTTAGATCTTCTATTAAATAAATATACACTACGCTTTAATTTTATATATTTACATAGTGTCTATGCCTCCTATATACCCTATATTAGTAATAATAATACTAGAGTCTATAACCTTATATTAAGCTTTAATAGAATAGTTTCTAGGTTATATAGGACTAGTCCAGCATCTCTAAAGCCTATCTTAATATTCTCTATTATTAAAGATTATTTAAAAGCTAGCTTAAATACTTAAAAAAGGTTTCTTACTAATAAAATATATATAGTTATATATTAAGGCTAAGATAGTTATAACGAACGGCACGAAGCAACTAATAAAGAGGCTATAGTAGATATAATAAATATAGAGATATATAGTAAAGAATAATATTCTTCTCCTTATAAAGATCCTAAATTTAAGTAAACTATAACTCTTATACTTATATAATTATAAGTAGTTAGTATATATCTATATATTATCTTTATATACTTATTAAAGTACTCTAACTAGATAAGAGTAAGCTAGTTATTTATCTAGCTATTAGGGCTTACTTTAAGGATCTAATCATGTAGTAGGTCTTTAAACTATATATTAATAAGTACGCTACCTAAAGATAATAAAGAATAGAAATAAATAATCTATAATTCTAACATTAGATAATAGTAATCTACTTATAGTTACCTAGTTAAATTATCTTCTTTCTTTAGCTATTTCTAAACCAGTAATAACTATCTATAATAAAATCTTATCTATTATAAACCTAGTCTTATTAAAGTTATAGATATTATTATCTATAATCCCCTATTTTATTTTATCTCCTATATTAAGTCGAACTAATACTAGATAGTTATAAAATTCTTATAGGTAGTTTATTAATAGTTATATAGATAGCTTTAGTACTTCTAGAGCTTAGGAGTCCACTTAATAAAGTTATTAATCTAGTTCTTACTAATAGGGTTACTACTTTATAATCTAAGGAGTCTATCTACTATTTCTTATATATAGGACCTTAGAGGTGTAAGATCTTATTTAGATAGCTTAATTACCCTTTAGACTATAGCCTCCTCTTTTAATTTTATTAGGCACTTTAAGTTCGCTTTATAGTTATATTATATGCGCTTCCTAGTACATTAGTTAATAAGAGTTCTTTAAGGTATATTATATATATTTATAGCTTAATTTTTACTTTAAACACGTTGCGCTTTAATATTAAAGATAGTAAGCTATATATTAGCTTTAGTATAAGTCTTTTAGGTTTATTATGGTTAAGACATTACGCGATTATTACGCGTAGGTAGTATACTAGTTTAGCGTTAGCGACTCGCTTAGGTTAACGACTTATTTATAAAACACGTTATATATCTTTACTATTAATACCTTTTAAAATGCCTTTTAAGTTAGAAAAGTAGAAGGAATTACTACTATCTTTTTTAGTTTACTATCCTTTATACTACGTATAATCTTTCGATGATTAAAATATATATAATAGATAAAAATAATAAATAAACTTTTATAAAGCTTTTTTAATTATTTAAAGCTAGACTTAAATAATTATAAGTTATAAACTTTATAGTAGATAAAGATAATACTATACTATAAAAATTATAAAGGAATCATTACTATTTTTTTAAATTTACTATTCTTTAAACTACGTACCATCTTTTAATGATAAGTAATACATATATAAAAATTATAAAGAAAATCTTAATTATTTTAAAATTCTTAGTCTTAATTACTAGAGATAGTAAGATAGTAAGATAGTAATATTACTATTTTTCTTAATAGTAAATAGTAATAGTAAATAGTAATATATAAAATAGTAATATAGTAATAGTAATATAGTAAATCTTACTAATATTATATAGTAATACTAAGTAATACTAAGTAATATTTAATTACTATTTTTATAATACTAAAATAAACCTAACTACTAGAAACTATAGAAGTAATATTCTAAAAGCTAGAAGGAAGATCCTTTTAAACTAACTATAAATAGTAGGAGTTAAAGATACTAGACTAGAAGACTACTTAGGCTCTAGTAGATCTCTATCTAACTCTTCTAAAAATAAACTTTTAACTACTATAACTTTAAAAGTATATTTTTATTTAGAATTTATTATTTAGATAATTTATCTTCCTTTATATAAGCTAACTATAATATTTTAAAGATAGTATCTTACTCTTTATATACTTTAATGATTTAAGTATCTAACTTCTTCTTCTTAGCTAGTAAATATAAAAATTTATTTTATATTACTACTATATTATATTATATATCTTACTATAAACATTGGCTATACTTTTAAAATAAATATATACCTTATATAATCTTACGCCTATAATATAATTTAAATATTTCTTAACTATAACTAATTCGTAAGCTTTAATAATAGAAACTAATTCTTAATAATATTAGATACTAATATAGGCTAGAGAGGTATAGCTTATAGGAATATTAAGCTAGAGGAGGGAGGTAATATTAGAATCTAGAAATCTATAAATATAAATAAATAAAAGATAAGCTACTATACTAATATATACTTATCTAAGTCTAGTTAGATATATAATCTACTTAACTACTCCTTAGACTAAGTAACTAAGCTAGTTATATGACCTACTTAGCTACTTAGGTGATAGAGCAACTAATTAATATATATATATATAAATATAAGAATTTTCTATAGACTCTTATATTTAATCTAAGTTATAACCTTAGAATAAGTTAGTAATTTATCTTTTAGATTCTCTAGCTTTTTATCTTCTTCTAATTATACTCTTACCTAAGAACTAATTATTAATTACTTAGAACTAGCTACCTAAGTTAGACTTTAATAGTTATTTATCTAGAATTCTATTACTAATAGATATTAATCGCTATTAAGATAGAAATAAATTACGTCCTAATAGATCTCTTACTTAGAGTTAATCTAAGTGGTATACTAGAATTACCTTATAGAGTAATAGTATATTTTTAATAATTATCTAACTTCTATAAGGACCTTCTAGATTAACTAATATACTCCTAAGTCTAATTTACTAATAAGGATAGTATATATTTTAATATAATTTTAAAATTTTAGAATATTTTATTTAGCTTTAGTGGTAAGTGTAGTAGGGTTAGTATTATAGTTAATACTTATATAGATTATAGAGTATAGAGAAATATTTATTAGCTCTATTAGATTAAATTTAATATAGAGATAATAGATAGGCGTATATATATCTTTTATATAAATACGTTAGCTAGTAATAAATTAAGTAAGTTAAGTAAATTATATCTATTATTATTATAATAATAGTGGCTTCTCATAATAAATTAGAAAAAGGAGGTAGATACTAATATATAGTATTATTATACTATATTCTATTATATATATTTTAATCATCGAAAGATTATACGTAGTATAAAGGATAGTAAACTAAAAAGATAATAGTAATTTTCTTCTACTTTTCTAACTTAAAAGACATTTTAAAAGATAATATATTTCATAAGTAAATTACTAACCCAAGTGAGTCATTAACGCCAAACCAGCGCACTACCTACGTGTAATAATCACGTAATGTCTTAACTATAATAAATCTAAAAGACTTATACTAAAGCTAATATATAGTTTACTATCTTTAATATTAAAGCGCAACGCGTTTAAAGTAAAAATTAAGCTATAAATATATATAACGTACCTTAAAGAACTCTTATTAACTAATATACTAGGAAGCGCATACAATATAACTATAAAGTAAACTTAAAGCGTCTAATAAAACTAAAAGAGAAGGTTATAGTCTAAAGAATAATTAAACTATCTAAATAAGATCTTACGCCTCTAAAATCCCATGTATAAGAAATAGTAGATAGACTCCTTAGATTATAAGGTAGTAACCTATTAGTAAGAACTAGATTAATAACTTTATTAAGTAGACTCTAAACTCTAGAAGTATTAGAGTCATCTATATAACTATTAGTAAGCTATCTACGAAGATTTTATAATTATCTAGTACTAGTTTAACTTAATATAGGAAATGAAATAGAAATAGGGGATTATAAATAATAATATCTATAACTTTAATAAGACTAGGTTTATAATAGATAAGATTTTATTATAGATAGTTATTACTAATTTAGAAGTAGTTAAAGAAAGAAAATAATTTAGTTAAGTAATTATAAGTAGGTTACTATTATCTAAGATATTAAAATTATAAATTATCTACTTCTACCCTTCGTTATCTTTATAGATAGCGTACTTATTAACGTATAGTTTAAAGACCTACCACGCGATTAAGTTCTTAAAGTAAGCCTAATAGCTAGATAAATAACTAACTTACTCTTATCTAGTTAGAGCACTTTAATAAGTATATAAAGGTAAGTACTATAGGTATATACTAACTACTTATAATTAATAGATATAAGAGTTATAACTTACTTAAATTCTAGAATCTTTATAAGGAGAGAATATTATTCTTTACTATATATCTTTATATTTATTATATCTACTATAGTCTTTTAATATTGGTTGCTTCGCGCTATTAAAGCGTAGGTATAGTAACTAGATCTTAGTCTTAGTATATAACTATATATATTTTATTAGTAAGGAAACCTTCCTCTAAATATTTAAACTAGCTTTTAAATAATCTTTAATAATAGAGAATATTAAGATAGACTTTAGAGGTACTAGACTAGTTCTATATAACCTAGAAGCTATTCTATTAAAGTTTAATATAAAGTTATAGACTCTAGTATTATTATTACTAATATAGGGCGTATAGGAGGCGTAGATACTATATAATATATATAAAATTAAAGTATAGTTTATACTTATTTAATAAAGAATCTAAAACTATCCTAAGTCCTCTATAAATTTATTAGATAAAAAGATTAGATAGTTAAGTAAAGGCGCGTAGTAGATTATATATAATATAGTATTATTATAGGAGGGGTAGACGCATATATAAAGTGTAATTAATAAGCTTATAAAATATTAATTAAGAAAATATAAATATATTTAGATAGAGGAGACCTAATAGTTAGGAAAGTATAGGACTTAATTACTAAAAGGGTAGGTAGGGAGCGTAATACTAGCGAAGGACCTATATATAAAGTATATAATATAAGATATTATAGATATTATAGTAAAAAAGGATATAACTTTCATACCTATAAGATAGAAATAGATAATACTAAGGATAGTAATAAGTCTAAAGAATAGATTAGCTTACTAGAATTTTTAATATATATATTATACGTTACGCGATGTTATCGCGTAGGTAGTATACTAATTTAGTATTAGTGACTCGCTTAGGTTAACGACTTACTTATAAAATATATTATATATTCTATTATCTTTATCTCCTCCCCTTCTAAATATAGTTAATAAACGTAGTTTTACCTTTATTAAACTTTTTTTAACTTAGAGTATATACTAAGGCTCTATTATAGACTAGCCCTAGAAGTATTATATTATAGGTGCCAATTGAAAGGTATGAATTCTAGCTGAGGTAGAAAAGAGAAAAAAGGAGAGATTTTCTACTTAAGTAGATGTTCTCTCCTTACTAATCCTTTACTAAGGCTAGGGCGTAGCTCTAGCCTATTATATATCCTTCTTATCTTCTCTTAAATTATATAATATTATTCTTAAATTACTTACTATTATCCCTTCTCTTTCTTTAATATTTACTTTTTTATAGTATTTATTACTCCCTTATATTAGTATATAAGCTTATTTACCGCAGCGTTTATTTCTTTTATCTTAATATACTTAGTATTATCTATCTAACTAAGTCTCTTACTATTATTTTATTATACTAGTATATAAGCTTATTTATTACGGCGTTCTTTATCTTTACCTTAATATATATAGTATTATTTATCTAATTATATCTTTTACCCTTTTTATTACTATAATGGTATATTATCTTATTTTATTATAATATTCCTCTCTTCCCTTAATTATTTATAACGTTATCTAAGTAATTATATATCTATCTTATGTATCTTCTATTTTATAGGTGTGTTGTAATCCGTCACGTTATTACTATAGGTAATAATTAAGTTATTATAATACTATACTTAAGGCGTTAGGGTGTCCTCTACTCTATTAATTTTCTTCCTTTTCTTCTTACCATATCCTTTTCGTATTTTTTTCTAATTTCTTATCTTTTTAATCTATCTCTTTAACTACTTCGTCTCGTGTTAGTTCCGCCTCTATACTATAAAGTTCCCTCTTTTATTTTATCTCTTAGCTCTTTTACTAGTCTTTTATTCTTTTTAGTCCTACTTTACTTTATATTTAAACCTCTAGTATTACGGTTTCTTTCCATCCTTTAGGCGATCTAAATAGGCTTACTAATAATATTACTCTTAGGGGTTATAATAGTAGTAATAAGGATAATAATCTAGATTAATTTAAACGCTATATTCGTCCGTTCCGCTCTTATAAGCTTAATGCCAATAACTCTCTAGATAAACTCTTTAATTATATTTCTATAAAGATGAGCCTTTATCTAGTTTTAAGTTATCTACGGAGTAATATAAGGTCTCTATAATTATAAAGCCTATCTTAGGCGTTATACCTATAAAGTAAATCTTTTAGTAAATTTATAGGATTATACCTAAGATTATTTAATACCTTAGTCTAGTGACGGAGTCTATCTCTAATCTAGTTATTTTACTTCTATCCTACTTTATCCTTATTTCTTTTTAGCGCTTTATACTATCTGCTCTATCTATTAACTATTTAATGAAGCAGCGTCATATTACGTAGAAGCTAATTCTATAAGGGGATAGCTCTAAAGAGGAATTTATTAATACTATATTTAGTAATCTTTATACTAAGTATATTAGTTATTTAAAGTATACTAAGACGTTTAAGTAAGTATTTTTATTTCTAGGCTATAGTATTATATTAATGATTCTAGTTATAAGTCATTATAGGGTAAATTCTATAAGGTTTATTATACCTCCAAGGCCACTTATCATTATAATTTAAAGATATATACTAATTCTTTAGGATTATGTTACGTTCTTTAATAGTAATTAGAGTATGTATATCTATCTTAACGTAATAATAACGCTTATATTATTAAATATAGTATTATTAGTACTAATTCTTTATAATTTACTAAGGATACTTTATCTATTTTTATACCTAAGTTTTATGAGCATTTACATTAATATAATACTTATCTTAATATAACTTTATATAATCCCTTTTAGCTAAATCTAGATTCTTCTTAGGTCTATATACCCTATTCTAGCTGCTCCACGCCTTCTATTAATAATTTATCTAGTAACGTTCTAACTATACCATCTCTTACTATTACGCCGGCTTAAAATTATAGTAATTAGGATTATAATATAGTCTACTTTACTTAGAATATTATAGGTTAGATATATAATATCTCCTAGTAGCTACATTATATTAATAAGGATATAAACTGGCGTATAGATAAGGTTATATATACCTAGTTATAAACTATAATTATTTTATCTAGTCTAGCGGATCGCCTTAGGGTAACATTAATAAATCTATAAATTAAGGACGTACTAGAGATACTACGTCCTTATCTTATTTTTAGTCTATCTTATCTTTATATTACTTTAGTATATCCTTAAATTATTATTATAATGATTACACTTTACTACTATATCCTTCTAGTTATTATTATAACTATTATACTCTTTAAGCTAGTATTTCTATAGCTTTACTTTAGTTTCTTTAGTAGTTAGGTGGGTATCTTTATTATTATCCTTAGAGTAGATACCCTCTTCGGTTTACAGCCATATAAATACTAAGTTAGTTTCTTATTATATTTTAATATTTCTATTATAATATTATAATATATTACTTTAATCTTCTCTTTAGGCTATTATTATTTTAGGCATTTCTCTATAGGATTTTAAACCGGTCTAGCACTTTTATATCTATTATATTATTAAGTAGGACTTATATTAGTATAGTTTATTTTAACTATTTTACTAGAGCTTATTAGTCTCCTCCTCACGTATCTCATATTCTAAGTATCTCCTCTACCTTCTATTTATATAGGTCTGAATCTTCCTCCTCTAGTCCTAGAGTTAGGCCTAGTTATAGGTTATATTATATCTAACTTAGAAGTAGGTTGATTACAACCCTCTAGAAGATTTATATATATAATTTTATGGAGGTTTCTGGGAAGGTCTAGTATTACTATAAATAGTAAGGATATATCTACTACTATATATTTACCTAGAACTAGTCTAACTTTTTTTTAGGCTAGTTTATTTTAATATTATATATAAAGAATTAGATTTTATTATCTTTTTAGAATCGTTCTACTAGTCTATAGAAGAGAGTCTATTTACTCTATAATTTATTATTAGGTAAATATAATTATAAATAGCTTAGGCTAATACTATTTTCTACTTTAGATAATTAAGGAACTGAACCATTTATTCTATAGGTATATAATAGGATTTATCTTCTATAGGGATATATTTAAGTAGGTCTATATAGTATCCGTTTAGTAGTAGTATTAGAGAGATATCCTAATAATACTAAAATTTTAGTTATTAAGTATAAGTTAATAGGCTAAAGATATTTTATCTAGTTATTTTATTTAAAGTTTACTATTATTTATAGGACTATTTATATCTTTTAGTTTAAACGTTCCGTGCCGCCATTAGTCTAGGGGTAATGGGTAGTAGATAATAGCTATTTAGTATTTACTTTTTTATAGAGTATAGTCTAGAATTTTCCTAATTAGTCCGATCCTCTATTAGTAATAATTAAGTTAAGAAATCTATAGAATTACTATTATACGTTTTAGAAGCATTTCGTGTAATCTTTAACCTTTATTAATTTTATTATCTCTAGCTATATAAATTTAGACAGCCGGTTTATTATTATAAGTAGATAATATAAGGTTGTAGTAGAGGTATATAATAGGTCTACTATAAAGTCTATAGAGATCTAGGACTAATATTAGTCTATGATTAGGAGTGACTATAGTAGTCCCTATTATTTTCTATAATTAATATATACTCTAAAGTAGTAATAGTTCCATATATATTTTACTACGTCCTATAATATATTATCTAGTAGTAGTCTTATTATAGTAGCTTAAATATTATATTTTTTTAGATGGCCGGCTATTATTAATTCGTAACGTCCTCTAGATTAGGGTAGTGATTAGAGGTTTCTGTTAGGGACCTAGAGTACTCCTCTCTAGAGTATATTTCTATATATACTAATTATATAGTTATTAATCTAACGTTACGTTTTTATAGCTAGAGGGAAGATATAGTCTCCTATAAATACTACTTTATATTAAACGTAGTACCTATCGTCCGTTATTATAGCCCTATCCTATAGTTATTAAAGGTGGATATTAATAAAAATTAGATTTTATATAACCTAGCTTACTCTTAAGTTTTTACTATGTAAACGGATAATTTATAGATATATAAGTAGTTCTTTAGTTTATTCTCTACGCCTTTCATCCTATTCTTATTAGCTTAGGGTATCTAGTTATTTTATTTATAAGCTAGGGCGGTATCGGAGGTGGTATTAAAAAATAAATAGTATCTCTAATTATTAATATTACCTTTTACTTAACTTATAGATACGTATAAAGTATTCTAGGTTCTTATAATCTATAAGGATTATAAATAGATTTTATATACTAATAAGTTCTAGTTTCTACCTATTATATATTATACTATAGTAAGTAGTTCTTTATTATAGATTATATAGTTCTGTTATACTTACGTAAGGTTAGCTAAATAGTAGATAACTAGGTACTAAATCCCTTCTTCTAATTATAATAGATAACTTTCTATTATTCTTCTAGAGTAGTCTACCTCTAGTCTTATATCCCTCTTAGGGTCCTAGAGTACTAAGACTAGCCCCGTAATAAATACTATCTTAAGGACGTAGAAAGCTTTATCCTCCTTTTCTATCTAATGGAACAGGGTATCTTTTTATAAGATAATAGAGTAGTTTTATTAATTTAGTAAAGTTCTATAAGAAATTATAGTAAAAGTTTATAAATCTAATAAAGCGTTAGACTCCTTATATTATTATAGGATATTCCTATAGTTATATAGCTTAAATCTTTTAAGGTCTAGACGGATGGAGTCTCCTACTATTATAATATAGCTAAGGTATTTAACTTTCTTTATAGTAAACTTATACTTTATTAGATCTAAATTAAGGCCTACTTTATAGAGCTATTAAAGGACTTTCTAGATATACTCTTAATATTCTAATAATAGCCCCTTTATATAGATTAGAATATTATCTAGGTATACTATATATATAATACCTAGGGTTTCTTTAAAGATTCTATTAATATATTATTAGAACGTGACGGAAGCTCTCATAAGTCTAAATAAAATAACTAGTTATTTAAATAGACTAAACTAGGTCTAAAATACTATTCTATACTCCTTCTCTTTAACTATATAGAATTTATAGAATGCTATTTAAATATCTACTTTAGTAAATCACCTCACTTTAGAGAGCGTTTATAGTATCTCTTTAATAAATAAAAGTAGATAGTAGTCTAGTTTTAAGATTATATTAAACTTATAATAGTTAATATATAATTACTATTTTCTTTAGGCTTAGGTGTAAGTAGGACCGGCGCCCTACGGAAGAGGAAGAAACTCTTATCTAGTTCTTATTTATTAGCTTTATAAATTATTTTTATAGCTTCGTTAGTTATTCTCTTAATATGTTATAGAGGGACCTATAATAAAGATAATATAGATCTATCTACTTTTACTTTTAGATAGATATAATGGTTGGATTATCCTTAATATAGAGGTAGATTAAAGATCTTTTTTTATTAAATAGATTCTAAAATATTACTAGCTCTAGTAATAAACGTTATCCGTCCTTAGTAAGTTTAGGACTTAGTAGGGTCCCCTACATCCAGCGCCTAGGGGTAGAAGGATAGTTAGGATCTTAGTAATATCTTAGATTAATATTAGGGTAAATTTATTTTAGTATAGTTTCTTTTTAGATTTAGATTAGGCTTATAGTCTACGTTCTTAAAGATATCTTAACATAGAGATCTTTTTATTAAGATATTAATATTTAGAATTATAAGTCCTTCTACCGCTCTAATCCGGATCTCTTCCTTATAGATATTTATTACTAATTAAAACTAATCTAGTTATAGGAAGCCTAATATTAAGTCTTTATATAATTCTAGTATTATATATATATATAGTATTTAATGTTATCCTATAATATTATAGAGGATTATAACTATCTCTATAATTTTAGCTCTAGGTAGTACCCAGCTATCTACTCTAGTATTTAGGGGAATTACTATATACTCTATAGTAAGTATTTCTATCATCCCTAGACTAATCGTTACGAAGTACTTATACCCTATATTAATTAAGATATTTATGTAATAGATGTCCCTAAGAATACTAATATAATGGATAGGGGTTATCTATTCTTATTATAGTCCTTACTACCTAGACTATTAGGGCGTATCTTAGTTATATCTCTACTAAGTAATTATTTATAGGCCCCATACTAGCATCAGTCTGGGGCTAGTCTTTTCCTAATAGGGGACTTTTCTTCTTAGTAAGGTAATTAACTATAATATTACTATATTAGGGTATATATAGAATTGGTAGCCTTCTCATCTATAGTATATATATATATCTACTTTCTATTACTATTAGAATAGCATCTCTAGTATTTAATTATCTTATAGCTTGGCCGTATTATTTATATAACGTATATGTATTATTTTTACTAATGTGATAGTAGTTATTATAATATCTCTATTATAATTTCTTATTAGGTTATATATAGAATTATAATATATTTATTAAGATCTAAATCTCTTTTTAGTAACTCTATTTCTATATTAGCAGTAATTTAAGAGTATCCTATAATAAGTTTAGTATATATATTCTTTAGGATATTATAGTTTAGTGTAATCTACTTAATATTAGAATATATAATATATTTAAGCTTCTATATCTTTTTTAGATTTAACTAAAAGGCTCTATCTATCTTAACTATTATACGCTTAAGGCGAATATAAATTCTAAAAATAATTTATAATTCTCTTATATAATATTATCTAAGTATATCTTAGTCTTTTATTAGGTATGCTTATCGGCGTATACGAAGGTTAAATATTTAAAGAATTTAATTAAGTTAAACTTATCCTTATCTCTATTATTTTTATAGAATATTAATACTGTCGCCTATAGGCCTTTATTAAAGCATTCCTATATAAGCGCCTACTAATCTCTATAGTTCTAATATAAGCTATATTAACTCTAAGCTTATATTCTATTATAACCTTTAGGCGCCAAATTACGCTTTTATACCCTTAAATTTACTTAGAATTAATAGGGCTTTCCCGGTGGACCAGCGCTATAATAGTAGAAATATAATTTTAAGAAAATATTATAGGAAGTAGAATAGTTACTAGTTTAAGGTTATTAGGCGTTAGCGTTAGTAATGATATAAAGGCATAAAGTATAGAGATTATAAAAATATATATCTCTAAGGCTAAAGGATATCTAGTACTAGTTTATATAGTTCTTTATTCTAGGCTTATAACATATTAATCTGGACGCAATCTTCTTTTTTATTAAGTATAATCTTTCTCCTTATAGTATTAAAAGCTTAGAGCTAGGTAAATAGCTTACTAAGTTAATATTCTATTTAAAATATTCTAGATTCTCTTTTACTTTGACCCTTAACCCTTTTTAAAGTTCCTTTTCTCTAGAAGGGCTAGAATTTAATATTATAGGCTAGCCCTAGAAGTATTATATTATAAGTACTAATTAAAAGGTATGAATTCTAGCCGAGGTAGAAAAGGGGAAAAAGGAGAGATTCTCTACTTAAGTAGATGTTCTCTCCTTACTAATCCCATACTAAGGCTAGGCGTAGCCCCAGCCTATTATAGGCTTACTTAGATAATCTTATTAGATTAATCTAATAAATTTACTAAAGTATAAAATCTTTATATTATTCTCTTTTATATATCTTTATAAGTTATAAAGTAGGAGAGGAACCACTACTATTTTATTATTTACTATTCTTTTAGCTACTATACCTTCCACTATAAATCTAGTATAATGATAAAAATATAAAGACTAGAAATTTCCTTAATTTACTTTTATTTTTATTAAACTTCTTAGATTCTATTAACTTAAGGAGATAATTCTAAAGTTATATTTTAATCTTATTAAATTATTACTTTATTTTTCTTTTCTTTTTTCTTCCTTATTTTTATTTTAGGCCATAATAGAGCTTTAATTTATTTAACTATTTTATTATAGGCTTTTTCTATTTCTTACTTTTTATTTTAGAGATAATTAATTTATATTTTTATCTAGATATACTCTATATTATCTATAGATATCACCTTAAGTAATTTTAATAATATGGTAGAAGCTATTATTAATAAGAATATAATCTAATATATTTATAGTAGATCCTTAAAATATAATTATTAAAGTATAATAGGATGACTATAAGACTATCTTAAAAGATTTAGTAGAAAATAAAGACTTATAGGGTTATAAAATTATAAAGAATAAATATTAATTAACTACTATAAATATTAATTATTAATAGCGTTAGTAATAGTCTTTTATAAAAACTACTTTTAAAAGACTTAATAGATTAATAATAAAAATTATTAATAGTTATCTATTATCTCTATATATTACTAGTTATCTTTAGGATTTATAACTCTATGGGTTCTATAGTTTATAGATCTATAAATCTATAGATTTATTATATAATTTCTTATATATCTAAGTTATACTCAGTATTACTCCTATAATTATAATATTTATTTTTATAATTTTATTAATTACTATTATTAATATTATTATTATCGTAATTCTATTGCGGCGTAGTAGCTATAATAATAAAAAGAATATAACTCTTATATCTATAAGATAGAAATAGATAATACTAAGGATAATAATAAGTCTAAAGAATAGATTAATTTATTAAAATTTTTAATATATATATTATACGTTATATAATATTATTACGTAGGTAATATACTAGTTTAGCGTTAACGACTCGCTTAGGTTAATAACTTATTTATAAAATATATTATATATAACTATATACTATTTACTATTACTATTTAAAAAAACTTAATTACTATTTATTATCACTATTAACTATTGGGTAAAATAGTAATATATATAGTAATATTACTTTATTATATAGTAATTACTATTTTTTTATAATACTAGTTTAATATAATCTTAAAGATATTTTAGTATATAATTAATTAGCTTAAGTGAAAATAGATACTATCGTTCTATAAGAGGTCTAATGGTAATCTAATTCGCTATAGTAGTAGTAGTTATATACGAACATCCTCTCAAAACTTATCTAAGAATTAAGACATGATTTATGTAATTGCGTTGTTTGTTAAGGAGGCAACACAAAGGTAAAGTCAACTTAGTGGCTTAGGGCTTCCATCTCCAACTCGGGTGTTTCCACTCCAAATCTTGCACATCCTGCTGCGGTAGACCCGCAATCTCCTCCGTTACATCCTTTTCATCCCTCCTCTTATTGTCATATTTCATCCAGAACAAGGTTCCAACTGAGACTGCCGTCCAAGTAATAGCACAAGTTAGGTTAATACTGTTCCCAACAGCATATCTCGGTGCGTCGGTAGGTAAAAATGTCCAGGTAGCAATCAATCCACCAATGTAACCAAATATAGCGTTTGCGCCAATCGCGATATTACGTGACGAGTCAGAGATCACATTAGCGCTGACCTGTGCGTTACACAAGGCGCCAGACGTAAAGGCCGTGCTAGCGCATAGGAAAATAGCTGCATAGCGGATGTTTGGGTTAAGAGACCCGAGGAACATAGAGTAGCCAATGATAATTGTAGGTCCAGTGAGAGCAATGAAAGCCTGACGATGGTTGACTCGCCAGCTCAGCGTTGGAAGAATCAAACAGAAGAAAGCACCTACGAGATAGGGCGGTACAGTAAGGAGTTGCTGGTGGATAGTTGAATGGCCTGGATAGATTGTGCGAATAATTGTTGGGAGGAAGAAGGAGATGCCGAGGACGGTTATGTTATTAAGTAAGAAAACGAATGCGGTTGACAGGGTGATTGGGTTGAGAAAACCACGCTTTAGCTTGGTCGCGTCGATCTTGTCAAGCAAAGTGGACTGAGCAAGACGTTCTACTTTTACTCGGTCTATCGCAAGTTGTTTCTGCTCTTCGGTGAGCCAACGGGCGGTCTCGGGGCGGTCAGTCAAAGTCGCAAAGGCGAGCAGGGCGATTCCCATTGTCAAAATTCCTTCGATAGCGAAGATCCTGGAATATATTAGATTTTGAAAAGCTTATCAACCTCGTACAACGTACATTTGCCAGCCATGTAAAGAGCTGAAATGAGACAGGTTGAGAATACCGGATGCAAGGAGGCCACCGAACGCACCCGATAGCGGAGCTGAAGTCATCAGTGACGCGCATATCGCTTCTGGTGATCAAGCTCACCCACAAGTATCCACAGCCCAAGACGAAAAGTCAACTCAGAGCGGCGGTACCAACGGGAGAGATAGTATGCGCTTCCAGGCATGACACCAGCCTCAAATACGCCAAGCAAGAAACGTACGACACATGCTTGGGCGCGGGTGTGCACAAATGCAGTACCGATAGAGCAGACGCCAAAACCAAGGGTCGTACCTGGCAGAAACCAACCAGGACCGACCAATTTGCAACAGATTATTGCTGGAATTTCAAAGAGAATGTAGGAGATATAAAAGATAGATAGAACGGTATTGTAGTCATAGCCTTGCAGGTGGAGATCCTTCTCAAAGCCAGCCAGGCGTGCGTTGCCTTGCAATGCATCAGTGTCTATCAACGTGCTAAATATACAACATACCGATGTTTGTTCGATCAATGAAGCACATCAAATAAAGTAGTGTGACAATGGGGACGACCATAAGGTCGATCTTGAGTCGCAACGCCCTCTCAGCCTGGCGTGCTGCACCAGAGATGTCAGCAACGTTTTGCCCAGCATGGGCCTTTTCAGTGTGCTCGGCAGAGTGCTTGCTGTCCATGATGATAGCCGTGGATCAAAAACGGAGAAACGATGAGAGATCTGTGATGAACAACAGGGGCGATTCTTCATCTATTCGTATGTACTTGAGGTACTGCGACTAGCCGGAAACCAATCCGCACCCCTCTCTTTGCAACAAGTCTAATCTCTTCAGAGTGTCCAGATACCCCGGGAATCTCCACAAAATTCTAGCAAATCTGGAGAATGAGAGCGCGGCTTGGAGCTTGGCAGTGTGGTGTGCGTGATTAGCGGTGCGAGGCCGATGACGCGTGTGCAGGTCCGTCTGGTAGACCAATAGATTGCTAGAGCTTCGGAAAAGGAGATGCATTCCGAGCACGTGATCGGAAGATGACACCACGTCGACACGGATGGCCTGAAGTCAGTCACGTCTCTCCACTGGGAAGGCAGATGCACTTCTTTAGTTACCGAAGAAGCAGTTCGCAGGCGTCCATAGATAGGTCTGTCTGCAAGCAAGTGAGTTGTACTTTCTTGCATCTTGTGCTTGAACTTAGTTAATCGAAAACGGCTTTTCTCATTGATAAAATCCAGGAAAACGTATTGCAAGATGTCGCCAACTGCAGTTCCGCCGGCTGGGATCATCGACCCGTCACCTGTGCAGGCACTGGAGACGAAGAAGCAATACGCCAGCGGCAATCCAAGTCTAGCCTACGTCGATGAAGAGGCCGAGAACCCTCCAACGTTTCGTGATTTGTACGAGGAGCGCGCGTATCTGAAGCACCGCCTTGCGCTCGCCTTTCGTGTCTTCGCCAAACATGGACTTGCGGAAGGTGTCGCAGGTCATATTACGTTGCGCGATCCCGTTGATCCGACGAGCTTCTGGGTGAACCCATTTGGCACGCACTTTTCGTTAATTCGGGATGAAGATTTGATTAGGGTTGACCATGAGGGCAAGGTGGCTGAGGCCGGGAAGAACAAGAGGCTGAATTATGGTAAGGTCATTACTCCACCTCGGTAGTGAAAATGTGCTAAATGCGGAAGCCGCCTTTGCGATACATGCAGAAATTCACAAAGCACGCCCAGACGTCCTCTGCGCGGCCCACTCACACAGTCTGTATGGCCGGGCCATGTGTGCGACAGGTCGGACATTAGACATGCTCACACAAGACTTTTGTGTGTTCTACGAAGACCATATTCTGCACGAGAACTTTGCTGGTCTGGTGCTAGACTCAAATGAAGGTCAGGCTATCTGCGCTGCCCTTGGTAATCGTAAAGCTGCGCTGCTTGGAAATCATGGTATTTTGACTGTTGGTCCTACCATTGAAGCAACGGTAGCATGGTTTGTATTGCTGGAGAACTGTTGCCGGATCCAACTCATGGTCGATGCTGCAGCGGCAGGGCGCGGTGTGCCTCCCGTGACGATCGGTGAAAAGGAAGCTCAAGCCACGTGGGAAGCTGTGGGTACAAAGGGCAATGGGTATTTCCAAGGTCTTCCTCTGTTCCAGGTTGTTGAGCGGGAATTTGATGAGCGTAGCCTGCTGGGACGTGGCGTCGTAGCAGCATGATCTATCAACGGCATCATCCTCGTACAGCTTATTGAAGTTTGAAAGTAAATCAGCCCACGACAACTTGAACATGTGTGACATTGTTAGCTTTGCACCGTCCTAACAAGTGAGTTGGCTTGCCAATTCAAGATCTGGATAGAGTTAACAGAAGATCCTGATCTTGGTTTAGGCTCGAGTGTATGGTTTCTACGGCCCTATAGCACCCTCCCTCGCACATGGCTGAGCATTCTAAGTTACCAATCCGTGACATGGCCAGTTGTATGCCATTGCTCGGGGGCTAATCTACAGCGGCATTGGCACCGTCCCTGTTTGGAGTCAGACTTTTGCGTTTCGAAACGCGACTTAGACGGAAGGCGAATTCCGGTTCCGAAATGATGTCGTAATCAGTTTGCACAGATACAGGTTCCGGCCCGTTGAGACAACACCACTATATGCGCCTCGCATTTGGCAGTCTCGATACAAAGAGTCAAGCATTCTGATTCAGACTCGGTGTGCGATGACCCCATGCAGACCGAGCAAGGTAGTCGATGCAAAAGGAAGACTGCTATGGTACAGAGCAAACGTAATGTTCGGTCCGACTATTGGCCGACCTGTGCACCGGCCCGCGCAAATTCTCTAGGTTGGCGAAAACATCTCACACTACGATGATTTTGAATAGAATAGATAGGTTCCTGGCAGAAAGTACGGCAGAAATATACCAGCTCGCAGTTGGTATCACAAATGGACACACAAAGTGGTGGACACAAAGTAGCAGAACACTATGTATGCCCTAGATCACGATTACGTATATTAATTAATCCGGAATCGATTCTGGCTTTCCGAGGCCTGTACAACGGCAACCGTAAGTGGAGATAAGAGACTCGGCAGGCGTTATGCAATGCTCGAAATTGCGAGCTGCAGTCTACCCCAAGAAATTACAAATAACTTCGAAAGTTGTTGTAAAAGACACTATCCAACACTACAATCTGACCTTCATTATAGTTCTCTCCTTCAGTCTTCACAATGCCGAGGAAATCAGCACTTGCGTTTCTTAGCTCTCTCCTGGCTTTTGTCAACGGCCAAGCAGTTCCTTTAAGCAATTTCGCAAACGAGACGACCTTCCCGAGTGAACAGGCCAGCAATGTGACAAAGTACCTCACCGAAGCCGCCAGCCTGGTCACAGATCCGAGACTATACCAGTACTTCATGGATCAATGTATTGTGCAGCAGGTATATCCGCAGCTCTTTTCAATGCCAGCCGGTTTCGTCCAAGCATTCGAAGCATTCGACAACTTTTACTTTGTCGGCCATAGCGGCGTATCAGCATGGGCATATGACACTGGGGACGGGCTACTGGTATTCGACACCCTAGACAATCAGGCTGAGATCGATGGAGTCATGTTGCCAATGTTGGCAGAGTTCGGATTTGGAGGAGCTGATATCAAGAGCGTCATCATCACGCACGAGCATTTCGACCACTATGGCGGCGCAAAGTACTTGCAAGATGAGTTCGGCGCAAAGGTGTATGCTTCCGCACCCTTTTGGGATGCTATGACCTTGCTGCCTGCCAATTCTACACCACCTGCACCGGCAAAAGACGAGACCCTGGTGGACGGGCAGGAGTTGACACTGGGCAATCTGACGGTCACCACGGTCGCAACTCCTGGACATACTCTCGGAACCTTGTCCTTCATATTTCCAGTGTACGACAAAGGTGAAGCCCATGTCGCTGGTTTATCAGGCGGGACTGGTACACCAACCAATCAGACTCTTCGTGAGATGAAGGTCGAATCCCAGAACCGCTTCGCCGGCATTGCTGCACAGAAGGGTGTTGATGTGTTGCTATCGAACCACCAGGTGGCCGATCATGCGGTACAGAACGCAGACATACTAGCACACGCTGGTGAGGGCGTGTCGAATCCTTTCATTGTGGGTGTGGAAAACTTTGCCAACTATATGAAGATCAACGCAGTTTGCTCTCAGGTGATTGCAGCGCGTCAGGGCATGGATCTAGAAGATGTTGACGGCGGGAATATTACTCGGCGAAGTGTAGACGCGTCCTTGAGCCTGGGTGGAAGATGTCACATGTAGAGAGAGTGTTCCCCCGAAGAGGTATAAATATTGGCCATAAGCGTATTAACTCAAATAAGGCCTTGAAAGTGCCGCGTTATCTCCCCAATTTCCCACTCACCCCAATTCTGTCCACCGAAACCACCTGTCAAAAGGTTTGGTTGCCCAAACGCGTCATATAGATGTATGAGTTCATCGCCGATATTAAACATATCAGGCATTGAACCTACACTCGTTTCCAAGTTCAAGTCGCCTCCATTCCACCACGTGTTAGACATCTCCGTCGCAGTAGGATACAGTTGTGGTCCTCTCGATGTGGAGTTTACAACCTCTTTCGGGGGAGCTCCTGTTTCTGCGTGTAGGCCTAATACCTTGGCAAAGGGCAAAAGACCACAAATGGTTTTCATGAGTCTGCGACTAGCTGTGCTGTGGCGCGAAAAACCCTTGACTAACTGGACAGCCGATACGAAGGACTCTCTGCTCGCTTCAGTAAACCTGCTCGGTGCATGACAGACTGCAAGCAGTAGAACGGTAAGTGCACTGAGCAGGTAATAGTGATATACACTCTGCTGGCGAGCATAAATGTCGCACATCTCATTGAAGTGCACCAACACCTGGATGGTATCTTTGGCAATGTCAACGACTAGTCGTGCAGATGCCATGTCTGCTTTGATATTGTCTGGGGTGAGCAAGTGGTGTCGGTGAATCAAGGTGCGCATATGATTTCCACGAAGGTAAAGTAGTGTACGCAGACGATGCAAAAGCCGAGGCTGACTTTTGGGAGCTAGACCTAGGCGCGGATGCTTGAATTGCAGCTCTTTTGGAATGGACTGCAGCCAATTGGAAGTGATGAACTCGAGGTAATCTTCCGTTTCCTTGGGTATTGTCTGCAATGCAGATCCGTAGGGGGGCAAAGCTTCCCAAACTCTAGAGCAAAGTCTAGCATATGTCACCATATCTTCGAGGTATGGGTATGCGTTCCCGGGCTCAGGTAGTGGCGTGTCGATGTCGCGGTCGTTGAGAGCAAAGGATAGACTTGTGCCGAAGCTCCATCGCCGGTCCAGCTCGTATACGACCCAAAATACTTGCACAGCAAGTTTGCGCTCCTCCGCATCCTTGAAACTATTCAAGAGGCTCTGCTTGCGGTGCAGGCCCATCTCGAGAGCTTGACGACAAGCTCGGCCAATTGCACGCCATGCGAACAACTCTTCCTCGGTGTGGCAAAAATATAAACTCAACATACCCATCACCTGAATGTCTTTGAGCTCAACCTCTGTATCGCTGGAGATTCTGCCCACGTCTTGCTCAACTTCAAATATCAGCCGGTCTGATAAATTGTTCTTGCCATGTATCTCATGAGTGATGGCTGTGGCAATGGCAAGTTTGAGTATATGTGTGTCTTTGCGCCCAAGCCGCTGCAAGCCAGTCCTCTGTTGAGGATTCCGAACGATTTCCATGATTTGCGGAGCGTCGGTAATCAAGTCCTTGGTCTCGATGATGGGGTGCACGCATGCGACCTCCTCTTGATAGATACCAAGAAGTCGAACGACTTCATCCGCAGGGATTTCGTGTAGACCCTCAACTCCCAATGCTAGTGCGTTGCTCTTTATAAGCTCTGGTGTCGCTTCTCGAGACATTGTCGACGATGTCGACGATGGGTAGCCTGCCATATCCTGTTCGGGAGTCATACCCATTTTGTGCAGAGATGACTCGACGATATTGAGATTGAACGCTGCACGTGTAGGCCCTGCGAATTGAGGCTGTCGAGGTGAGCCTGTGCGCTGACTCGTGATGCTCACGTGAGCTGGGCTTGTTGTCTGCTGTGAGGTTGGTGTACCTTGAGCAGCGGGCGCTGGTTGATTTGTTTGCCTCTCTGCCAACGCCGCCACCGTGCCCGTGAGTGTGGTGAGTTGTTGCCGAAGGAAAGAAACTTCATCTGTTAGTCGCTTGTAGCTGTAAATGTTAGCTCTATGCAATGTTATTTTGCGGGTGCCCTCACTCGTCTAAATGGACCTTTTCTTTGTCTTTATCCTGGTCCTTTGCAGTTTGCGAGGCGGTAGGAACAATTATGCATGCTACTTTCATAGTTGAACATCGCTGACAGACTGCATTGTCCTCGAGTCGAACACACTTGATCTTGCAACGTTTGCATTCGTTGCTAGGAATGATTAGCCGAGCCGATGCGACATGTCTGCACCAAACACACCATGCTGAACTAGTATATTTTGCGCGCTTCGACCGTGCGGGTTCAGGCGCGTCCTGCGCAGGCCTTTTAGGCGACGAGTCCGATACTGTGCTGCCGGCATATTCCATGGGGATATTCAAAAATTGCCAAATGGTAATTGCCGCGCGGAAATAGGGGCGTGGGCACGATGGTTGTCGTGTTGGTACGCAATACGGGGTAGAGTAGCAGCAGTGGGGAACTGGTAAAGCGCGCATGTTCCGGCGCTAAAGGCCTAATTCCGCACGGTATTCCACTGTTCCGGTCCGCTACGCGCGTCTCATCGTATCAACACACGGCACCGTTCAGAAGACTGGGGCTTCTATCCTATAATATCTTCAGTCCCTCCGGTGGTGTGCGGCACCGGTTGTTTGATTACCGATAGCGCATCTTTTGTAACGATCCATTGTCCTTATGTCCAGGTTCCATTCGCGTCCCGGGCACGCTTGGATTAGCTTAAAGAAGACTGGCTGCTCGGGAATCTATATCGATGCGGTGAGTCGCAAT
The DNA here is from genome assembly GCA_027946365.1 of Kalmusia sp. IMI 367209. NCBI lineage: Eukaryota > Fungi > Ascomycota > Dothideomycetes > Pleosporales > Didymosphaeriaceae > Kalmusia > Kalmusia sp. IMI 367209. The sequence continues at coordinate 2,039,561 of JAPEUQ010000008.1, read as the reverse complement.
GCCGAGAGACTGGCATAGACCTGAAAGTTGTCGCGAGGAATAAGAATTGTGTTAGGTGTAAGAGCTTAAAGATTTCGAACATTGATCAAATGGAAACCTGGATGAAAATTGTCACATTCCGTTGTGGAGTTCCCGACCGAACATGCAACAACATTTTCTCCCCATGCAATTTCCCATGCACGCTCCCGGAGACGTAGAGCCAGCAACTGGATATAATCATCCTCCATACGGCAAGCCAGTATGCTAAGAAATGTCGCATCTGCGCCTTGTTGACTTGATCGTAGTAACGATAATATTATTTTGAATCCACGGTGCGTCATTTCCCAAGCATGGCTTATCTTTGATTCTTGCGACAGAATCGTCTATCCTCGCGGGACAAAGTGCCATGGTGACGGGGCCAAGATGCCTTTGTCGATTGCCCGGGACCACGCGAACAAGGAGGACTCTGCAGATGATCTCAGCAATTCATCCTGTAAACGCAAGAAAGCTTTCTCGCCTTCGCCGGAAATGAGTGATATATTGACGCGAAGCAAACCTAAGAGGCAGTAGGCTTGATCTCCAATGCGCTTCGTCTGCCTATAAGCAGCCCAAGATAGCTTTTTCGCCACAGAGAGTTCATGTAGCTACACATGGTTGTATTAACATTGTATGATCAAATTGCCTGCGACGAGTGGACATACCTTCTTGACAATTGGTGCACATCTGCTGTATTAGCGTCCGCCCTACAGGTGGCGTGATCGCGTTCACACCTCGCACACGGAATCCGACCATTACATTTGGTTTTCTTCAAGCGGCAGCGATTACACGCCTTCCTAACCCGACTACGGATCTCTTCTAGGCGCTCTTTGCTCGCGATGGTCTTTGGAGCCGTTTGTGCCGCGTGTGACTCTTGGCTGATGGTAGCGGCAGCCTCTTTTTCTCCGGATGGCAGAATCATGAACATGATGACTACTGTTTTGAGGAAACAGAGCTCACTGGCTGTAGTCAGCATTAAACGGAGAGGAGTGAGTTTCTTATGGATTCCTCGGGCAAGCGAAAGTTACGTCATCCCGCAGGCATTGCTTCACGGAGTGGCACCAAACCGCGAAAGCCTCCCATAAAGCCTATAGTCGAAACGCCTTCATAAAGTAGCTGGATAGATTCTAGTTGGCGCCTGCCTCATCCATGAGAGTGAGTTTCGCGCCTTCTATCGTTTCGTGCGTCAAAGTCACGTGTTACCAGCATTGCCCAGGCAATGAAGATGCAACAATCTTGACATGGATGGCTTAGTACAGCATCTGCTTCGACCGTCCTATTCATCCCTGAACTCGTCCAACGAATTCTATCCGCGCTCCCGCCCCTTGATATGATCCGCTACCAGAGCGTGAGTCGTACCTGGCAGAAGCTCGTTACTGAATGTCCCTTATTACAATACAAGACGTGGCAACGCAACGACTACGCTGTTGCTGTCCGAGGCGACGATCCTTCGAGATCTTTCCTGCATGAGCAAGCTCGAGGAAGCGTCAGGTGAAGCCCTGTATACCTTGTTTCGGCGAATCGGTATTCATGAAAGCTGCACCCATGGCCGTCGGCGGTTGGGACGTTCATGCATCGCTGACTGATCAATAGCTGCGAAAAAGGCATAGATCTGGAGCATTGCACGACTGACAAAGTGCCGCGTCCTCAGCTGTCTGCTCGAGTGAATGGGTGTTCCAGGTAATCAATGAGTGCGCCCCTATGTGCGTGTATTGGTTTGTACGGACAGTCGGGTGTCTGTGGCCCAACCTCAAACGCAGGTCGACGGTACCGCAAACATGGTCCAAATGAACAAGACTCCACCTGCTACACTTGATGGTATCGGAGGACGTGCGACCTTCTATAACCAGCATACCCGATGCCCCGTTCGCTTAGATCATCGGACAAGTGCATGTTGGTTCCTAGAGGATGAAGCGACATGGACAGCGACCAGTGCGGCTACGCCCGCCCAACGCTCGGCCAGTGCGTTCACTCGGTTCGGCTTTCTGACTCATCGGCGGACCTATGCCGCGCACAGAGCCGCGCACAGAGCCTCAACGGCCCTCTGACGTGGTCCGGTGAAGGAAAAAAAAAAAAATTTCTTCCTCGCCAACTCATGAAATCTTCTTGCCAAATTGTCCGGTGCCAGCTCAGAGAGAGAGAGAGAGAGAGAGAGAGAGAGAGAAAGATGTGGAATAAACACGTGTGGTGTGGGGAGCATGCTATTGTAGTGACTGAGATCTAGCAGACGGAAGGCCCACTGGGAAGGCCCACTGGGAAGGCCCACACTGGAAAGACCCGCTCTTCGGCCCTTTGTTTCGCTGCGAGTCGGATGGCGCCATGTCGGCGCGTTCCGTCAAAGGCTAGCAAGCACCTCACCCAGGGGCGCAGAAGACGTGCCATCACGCCAGCATGGCCAGAGGTTCGCGCAACCACCAGCGGTGGGTTGCCGTGTCGCACAGGACTTTGCACTTTCGGGTTGCGACTAAGACATGACATAATGGGATCGGGGTTGGCATGATTCCTTGGTCGGATCCCGAGCAGGCCTGGCGTCGCGGAGCCGTCGACGTTTCCGAGCGCGCTGGTGGAGTCGGAGGGCGGAATCTTTCTCTGGCTGACCCGTGGCTCTCGTGGCTGCTGCTGCTCGGTGAGCTAAGCGGCGTCCTCTGACTGACTGATTGACTGGCCGATCGACTGACTGACTGCGGACATGGGCCGGGGCATGGAAGCGGCAGAAAATTCTTCGCGGTGATGCGATCCAGGGGGGAGGGAAGATGGGTGTCGCTCCACCAACGACGGCCACGATACACGCCACCGTGTGGAGAGATGCGAAACGTGGTGTTGTGGCGGCCGTTCATCAACGTCGTCACGGCGATCGCTGGCCAGGACACCCTCTCCTCCCCTCTCCTCCCCTCTCCTCCCCTTCGGCCTGAAATGCCGCAGCGCAAAGCGGAAAGGCGCGAGCTGTTGCTTTTGCTGTCGTGCATCGGTTGCGCCCATTACCGCCAGGTGGTCCCCTGCAACGCGGCCCCATGGCCATTCGTCTCGGCCCGTCGTCGTGCGGGAAAGAAGGGCCAAGCGCTGCTCCTTCGCCCACACGCAAACCCTCTCCTTTCCTGCCAATGGCCTTGCCTCTGGCGCAGCTCGGCGGCGAAGCACGCTGCCTCGCTCCAGAGCCAAAGGGGCGCCGCCTGTCTGCCTGCAATTTGCTCTCCCCACCCCCGCCCGTCTGGGCGCCACCGTCGAAACCCCCTGCGAGGGTTGTGCGAGAGCCCAGACCCTGCCTCGATGGCGACGAGGCATGCAGCTGCACGGGACGTTGCGTTATCGCAAACTTTGAACATAGATTGGCCGTCTGCGCAGGGCCCTCTCGAATCGCTTCTTTGGCCATGTCATGTAGACCACTTCTGGTCGCAGGCCATGCCATACCAACAACAACGTCACGGCCGGGGTGGGGGGGACATACGAGGACACGGTTCAACTTTGTTTGCCAGGAATGCATGGCTGTTTTGTTCAATTTCTGCCGTGGGCAGGAAACTACGAACTACCTAGGGATATATGCAGAGTTGGGAGACCGCCACCTGATGGAATAGAATGCTCCCTCGGAGCAAGAAACCCGGTAAACGGAGAGGAAATAGGGTAGATGCGCCTTGTCCGAGCACTGTCCATCGCATACATACTACAGCATCAAGTCGCCTTGGACGCTCGACAGATGCTTAATAACACACAGAAAGGCTGGATGACTCCTTCAGAATGCGCTCCGAGAGCGGCCCCAACATGCCAAACACCGGAATAATGCTTTTGGTACACTGCATGCGCAGATGGGTGAACTAACAATGATGAAAACTCCGAGGAAAAATGTACAGTGCCGAGAAATGCAGCTGTGGCCGATATCGCCGCGATGCATGAGTCAAGTCGAACTCCGAGAACAAACGCCGGGTCCCAGCGTCACGGCGCTGAGGTGGATGCGGTCGTAAAGCAAGCAGGAAGGCTGGTCCGTCGACAGCGACCAAGATCGCCTCCAAGGTGGTCGTGGTACCAAACGCCAGGAAACACCAAACACGGAAACAAGACAAGGTGTCCATGAATGCAACCTTCTCATGTCATCCGCCTCTTGTACTCACGGACCTGATCGAACGATCGGACGTAGTAGTTGAGTTGGCTAGCGGCTTGAGCAGAAATGCCTGTAGGCTGAGAGGTAGCGGACGCTAGTGACGAGCGTGAAGAGGAAGGGGTGAGGCTGCGTTGCTGTTGCCGTTGCCGTTGCTGTTGCTGTGACTGGGACTGGGACTGGGACTGGGACGTCCTCGACGATGCTGATGCGGCGGGTGCAAAGTACGAGCCGTTGTTGGTTGGGTAGTAGTGGTACGACGTGTCGAACCCCCGCGAAGGTGTTGGCGTCTTGTACGCGGAGAAGTTGACCGCCGGGGGTAGATAGAAGCCATTCGTCGATGAGCCCGTCGACGAGGCTGAAGAGGAGAGTTGTGAAGGCGTCTGCGGTCCAGCGTTGCTGGCCTTTTCGAGGTCCGCTAGCCGGCACGCTTGTGAGCAGTAGGCACCTCCCTCGGCGATCTGGCGGTCGCAGGACAGGCAGAAGTCGGGAGACCACTCCATGTGGGAAGCCATTTGGTATTGTTGAAGAGAGGCGTGGGACAAGCAGCGATGCCAGCTACGTGTAGAGGCTGGCGGGCGGCAAGGCGGCAGGGTGCTTAGTGGGCGGCGACGTCTGTTGCGTGGGGAGAGAGGACCAGTGTGTGAGCGTGGTTTGGAGGGGGGGGAGGGAGGTTCCGGGCACAGACGAGAGGATGTTGAGACAAGAGTCAGAGGTGTTTTAAGAGTGCCAGCGGAAGGGGTGCACGGATGGTGTGTAGGTCGGTGGAGAACGGGAGCGGGCGATGGAGATAGTTTTATGCCGGACCCTCAGGCACACAGAGCTCCACAGGCGGCCTATCGTGACCCTGTTTGATGCAGCATGGACAGGGCCTGTCCCATCCGAGGATGCAAGACCAGGATCTCCGCACTTCGACCGTAGGGTGGGCCGTGCACACTCTTTTTCTTGTACCCGCGCTACGCTCCTCCAGACGCATGCATGGCCCCCTCTCGCCCTCAGCCAGCGAACGGGCGCTGCTAGCCCTGTGAAGGCCGCCCATTCGTTCGCCCGTGGCCCGCTGCCACGCCAGCTGCTCGACAGCTGCCGACTGTCAATTCGCTCGACGACCAGAGAGATTTTCAGTCGCACGTCTGCAGAAAGGCGCGCTATGCTGGGCAGACGGACGGACCCCCCTCCCAGCGCGCGACCGTGGGGAGGGTCATGGCAGCAGCATCAGCCGATCTGCGACGAGGAGATTTTTCCCATGTGACACAGGACCGGCTGCTGCGCGCTCTGATAGCTACGCGGCCTCGAGCCTTTTCTCCTAGATGACGAGACGTCCAAGAAGGTAGGAGGAAGCGCGCCGCTAGTCACCAGGCCTGCCCTGCGCCGGACAGATGACGGATCATGGTGCAAATGTAGGTACGAGGGTTTGAGGCTAGCTGCAAAGGCGAGGCCACAAGGGAGCCAGACATCGGTCACGTCCCCTCTCCTGCTTGCGCAATTCCAAGAGGACCCGCTGCTGCCGTGCACGCTGCTCGACAGGCGAGTGGGCAGGCAAACTGAACGTGTAATGCAGAGCGCTTCACCTGCTGCTCGAGCGTCGCCACCGCTGCCCCATTCCTGAGGCCAATCATCGTTGCACGTCGCCATCAAGCGCTGAACGCAGGGGCTGTCCGTCTTACTGTACGGTGTCAGCCCTGCACCCGTGCCAAAAGGGAACGGTACGTACCTTCCCCCCAAGTCCGACTCGCGAGTTCGAGGGGAATGCCAATTGATCAGGCGCAATGTCGTTTGCTGGGAGACGCGCGATTCCCGCCTCGTGCGCTTAGTGGAATGGAGCCATGGAGCACTGTCTGCAACCATGTTTGCGATCGAACCCGAAGCAGCATGGCCACGAACCGTCTCGTGCAGCGCAAGCGACGTTATCTAGCTTCACTTATCTATCTTCACCACTCGTCGTCGTCGTCGTCGTCGTCGTGCTGCGATTTGCAAACTGCGTGTACGCTTGCGAGTCCTGGTTTCCGCACCAGCCGTGACGATCTGCTCCTCTCCTCTCCCCCCTCCCCGGCCCCTTGATAGCAGTGTCGGTAGGGGAAAATGAGACAATTTCTCAACACAAGCTGGGGCTGTCTCCTGCAGAGCAGAGACGCTTCGATGTACTGGAGCTGCAAGATTCATTGCGTCGGCCGGCGCTCAGTGGCTCGCTTCGCCCTCTGCGTGGCGTGTTATCGTTCGGGGTGGACGAACGTCTGGATCCCCGGCAAGCTGTCCCTGAACCAATATTGGCGAAGCAATATTGGCAGCGCACAGAACCGCGGTTCGTGCTGTTTGCACTTGTCCGTGGCGCGCGTGGGCGAGCGCTGAGGTGGGTTCCGTATCCTCGCTCAACCCGGCACTGGCATCGCATCGACAAGCGAGATGATTCATGCTGCATGCGCGCTTTCCATCCTCTCCCTCTCTCACTTTCTGGGGAAAAGACGCCCTTCGAGTGACTTGCAGATGAGCTTGGCCTGCCATTCGCCAGCGACAGGTACGAGCGCACGGTTATGCAATGCTGACCCCCACGCTGCTTTTTCCAGATGGTGCAGAGCCGGGACTGGCCCACGATGCGCAGGAACATGACGTGCAATATACCCTTATCTCAGCGTGCTGGAGAAGCCCCGGCCTACCCCTCTTTGCGGCGAGTCCCGCATGGCATGCTGCTTACGCTCTGTGCGTGCAGTGGAGGAGGAGCAGGAGTTGTTGTGTGACGATGGGGACCGAAGGTGTTGCGCGAGTCACGGGCCAATGGATGACGGAGCGATCGCGGGCCCGTGCGTCGAGGCTTGGACTTCCCCACAATTAGACGCGGACACCACGCCTCATGCAGACGACCAATGCCGGAAACTTGTGTCGGCGCCAGCAGAAGAACCCAGCGTCGACAAACAAATCTTTTGTGCCGCTCTGGAGGGCAGCCTCGTCGTCGGACCTGTTCGCCAGCAGCACCGGTCCTGCGTTGGCCGTGTCGGCGCGATAGAGTGCTCTGCAGGCCTCGACCGTGCAGACAGGCTCAGAGTAATATCGCGCATGCGCAGGATCCTCGAGGATTGGAGGAGCCTCTGGCTCAAGCCGCTGGACGCAGGCGGGATGCCGCATTCAGGGCGTCTCTGGCTCTCTATCGTGCGGGGAAGTCCTCGCAGACACGACAAGAGGGCACGTCGCGGAATGCAAATGCTGTCGAGGCTGGTTGCTTTGCGTGCCGCCCATTGTATGCCTCTTTGGTACCGTCACACCTGCAAAGGGCATCTAGGCACACGGCCTGTAGATTGGACAATACTTTTGGTCTCTGCGCCGTCCTCCTTGGACGCTTTGGCCCGGCGATGCTGTGTAACAGGGGCAACCAGTCTTCGAACCAGACAGTACAGTACCTGTAGGCTCGGACCAGCCTCGGCGCTGCTCCCTTGCCAATTGCATCCGTCCATCTCCCGACTCGGCCCGCTGGTGGTGCCCATGGCTGAGTAGTCGTCAGTGAGCCTCCCCCGCGGCGCGTTGGGGAGGAAGAGACTCGAGGGGGCCCCCAGGTCGACGACTCGGACTCCGACTACAGGCACAACGTGACCATAAAGCAGGCCCTCTCGCCGCCGCCGCTGCCTCGAGGTGTGGTGGACATGGCACAACACTCGTCGCCCAGCACAAGGAGTGGAGACGTGGAACGACTTCACTTGCGGTTGCGTCGCCCCGGCCCTTCCCGCCTCCGACCATGGCGATGGCTTCACACCGGCGCTCGGTTACCGATGGCTCAAAGACCCCTCCCTCACACCACACTACCCCAGTAATTTCGTAGCAGCATCTGCGAACGTTCGCAACGCCACGATAACAGATAGCGCACTCGCCCACGCAGCCATCACCATCGTGCCCGCGCCGCGCGAACCGCCCCAATGTCTGCGTCTGTGTCTGCGTCTGCGCCGTATCGCGAGGACCTAGCGCATGCCCTGCGCGTCGTTCACGCGGCATCACTCCTCACCAAGACGGTGCTGCGCTCCCTGCAAAACAACGTCTCAGCCGAAACCAAAGCCGACGACAGCCCCGTCACTATCGCCGACTTCGCTGCGCAGGCTCTCATCATTTCCGCCCTGCACGCCGTGTACCCTACCGACGATTTCCTTGGCGAGGAGAGCGCCGACCAGCTCAGGAAGAACGAAGGCCTCGCGGAGCGCGTGTGGCAACTCGTGCTACAGGCCAAAGAAAATGCCGCCCAATCTGGCGCCGTGCAGCTCGACGCCCTTGTATATCCCGCGAGCAGGAATGAGATGCTCGATGCCATTGATCGCGGAACCAACACGCAGATCAGCAGCGGACGCGTATGGGTCATGGACCCCGTTGATGGGACCGCCACCTTCATGACCGGAAACCAGTATGCAGTTTGCTTGTGCTTGCTCGTTGACGGCGTGCAGCAGGTTGCCGTAATTGGCTGTCCCAACCTCGGCCTGGACCCTGTTGATCCCTCGAGCAAAGTTCACGAAGACTTGGTCGACCAAGCCGGCTTCGGTGTCGTGCTCTCTGCGGTTCGCGGTCAAGGGACACATGTCCGAAGCATGCACAGCGATGGTCTGGGGGAAGCGCGCAAGATCGAACACCGACAAGGCGGTGAGAAGGGAAGTAGTGAGCTGGACTTCATCGAAAGCACGCTCGGCAAGACCTCGCTGTCACAGACCGAGCACAGGGCTGTCGCCGAAGCACTCGGGGCGAAGTGGCCTGGCACAGTAATATGGAGCCAGCAAATGAAGTACATCGCGCTAACGCTAGGTGCTACAGATGTCATGCTGCGGCTCCCTCTGGACAGGTCTAGATATACGCATGTCTGGGACCATGCTGGCGGACAGCTCCTTTTCCAGGAAGTAGGAGGAATCATCAAAGATATTGATGGTAAAACCATAGACTTCTCACATGGGAGACGCGTTCTGGGCGAAAACAACTACGGCATGATTGCCACTCAGCCTTCGGCGTTTGGGAAGGTCAACCAGACCGTGAATGACGTACTAGCTCGGAGGACTCTATGATGCTGTGCAAGGCGAGACCTTGGTAGACGGTGTAACAGAGCCTCACCGGTGGGTGACACGGCTCCTGCGCCCAAAACGCAGACTGTGGGGTAACGAGAAGCGAACGAATACGCCGGCCTCGTAACGATCAGGCATTGAAGCTTTGGTCGCTCAATTCGGCGGCACGCATAGTCGTAATGCCTTTGATACATGACATTCAGCCGCAGCTGAGTTGTGTAATTTGATAGTTGAATCAAACGCAGACATGGGGCAGCATTCCGCATAGATGCTGCTTCTAACCGCCCGACCCCTTGTGAACCGCTGTCTGTAACCGAGCTCGAATTTGCCTGTCCCCCAGCCATCACACGATGCGAGACGGGGCCATTATATCACAGTATGCATGTAGGATACACGCCCAGAGCCGCACGAAGCCATTATGACACCCCACCGCCATTCTTGCGGAACGAGACTTTCTCCACAGCAACGTTCTCTGCACCGTTCGCATCCTTGCGCAACTGATACACGTATAGCACTAGGACGTCGCCTTGCACCTAGTCCGCTGTCAGCTAAATCGCACACCCGACGGAAACAGATCCTCTAGACCCTGGTTCGGAAAAACTCACATCCATCAGCACAAAGCTAGGCACCGGCTCTTCTTCCTCAGTCCACCACCCAGTTGTCATTGCCCCCGTCGCACTCCCTGGGTTAACGAAAAACTTCCCCTCCATCTCATACGCCTCAAACTTGTGCGTGCCTCCCCAGAGCAAGATATCTACGTCCATTTGTCGCGCTGCAATTAGAAGACTATCTCCATCACCCGGTGGTATGATAGTGTGTCCGTGTGTGAAGCCTATGCGCAGGCTCCCATGTGTGACTACTTTCGAGAGCGCGAGATTGGGCGCTTCGACGTCAAAGTCGCCCTTTACAATTTGTAGATCTGGTGCGATGCCCCGGAGAAACTCGTACGTTTCTTTGTCGGTTATGTTTCCAAGGCAGAGGATCTGGCCAATCTTTCCGGGGGCAAGGAGCTTCTTGAACTGTTGACCGGAGCTATTAGCCCAGATCTTGTGCCAGAGCCCTCGAACTTGGATTTGGTACGTTATAGTGGTGAGTGAAAAGGGTGTCAGCGTACCTTTGCGGGTATGTCCTATGCATCCTGTGAGCTTGTGAGGCCTAGCAATATACGCGTGTGCTGGGGAGAGCTTACCGGAGCTCTGTCTGGTATGAACAGGTCGCCTAGGACCAGCACGAGTCGCGAAGCCATTGCGGCGGCTTCGCACAGATTTGAATGCGCCTGGGCGGTGGAAAAGTTGCAGGATCTGCCAATGCAAGGTGGGAGAAGATAGCTGCAGGAAGGCCAAGGTTGGAGGTCTGGAAGCTTGCGATGTGGCTGCGAAGAGACGCGTGGGGTTACGAGCTATGCGGTCAGCCTGAGGCGGTGCGCGGTGGCAGAATCGTTGGCTTACCTAAGGCACACTCGTTCACTAGACTTGACACCTCATTACCAACCTTTTTCAAGCGCAGCCTCATTCGATCGACCCCATATCATTTCTTCGTTAGCCTGGTACATATATAATGCGAGATTATATCCTACATGTCAATCACAAGGCTTCATCTTCCCCATCATTACTTTTTATTTTGGATCAACACAGGGTACACTATTGTCGCTACACTATTGTCGCTCCGGTATTACAATACAACTCGACTTCTGGATACACTACTTTTGGCTTGATATATACAATATATTAGAAAGCTTTGTTAGAGACCTTCTACTAAGGTAACTTATAAGTACTCCCATACATGTTCACAACTTCCAGACATAGTCTACCTCAAATTGCGGTCATCAATCATCTATTGAACGCCCGTCTCCTCAAACACATCCATTGATAGCTCATTCAACCTGTCCCACACTTATAAGAAGAACTAAGTGAAAATAAAAAAAAACTTGAGATTTTCAAGTTCCATCTAAAAATGTTGTATCCGACAACAACAAGAGATCTCTGTAGTAACGATCATTGAAAAGGAAAGTACACGAAATGCATTGGGAAAATTGCTTCATCCTTCAGCGTTAAAGTACACATCCGGTTGAGCTTCACCAGTCTAGCTGTCGACCCAGACTGTTTAGTGTCCACCCTTCTTGGGAGGGAGCACTTTTCCCTCGGTATTGACTAGAGCTTCCGGCTCGGCATCAGCCTCCCTCTTGCTTATGGGCTGACCAGGAAATTTGCGGAAACCGGAGTGCCAGCGAGCCTCAGGATCGGCTACAGCATCTGCCTCACGCCTGCTGATGGGTTGCCCGGGGAACTTGCGGAAATCGGAGTGCCAGCGTGCTTCGGGGTCGGCTATAGCAGATGCGTCTGCAATGGGAGCGGGGACAGCTGCCACAATAGCAGAGGCAGCAAGTGCCAGGAGAATAGTCTTGGAAAGCATTTTTGTAAGCTGTTGATTTGATGGAAGAGTTCTCGATTGAGTGGAAAGATCGTTGATGATGTGGTTGGCGAGAGACTTCTCAGGGGAGATCCCCTTTTAATAAACAATGAGTACCTTGATCCAAGCTTCTTCAGAACCATGGCGACAAAGGCGTCATGGCATGGCTAAATTTTGTTAGGACAGTAGATGTGAAGACGATTGGTTGACAGTGTCTATTCATATCCTATTCAGGTATGTTTTGGGTTGCGTTCGCCGTGGTAAGATATCAAAGAAAGACTAATGTTGGTATGGAGCATAATGACTCCCTATTCAAGTATGTTTTGGGATACCCATGCTGCTGGTAGCATCAAAGACAAAGTGCCTGGACAAGTCGTGAGCCCTATAAATATGCTCTCAGTCGGTTTTATCAGCTGAACAATATCTCAGGTGATTTATTCCAGATTCAAAGATAGCCCATTGATGCGCATGAGGCCTCTTGGCCTTGTGCAAGGAAACCTATCGTAGCACTACGTTCATACATTGCCACCGGCTTATTCACTATGATCTAATACACAAGAAGTTACATCATTCATGCCAAGATGACAAGCAGGTCGAGAAGGTGGGATGCCGTGTGATGTGTAGGTAGATAATCTTATGGTCAAGAGCCCACCTTGTGAGTCGATACGAGGGAATGAGATAGTCAGATCTTATGTGGTCAGCTTTGCCATTAAACCAGACCGTTCTATAGGGAAGAGCAGTTGTGACGACATGGGTTTGTGCCCCTTGGAGACAATGAAAAGCCATAATAGATTCTATGTCGGAAATGGCAGGCTCTGTTGAACTGACAATATTCGAGCTGATTCAGGAGCTCTTGTGCATAAGATCCAAATGTGTTCTTATAGTTATTTAGCTTACCATGAAAATCATAAACGTTGTTTAGTTGGGACCTAGACAATCCGCTGTCGTAGTATGTACTTGGCTTTACGCACACCAATGCATGCATGTGCCTATTTCGCATCAATATGTAGAGTAGATTCATTATCAGCAATTTAGAGGGGATGTATATACTTTACATTTTCCGAGAAGCTATACTAAACCCTTACCTATACTCGGTCGACACATACATACCCGGCACAGATACGTGACCACTTAAATAAGAGGAAACTCTTACCAATTATGACGCATCAGTAGACTAACTATGTCTCTTTCTCAGTTTTGGTCTACCATAACAGATACCTTTCGGATTCGCACAAATGCCGCTTCGTTCTCCCATATAGCCCGCTCTTAACACATTAAAGAACTATAGAGCGGATCATCTCAGAGGGGAGGCTTCGTGCTAGCCAGGTTCCACGCTCGTCTTGGTCAAGTAATTTTTGTAGTACAGTGAGGGAGATTTTGCCGTAGCCTTGCGCATGACGATCTTAGTGATTTCCTCGTCTAGATCAACGACCTCATCCCTAGCTCTTGACAAGCAAGCCCGCTTATTGTCCCTCCCCTTGAGCACAATGATGTCGTCGGCCCTGTCATTCTTCTTCCTCTCTCCAATCATGATAATATCATCATTATCGTCGTTGTCACCCCTTGTCCCGTCTCACGGCTCCTCTTGATCTTTTCGGCACCGTTGCACCCTGTTATGTGTTGAAGTGGGTAAAAGGATTAATTGTTCAATGCTTCGAGAGAAGCTGCTATAATAGTGCTAAGCTAATTACTAAGGGTAAACACAACTAATATTCCTTCCTATTACATGCTGCGGAACACCTTCCGCCAACAGTCCTCCTAAGTAGCAGGGAGGTCCTCTATAGTAAATGTTCTTATAATATAGAATTACTTATCTAGTAGTAGTTAACTAGATCCCTAAATCTATATACGCAAATTTAATAGCGTTAGTAAAGATAATACTTTTATATAGATATCTATTAAGTTATCTTTTAAGGAGATATACTAAATATTATATTACCCAATTAGATAGCGTTCTCTAATAAAGTAGAAATAAATAGCTATATACTTAGATTATATATTAACTTTATAGTCCTAAATAAGTAATATTAATAATTTATTATTAATTATTAGGTAACACCGTATTTAGGCTATAAAGTCTAGTAAGATAATTTTAAATAATTCCTATAGAGCTTACTAACTCTATACTAAATAACTAGTAGTATAGGAGACTACTATATATTTAGCCTTATAGGTGCTTTTAACTATATAATTCTATCATTTTAATAACTATATAATGGTAGCTCCATTTATCTTTTATAGATATCTAGAGAATGATTTTATATTATTAGGATTAGAATTATATAAAGCGTTACTATATATAATTATTTAAATATCTAGATGAATATCTAGAATGACATTATTAAATATAGATAGATAAAAATCTTTAGTATTTTAAATATAGCGTAGGACTTAGAATACTAATTTTAGATATAAATCTAAGGGATTTAAATTATAAAATCTAAGCATACTAGCTAAATAGTTAAGGTCTAGCTAGAAAATAATAGAAAGGAAATTAATTAAACTAATAATAAACTAGTATAGATATTATCTCTTAAGGTTAATAGAGGAATCTAGAGGAGACCTTAAGGGAAAATTATTAGGTCTAATAGGGTTTTATAACTATTATAATTATCTATTCTATATTATTATAGAATAGTATATATAAAAGTTTACTAGTAGAAATAAATTTCATATTCACTAATATACTTAAATTCTAGGCCTAGTAACATTTTTAGCCTACCTAGATTCTTAAATTTGAATTTTACTATAACGGAATTCATAAAAGTTATAATAGCCTATAGTAGATCTACTATAATAATATTATCTATATAGATTCCTAGGATTAGACTTTAGCTAATAAAAATATATAGGTTAAAGTCTACTAGTTAGAATCCTAAATAATAAAGCTATTAGGATAATATTTTATATTATTCTCACCCTAATTATTTGAGCCTATATAATGATTTAAGAAATTATAATATAATTTCTATCTTAGAATAGAAAATTTCTACTAGTAGTTATATAAAGATTATATATTTTAGATATCTATTTAGATATATAGCGTTGAAATCTATTTACCTTAACGACTATTTTAAAATAAATAGTACTAGAAAAATAATAATTCTTAAACTATTATAATATATAACTAGTAAATAGGTATCTAGATAGTTAATTTTAGGGTATTAGGAAAACCTTAGACTACTAGTCTAGTTTTTATTTTATAATTTTACTTTACTCATTCCGTTTCACATTAAATATCTATCTCATATCTACTAATTTTATATTCCTAGGTATGTCTTTAACGATCTCCTAGATATTATTTTTATAGTAAACTTCTAGTTTATATTTAATTAGGGGAACTATAATAATCTATTAATATCGTTTATAGCTTTAATATATATATATAGAATATCTAAATCGATAATTACCATAATAGTATAAATATAAAATTTTAATATCTTATTATAATTAGGGAATTTATTATAGAATTAAAATAAATTATTATTCTTCTATAGTAATTAGAATTCTCCTTATCTTATATAATAATATAACATTTCGTCCTAACCTTATTATAATAGTAGATCTTATAGATATATCTTATCTATCTAGTAAAGTTATCTATGAATTCCCATTATAAGAAATTAATGGTAATAGTAAAGAAGTACCTCTTCTTATATAAAAAGCTACTAGTAAATTTAATCTAAAAAACTATTAGAAAAACTACTAGAGATAATAAAATAAATATTACTTTAAAACTTTTATTATTATTATTCTAGAGAACTAGATTTTTAGATATACCATCTATCTATAACTATAGGCGTAGTGGAGTTATAAATAGTAATTTAAATTATAACTTAATAGAATCCTATTTATATTATTATATTCTAGGAATCTACTATTTAATAGTGCTAGATTACTAGATTATATAAGCTATATCATCGATTAAGATAGTAAAATATAAAGTTACTTTCTAAATTAAAAAACTCTAATAGTAAATATCTTAGAATTCTATAATATAGCGCTAGGCCGTAATATAAATCCTGGCTATCTTAGTACTATAATTATATTCTATAAATATATCTATTTTAGTCTAGTATAGTAGCTTAGTTTTTAATACCTAAACTTCTTTAGGAATATAAATATATACTTTAATTCTAAATAGATATAGATGCTTAATTTTAGATTTCTAATTATAAAGCCACTCATACGGCGTCTAGTATAACTTGTTTAAAATATATAGTATAATATTTACTAGAAAGTAAACTATAGATATAGCTTTAATCTAAAAAATAGAAGTATATCTTTTATAATTATAAAATATACTATCTAAGAAATAGTCTAATTATACTACTTAGGAATACTATTTAATTTATATATAACGTGGTTTATAAGTAAGTTAATAGTTTAAGTAAGTTAGTAGCTTTTCACTAGTGCCCTACTATCGTAGCGTAGTATCTTAATACCACTAAAACTAATAATAGTTTACTATATATTATTCTATTCCTTAGAGTTATTACTATTATCTAAGTCCTCTATCTCTACTATATAAATATAGGAATTATATCCTTTTTATAATAACGACTATAGTACTCTTAATATAAATCCTCTTTACTAGCTTTTTACTACTACTATAACTATTATCCTTTCTTATAGTAATTAATTCGCCTATCTCTCTAATTATAAGCGTCTCCTCTATTTATATATATTATTATTTACGGCTCTTACGCTTTACTATTATATTAATAGCGCTTTTAAGGCTATTTATTTTCTCCTTTATTAACTCTATATTATATATTATCTACTAAGTATCTTTACTTAACTACCTAATTAATTTATTTAAAGAGCTTACTAAGGACTTTAGATAATTTCTTACTTTTATTTAAATAAGTATACTCTACGCTTCTAGTTCTTTAGCGTTATATAGGGTCTTTACCTCCTATATAACGTTATTACGCTAGGGTAGAGTAGATATACGTTATAAGGAGTAAAGTGCGTGATCCCATAATAATATAATTATATAATGGTTCCTTACTAAGAGTGCTACGTAAGTGAGGCGCTAGGAACGTACTAGAGTAACACCCCTTAAAACGCGGGGGAAGATAGAGGGTAGAAGATAGATTTTAATCTTATTATTACTTAAGGAATACTTACTACTATATTTAATCCTAACAATTTTAAAATCTCTCCTATCTTATAGGATAGCGGCTTAGTATCCTCGTAATAGAAACGCCGGAGAAACGTAAACGCGTTAATAAAGTACTATAAAGGACCCACTAAAGACTATATATAAATAAGTAAAGATAAGCTAGAGATAGAGCTAATAGAAGAGCCTATTCCTCTATAAGAGTAACTAATAAGGCTCAAGCAGCGTTAAGATAAGCTAGTAAAGTTAAAGGAGATTCGCGTTTTAAAAGCTAAAATTATAGATAGAAAGTATAGGCTAGCATCTAACTTTATACTAGAGGGTAGCGTGCGAAGCGCATCCGTAGCCTCTATATTAAAAATAATAGATAGTAATGAATATAAGCACCTATTATAGTAATAGCGGCTATATAGTAATATAATAGAGCTATTCTATTAAGGCCTAAAGATTAAATCAATCCCCATCTTTAAGGGGTAGAGTATTAGGGAATACTATAACTTTAAGACCTAGGTATAGATCACGTTTAGGCTAGATCCTTAGGTATTTATAACTAAAGACTAGCGGATCGCGTTTATATTATAATCCTTAAAGCTAATACTACGTCAGCTATAGCTATAATATAAACTTAAAAGCGACGCTAAGATACTAAATTAATAATAGATAATAAGCTTCTTACTTAATTAGATAAAGAGCCTATTAATCATAAACTATAAGTAACCATGTAATATTAACGGGCTACGTAGAGGAGGGCTAATTAGTAAATAAATTTATAACTTACCTAGCTATACTAAAGAACCAGATCAGCCCCATCTATAAATAGAAACACCTTATTATATATTTATATAGTAAGCTGCGATAAGAACTATGAGTAGTAATAACTAACTATAATAATTTTCTAAAAACGTGAAGGGAGCTAGTAGAGTATATAACTACTTTAGAAGATAACTTATAAGGGCCTAACGCCATAATAACGATGCTATAGTAAATACTAAGTTATAATACTAGCGTAAAGCTTATAATACTATAGGGAGGTATATTAATATAATCCTATTAAAACACTACTATCCTAATAATGTAGTAAGATAGAGTATAGGCTTAATACTTTTAAAGGATTAATATAGATACTATAGGAAAACGGGACACTAGAAAAGGGACTACTAAGTAAAACGTAGCGAGTTAAGCCAACCTAGAGCCCCCACTATAGACGTCAACGCTATTAATATAAAAAAAGAATAAGCCTAGAAGGGATACTCACCCTTATAGATATATATATAGTAAGGGCGTTTTTAGGTAGAAAAATAATTTAAAATAATAAAGGTAAAAAGTAGATAATATACCTCTTACTTAACTTTAGAGCGATAGTGAACACCATTAATAAAAACTAATAATAGAGTTATATTTAATAGAAATCGCGGATATAGCACTATCCTCTCTAAAGATAATAAACTTTACACTAGTAAGAAGCTATTACGCCTATCAAGTAACCGTGAGTGTAAAGGATAGCTAGGGCACACTATACTAAGTAACTACTATAATCTATAGAGTATTTAACTACGTAGACCTAATAACTCTAGGAATACCAGCTTTAATAGAGGAAAACGTTCTCCTTAACTACGGCGTAATAAGGTGGCGCTAAGGAGTTAAAGAAATAGTACTTTAGGTAAAGAATACTACTAAGTTTATAAAATTAATAGAAGACTAAATAGAGGTATACGCCGTAGTAGTTAGTAGTATAAGAGAAATAGAAGGAGAAAATAGAGACTTAACTATACTATCTAAAGTATTAAGGGATTTTAAAGATATTATAAATAAGGATACCACTAGAATACTACTAGAATACTAGTATACCAATTATATAATAGAACTAGAAGAAAACACCTCTATACCCTTTAGACCACTATATAACTTATCCTTAAAAGAACTAGAGACCTTACGCGACTATATAGCGAAGGTAAAGGAGTGAGGTTAGATTTAAGAAAGTACTAGCCTAGTAGAGGCCCTAGTACTATTTATCTCTAAGAAGAATAACACGCTAAGGCTCTACGTAGACTATAGAGGCTTAAATAAAGTTACTAGAAAGAACTGGCTAGCCTTACCACTAATTAGTAAAATACTAGATAGACTATTAGACTTAGTACGCTTCATAAAGCTAGACCTAAAGGATGCCTATTATTAAATATAGATTTAACGAGGTGATGAGTAGAAGATGGTATTTTATACATAATATAATTATTTTAAGTATATAGTAATGCCTTTCGGCCTTACTAACGCCCTAGTAACTTTTTAAAGCTATATTAATTATATATTAGCTAAGTATACTAACATCTTTTGCGTAGTCTACCTGGACGATATCCTTATCTTTTTAAGAAAAGGGAAAACTACTAGGAGCACGTATAAAAAGTCCTTAAGAGGCTATAATAATATAGTCTATTTATAAACCTAAAGAAATACGTCTTTAAGACTAATTAGATTA
The DNA here is from genome assembly GCA_027946365.1 of Kalmusia sp. IMI 367209. NCBI lineage: Eukaryota > Fungi > Ascomycota > Dothideomycetes > Pleosporales > Didymosphaeriaceae > Kalmusia > Kalmusia sp. IMI 367209. Next base: position 2,020,431 of record JAPEUQ010000008.1, on the reverse strand, counting down.
AGTTCCTAGGGTTTATCGTGCGACTTAACGGCGTGCAGATGAATTAAAGCCAAGTAGAGATAATAGTAGCCTAGCTAAAAATTAAATCTACTAAGAATATTTAAGTATTTATAGGCTTCGTAAACTTTTATAAATAATTTATTAAGGGTTCTCCCTTATCATGAAGCCTATTACGGATCTACTAAAAGGCTTAAAAGAAGAAAAGAAACGGAGCTCCTTTAGGTAGATTATAAATACTAAGAAGGTAAAGCGTCAACTATATAACGCCTTCTTAATAATATTACTTCTATAATATTATAATTCTATATTACCCTCACGCCTAGAAATAAACGCCTCAATCTATAAATTAATAGGAATCTTCTTATAAAAAATAGAAATAGGAATTAATACCCTATTATATTCTAGTTAAGAAAGCTAACGCCGGCAGAGGGTAATTATCATATATATAATTTAGAACTAATAGCTATTATAGAGGTGATAAAGCACTGACGCCACTATATTAAAGGGCTAATATATACCCTAGAAGTCCTTATGGACTATAATAACTTACGTGACTTTATAAGAATAAAAGCCTATCATATAGATAGACTAGATAAATAGTCTTTTAGTAGTATATAACTTTAAGATAAAATATAGGGTAGAAAAGACTAATCCTATAAACGGACCGTTAAGACGACTAATAGATATAAATAGAGAGATAGTACCTCTAAGTAGAAATATACTCTTAATACTATAGAGTCTACTAAAGCTAAAAGAACACTAGTCTATATTTCTAAGGACCCTAGAACTAGCGGTAGAAGATAAAGTTAGAATAACTAGTATAGACTTTTTATAGCCTAATCCTAATAAGGATAGAAGAGATAACTAGTATAGTAATGCCTAAAGAGGAATTAGAAGTAGCTAAAAGCTAGCCTAAGAGTTATTAGAAATTAGTACTATGTTAGTATTAAGGTGGGTAACTAGATAGTAGGCTTAAGAGGCCCTAAAGACTTAATAAGTATATAAGTTACTAGATAAATCACTTCTAGAACTAATCTAAAAGTTATAAGCTTCTAATATATTTATAGCGTAAAAGTATACTAATATTATTACCTATTATCATAAAGATGAGGTAGGGGTAGGTAGTTAAAATAGTAGAAGCTAAAAGAGAGATATACTACTCTACGGAAATAGGGTGTATATATTAAATAAACTGGCGCTTAGGGCGGAAATCCTATAGAATAACTATAATAACCTACTAGTAGGCTACTTTAGGCGGGTAAAGACCCTAGAACTAATAAATTATTAATATTTCTAACTAAATATAGAGGCTATAGTAAAGGAGTATATTAACTTCTATATAATATACTTAAGGATAAAAGCGCCAAAGCAGCGCCCTATAGGGAGCTTAATTTACTATTTATATCTATAGAACTATAATAAGAACTAACTATAGATTTTATTATAGGACTGCCGCTAAGTAGACGCCATAGCTACGTCTATAATGTGATCCTTATGGTAGTTAATTACTATATTAAGATAACGTACTATCTCTCTATAATAAAAGATACGAATATAGCTAGCCTAGCTAATATCTTTATAGACTAGATTATTAGATTTTTTAGATTTCTAAAAGGCGTAGTATTAAATAGAGGACTTATATTTATATTAATATTTTAGTCAGAGTTCTACTTCATAATAAAGATAAAGTAATAGCTAAGTACTACCTTCTACCTATAAACTAATAGGTAGACGAAATAATAAAACTAAACCCTAGAATAATATCTATAAATATATATATTAGAGAATTAAAAGAACTAGTTATACCTACTACCCTTAGTAGAGTTCGCATATAATAATTTAAAAAATATAACTATAGGATACTTTCTATTCTTTACGTACTATGGGTTTCACCCACGACTCGACTACGAAATAATAGTATAACCTAATATCCTCTCTATTATAAAATAAATAAGTTATCTAGAAGGAGACCGCTAGAAACTAAAAGAATAGTAGACTACTATAGTAGAAGCCTAAAAATAGCACTATAATAAGAAGTATAAGTTATAAATATTTAAAATAAATGAGTAAGTTCTATTATCAACTAAGAACTTAAAGCTATAGTACCTAAGTAAAAGCTATCTCTACGATATATTAAACCGTTTTTAATAATAGAACCTATAGGTAAATAGACTTATAGACTCTACTTACCACTAAGTTTAAGGATTCACCCTATATTTTATACCTTAGTACTAAAGCCATATCGGAAAAGGCTGAAAGATAATCCTAAACCTCCTAATCCTATTAATCTTAATAATAATAAGGAGTAAGAGGAATAATATAAAGTTAACTAGCTATTAAATAAGAGAAAAAATAAGGGAGTGATATAGTACTTAGTTAAATAGAAAGACTAGGTAGAAGAATTTAATTAATAGATATCTAAAAAAGATATTAGTAGTAAGCTAACATTATAGTTTAATTAGAAAAGAATAGAAAAATATAAAATTTTATTTTTAATAAGATCTAAAGATTATTACTATAATATTAACCTTACTACGCGAATATTATACGTCTAGAGAAACTAGAAGTAGCTATACTATAAGATAACTTAGGCCTTAGCCTTACCTTTATCTTTACCCTTACCCCTACCCTTACTACTAGCGGGAGCTGGGGCCTTAGGCGCTAGAGCTAAGGATGCTAAATCCTTTTTCTTCTTCTTCTACTAGTTAGTAAAGGAGGCCTCCTAATATACTTTATAGATAATATACTATTACTACGCTTTTACTTCTTTATAGAAGCGACAGCTTTATAAGCGGCGCCTATCTATAAGGACTTACTAGAGTATTAACCCTAACGTAGTATGCTGCTAAGGGAGGAGTAGAGAGGGGGCGGAAATATAGGGGTCTAGATAAAAATAGAATAAAAGGTAGGATAAAGGATAGGATAAGGTATAAAGATTAGGCTTAGTATAATTACTACCCCCTAATTTACTTCTCCTTCTCCTTATTCCTCTGGCGGCAAGTCGGCGTTACTTAACTATAAATTAATAAAGCTACTACTTAAAGTTAATAGAGAAGAAGTAGAAGTTTCCTCCTAAAGTAATAGTTTAATAGCGTTTAATAGAGTAATAGAAGAGTAAGGTAGAGGTAATATAGAGATAGTAAATAAAGATTAGTCTACACATTAATAGAGTTAAAGGCGCCTACCCAAACTACTTAATATTAAAATAATAATAGAACGCCTAATAAAAAGAGAAAGGATATACTAGAAAATAGAAGATATCTAAAATATCCTTAGTAGTAATAATAAGGTGGTTAGTTATATCTATCTAAGGAGGGTAACCTCTACTCTAGTTAGCTTATAGATACTACCCCACTTTACCTCCTTTTATAAGGTATCTTCTACTAGGGCCTTATAGTCTTTATAAGAGTCTAAAAGAGCCCTATATATAATAGTATTATTACTACTAGAAAGTATAAAAACCTTAGCGGCGTAAAGTAGAATATTTACCTCTCTTATAAAATTAATAGGGATAGACTTATAAGATTTACATAAACTTACGTAATATTATACTTCTTATAGAAAAGGATATTATACTTCTATCCTTTAGTACTAATATACTTTAAATAGCGAAGATAGTAAGACCGCTAAAGTTTTATCTCTAAGATAAGATAATAGAAGAGAGGAGTCTATATAAAGGATTAGTAATAGTAAAGCATAATTAAAGAATAGGCCTATAATAGAAATACCTAGAGGCGCTAGGGCTGTAGCGATAGATAGAAGAGGGTTAAATAATATAATAGTAATGGTGAGACGCGGGAGTTAATAATAAATTTAAGCCAAAAAAAAAAAAAAAGATAGAAGTAATAGAGAACTTAAGAATATATATATATTTTCTCCTTACCACTATTACCTCTAATAATAATAGTAATTTCGCAGCCTCTACTTTACTATAATAATAGATATAGTAACTACCTTACTATAAAGTAATAGTAAGGTGATAGTATTACCCTATCATAGTATTATAAATCTATTATATAGAGAGTAAATTATAAATAACTAAAATAACCATTAGTAAGAGAGGAGGGATAGTTATAAGGAGTAAAGTGCGTAATTCTATAATAATATAATTACGTAATAGTTCCTTATTAAAAAGCGCCACGTAAGTAAGGCGCTAGGAACGCGCTAACGCAACACCCCTTAAAACGCAGGAGAAGATAGAGGGTAGAAGACAGATTTTAATCTTATTATTACTTGAGGAATACTTACTACTATATTTAATCTAACATACGTAGTCTTATATTAAGTTTTAATAATATAATTTTTAGGTTAATTAAGACTAGCCTAGCATTAAAGCCTACGTAAATATTATCCTTAGTAAATACCTTATTAAAAGTATTTTTAAAGACTAAAAGAAAGGTATCTTTATTAATATAATAGATATAATTATATACTAAGGCTAAGATCTTATCATATACGCGCTTTAACGGCATAAGTAGGCGACATCTAAAAACTATAGTAGATATAATAAATAAAAAGATATATAGAGAGTAATAATATTCTTTTTTTATAGTAATTCTAGAAATTAGTAGAGTAGTAGCTCTTATAGTTATTAATAATAAGTAAGTGGTATCCTCCTACGTACTAATCTGCTATAAATACTTCTTAAAGTAGTCTAGCTAGATAAATATAAGATTATTATTAATCTAGCTATTAGGGCTAATAGTAATAATCTATTCTAGGAGTAGATCTTTAAACTAGGTGGTGATTAACACCTTACCTATAAAGATAATAAAAGGTAGAATTATAATCTCTATTATAATAATATCTTATACTAGAGTAATCTATTTATAATTACTAGACTATATTTATTTCTTCTTATTAGATCCTTCTAAGCTTATAATAACTAGTTAGAATGATATCTTATCTATTATAAAGCTAGTCTTATTAAAATTCTAGATATTTTTATTTAGAATACTATACTTCTACTTTATTAACTAAATTAGTATTAACTAGTATTATATAAACGCTGGGTCTTCATAGATAATATACTAGCTATTATATAGATAAGTCTAATGGGTTTTTAGCTCTAGAGTTTATTTAATAAAGTTATTAATCTAGTTCTTATTAATAGGTTTATTATTTTATGCTTATAGTAATCTATTTACTATACTATATACCCTATCCTTTATAGGTGCTATACTACGTGTACTCTACTTAAGTACCTCTTAAATAATTACCTTTTCTTCTAATATATTTATACGCTTTAAGTTTACTTTATAGTCGCGTTAAGGGCGTCTCTTAGTATATTTCTCTTATATAATTGTTCGTGGTATATTATAGATAACTATAGCACGTTTTTCGCTTTATATTTATTTTCTTTTAATATTAAAGATAGCTAGCTATATATCTCCTTCTATATAGATCTTTTATATATTATATTATTAAGATATTACGCGAAGTTGTCGCGATAGTAAGACGTTAATAAAAAGCTACTAACTTACTTAGGCTATTAACTTACTTATAAACCACGTTATAGGGTAGTATAGTATTATAAATTATATCTTTCTTATAAAAAAAGTTATATAGTATATATACTATATATTCTCCATCATTATCTGAATTAAAAACTTAGAAAATAGCTATAATATTAATATATTTAATATATCCTATTCTAAATTAATATTTTAGGTATTTTATAAAATCTATTATTACTTATAGTATACCGACTTTCTTATCTAAGAAATGGACCTAGCTAAAGTGGGTATATTTATTTATAAATAAAATATAGTACTATAATCCTCTAAGACTCTTTTAAAAAAACTTCCTAATAAGTCTAAGTATATAACCTCTAAAGGTTTTATTATTTATAAATAACTATTTATATTAAAATTATAAGGGTGAGGACAGTGGTATTTTAACTTACTAAGATAATAAGACTTATATTTAAAAGTATTAGGTATTAGGGAAGTAAGATAATTATTCTAATAGATATGGATAGGATTAGGTATAAGGCGGTGACTAAGTAAATAATAGAATTTATTAAATAATATAAAGTAGGTAGTACTTTCTATTATAACTATAGAAAAGATAGTATCTAAATAAAGTAGCTGGCTAATATTATAAGAAATTAAAGATTTAAGTTTTAATATTTCGTAGGTGTGATCTTTATCTGGCAGTAAATAATTTATAAAGTTTAAAAATAGCGTCTAGTAAACTTTAAAACTTAAGGGGTTTTAACCTAAATTTATATTACCCTATAAATATAGTAAGCCTATAATGCGTATTTTCTCTCCTTATAAGGAAGAGGTTATTCCTAGTAGTACTAAGTTTATAGCGGTTATAAATATAGCTCTATAAAAAAGATAGATATTATATAATTTACTAGAATAGAGTATATTAGTTAGTTCTACTATAATTATAGAGTTATTAGGTAGATAATATTAGATATAAATTATTCTAATACTATAGATTAGTAATTTAATATTACTAGTAATAGTAATTATTCTATTACTAGGTATTAGGAGTAGAGAAATCATTAATATAGCTAAATATATATTATAAAGCATTAGTATTAAAAAGCTAAATTAGTAAAGAAGTTAAAATTAAAGATTAATAAATAGAAATAGCGTGAGTACTTATATTTTATAAGTAGAGTTATTTACTATTTATATTAATTTTACTATAGATAGTAATATTAAGGATGTTAGGTTAATAATATTTACTATAAAGGCGTTAACCTTAGTTCTACTATTAATAGTATTATAGTCTAAATCCTTATTTCTAGTAATATCTATATTTATCTTTTATTTTTCCCGCCTTAACTAGTTTATCTAATTTATCTAGAACTTAATTAAAAGAATTTATTCTATTATTACTCTTTATACTTTCGAAGCTTATTATAATTTATATATATATATTTAATAAATATAAGGTTATATTTTTAATACTATATATATTTAAATATAGTAGGAGCTATTTAAGTATTTTAGAGGTGGGTAGTCTAATAAGCGGTGTACGTAAATATATTTATAATATCTAGTAAATATTTTTTACTAATATTAAAAATTTTAGGTTTAATATCTTAAAAAGTTATAAGATTATAAGTACTTAGGTTATTAATAATACTATTTATTATTTTAGGAAATATTATAAGAAAGAAAGATTCTTTAACTTTATTACTTAAGAATATATTTTTTATTATAACTATAATTAATTATATTAAGGAATTATATCACTTTACTATGCGTGTCCATCATTAATAAAACTTATTAAAATAGAAATATAGATTATTATCGTCCTGGTATTATAGATTTATAAGATTATAAAATAGTAGGATAGATAAATTACTAGTATTACGATTAAATTAATTAGCCAGGAATTTTTAAACTACTAGTAAAGTTTTATAGTTTACTACTTCTATTATAAGATTATTATAAATAGAAGATAGAATTATTACTATTACTTTATTATCCTCTATATTCTATATATCTTATTGAATGGTATCAGCATGGGAGCGATAATAATAGGATATAATTTTTTCTTTAAGATAATTAGTTATAGTTCTATATAGTAGAAAGCTATTATCTATATAGATTTATATTCTAGATAATTTTACTATAAGAGGATAGCTTTAACAGCAACGCTAGATTAAGCTTAAATTAAAAGATAGATATAGTTAGGCTGATAGAGAATACTAATATTAATATAGATATTATAGATATACTAGATATAATTATTATCGTTAAGTCGTGCCACTATAATTTCTAGTAAAGCTTATTATAGTAGCTTGGCTAACTAGTTATATAAATAGTAGAAGGAAGAAAATAGATTATAAATATCTATCTATAATAGCTAAGTATAAATACTATACTAAATATATAGTACTTATTAGGGGTAGATTATTCTAATAGGATGTAGCGTATTTAGTAATAGTATAGTAGTATAGTAGTATAATAATATAGTATTATTAAAAGAAATATAATAAAGTCTTATTATAAGGTCTAGTTATAGATAATAGTATATACTTTACACTAGAATTAATAGTAAAAGGATGACTCTAGTTATATTAAGTAAATAATACTTAATATTCTAAAATAAACGCGTAGCATAGATTTTACGTAGCTTATTTACTTAGCTTTCTTGGCGCACTAGACCTATTAATCCTAGTATAATATACCTTAATACTATAATAACTTTATAATATTCTTATTATAGAATCTTCTCTTCTAGCTATAGTCCCTTACAGCTGCTATAGCCTTAATAAAAACCTCACCTTATAGAAAAGAAAAAGAGTATTTATAATATTAGCATTTTTTATATATACTATAGATATATACTACGTACGTATTATATTTATAATAGGTATGATATACGCGTTATTATACTAAAATTCTATACCTTCTATTTTTAAGATCTCGCCTACGTAGCGGTGAGTCTATAGTATAAATAAATAATCTCTTTTATTTTAATCTTATTATAATACTATATTAATCTTCTTATTTTTAATATTATATATATACTACTTTAGTACATATAAAGCGTATATAACTTACTTACCCTAAATTAATTATTATAGTCTATTACCTACTTTTTAAGTATATTAAGAAGACTATACTATATAATATATATAATTTCACGTAGAGTACTACCATTAAATATACTAACTAAGTTATTTTTATTATAACTTATATATATTATATATAAAGTCTAGTTAAGCTACTAGATAATTATAAAAAGTCTAAGGAGCATCATTATAAGTATTATAAGAATAGTAATTAGGGTAGCTATATCTTAATAGATTATATAGGTCATACGCTATATATACGCCTTAACTAATATTTATAGATACTAGTAGTAATAAATAACTACTTAAATTATCTTTATAAGTTCTATAACTAGTACTATATTACTATTACTAATATCCTAGCTATAGCTACTTATAAAACTAATCTAGAAATCTAGACTTAAGATATAAAGTTTATATAGACCTAGAAATAGTTTAACTTAAAGCTAGTAAACTATAGACGCGTTATAGTATATTCTAGAACTTTAATAGATTTAGCCATCTAATTTCTTATTATAAGTCCTTAATTTCTTAGTTTAATTCTTTAAAAATAGCATTATATTATTACTACTCTTAAAGCTCTAGCTAGTCTTATTTCTATTATATAAGGATTAGTATATTTATACTTTAAATATATTTAGAGTATATATTAATATCTTTTAAACTAATACTATAGTCTAGGCCCTTTAGGCCCTTAGGCGGCAGGTTAGGGTGGCAGTTAAGATAACTCTAATAATAGTAATAATAATAATAGTAATAATAGTAGTACTTTAGTAGATCTATTTAAATAACTAATTAAGGATATAATTAATAAGGTAGCGGGTAATAAAAAGGTGGTTGGTAGTAATAATAATACTAAGTAAAGTACTTAGTATATATAAAATATAGATTTCTAGTAAAGCTTATCTTCCCTTTTCTACCTTCTAGTATTTATATTTTAAGTAGATATCCTATAGACCATATAGTCTCTAAATAATCCTATTTAATAATTATACCTTATATACGCCTTTTATACTCTTAACTTCTTTTTTATGGGTGAAGATCCTTTCTTCTATTTAAAAGTCTATACTAGTTTATCTATATTTTTAAAATTTAATTCTAGAGTCTAGATATTTTAAAATTTATTATAGCCTTTTTAGTAGAGTAGATATTATTATTATCCTTTTCTTATTCTTCTTATTAGGATTTTTTCTATTTTCTAAATTTCTTCTCCTTTAGGTATAACCTTTAGTAGTAGGGTATTATCTTCTTATCCTTATCTTAGCTTCTAACGTTTAAGGAGTAAAATATAGAAGACGTTATAAATATAATAGTTAGATAGAAGGAGTAAATAATATATCTACGTTCTAACTATATCTTATACTTAAAAAGGTTTAATAAACTTACTAGAAAGCTTTTACTAAATTAATAGGATATATAAATATATTTTATATTTAGTAATACTAGATCTCTTTAGTAGAAAGACTCTAGTTTATACTTCTTATTATAGTATTAACTCTAATATTCTTAGACTATTTAGAGATATTTTATAAATAATACTTTTATATTATATATATATTTTACTCTATTAACTATATTTAGTATCTCCCCTTTTATCTACTATCTATAGGAGGTATTATAAGGATAGGATACTTTTTATATATAGTATAGAATAGCGTTATCTTTATAGATTTATATATAGAATTATTATAAGTAAATTAGACTATTAATAATAATATAACCCAGTTCTCTTATAAAGTTAATATAAATATCTATAGATACTATTTTAAGGTTTAATTCTAGTGTTTTATTTACCTATCTATTTATGGGTAGAAGGTGGTACTTAACCTACGCTTTATCTATAGTTAGTAGTATATTTCTATCTAAAATATAGAGATAAAGATAGATTTTCTATTTAATATAATATCTTTTATATACTAAACTTTAGGATAACCTCCTTAAAGTAGATATTAGTAAATTATCTTATATCCTATAACTTTAGTACTAGGATATAGATAGCTATCTTAGAGAAGTAATATATGATTACTAGAATTATATTAAAGGCGTAGCCTATGTAATCCTTAGCTAAAGATAATTCTATAATAAAGTCTAATAAGACTTTCTTAAAAATATCCCTAGAACTAGTAAAGATACTAGCTTATTATATTTATTATATCTTAGAGCTTTATTCCTTTAGTAAATAGTATATATTCTTATATATTTCTAAACGTCTTAACTTATACTAGACTAATAGTAGATTCTTTTAATAAGCTTAAGTATTTTATATATATTAAAGTAATCTACTATACGCGTATTATAGTTCTAAAATAAAATCTCTTATCTAATAACTAGTTTATTTAGAATATATAATTTATTATTATATCTTAGGACTTTCTTTTTATTAAGATGTTAAACGTGCGTCTTTCTATATTTTTAAGTACTATCCTTACTTACTAAGTGGGTAATACACTTTATAGTAAAGATATTTTTCTACTAGAACTATCTTATTTTAGTAAATAGATTAAATTCTACTATTATAGATTTACTACTAACTAACACCTAGCTAGTAAGTATAGTATATATAGCGTATATATTATAGTACTAGTAGTAGGACCCTTTATAAATCTATAAATATTGGTTATATATATCTTATATATATCTAATAAGCTAAGCTTATTTATAGATCCTCTCACTTTACTATATTTATTCCTTAATAGTAACTTATTCTATAGAATAGATAATAAATAGGTTAGTAATAGATTCTTCTATATATAATCTACCCTTCTTAATAACTCATCTATAGGATTTATTTTTCCTAGGTGGTATTCTATCTTAAAATTAAAAGCTACTAGGTATATTACCTAATATACTTATTATAGACTTAGTCTCTATATAGTATATATACTGCGTAGGTTATTATAGTTACTTAGTATCTAAATAGTATACTATATACTATCTAAATAATATCTCTACTATTTAAAATAATAGATAATAGTAAGAAGTTTAAGATTATAAACTTTATAATTAAGCTCTATAACTTAAAGTTTTCTTAAAGTAAAAGTAACTAGATGCCATTTCTAATCTTTAAATAGTTATAATAGAATACTAGAGATTATAAAAGTAGATATATCTATCTCTAATTAAATAGTAAGCGTAGGGTTAAAGTAGTATAAAATAGATATACTTAAAAAGTACTTCTTAAGTCTTTTAAAAATATTCTTAGCTTTTATATTTTATTAGAATTCTTATTCTTTCTTTAGTAGATCTAATAGAGGAGCGATTTCTTTTATATAATTTTTAATAAAATATTAATAGAAATTTATAAATCCTAGAAATAACTAAAGTTTTTAATATTTATTAGTTATAATTATCTAGTTATTATCTTTATATATATAGAATCTATATAGATATCTTATATACTAATAATAAAGTTAAGGAAATATATATTATCTAAGGTAAACGTATACTTCTCTAAATTAATAAAAAGTTTAGCTTTTCGTAATAATTTAAGTATAGAGCGTATAATATACTAGTAGAATATAATATTCTTACTATAAATATAAATAAGTATATTATCTAGGTATATAATATATATATAGTCTAGATACTATACTAGTACCTTATTAATATATACCTAAAAACTCACGGGTACGTTTATTAACCTAAAAGGTATAATTAAGTATTTAAAATAACTATATTAAGTTTAGAATACCATTTTCCATTCATCCCTACCTAAATCTAAATCCTATAGTAGGTATTATAGAGATCTAGGGTTATATAGTAATATATATCTAATAAGTAATTAAGTATCTCTTTAACTAAAGAGAGTATATAATAATCCTTAATAGTAATAGTATTAAGTCTTTTATAGTTAATATAAAGTTATAACGTTCTATCCTTCTTTAAAATAAATAAAATTAGTACTTTAGTAGGGCTAGTACTATACCTAATCTACCCTTTTAAGAATATCTTCTAAGTACTCTTAGAGTACTTAAAAACTTATATACTAAAAAGTTATATAAAGATCTATAGGAAGGTTCCTTTCCCTCTATAATAGGGATTACATGGTTAGATTCTTTAAATTTTAAAAGAGTAGATACTACTTTCTTATTAAATATATTACTATATTTATATAATATATCTAGAAGACTTAGTATTTATACTATATACGCTTTATTAATATAAGTAAGATGCTCTAAGCTTATACTAATAGTCTATAGAACTTCTAAAAGAAATAGAGTTAGAGCTAATTTACTTAATTTCCTTTTTAAAGTTTTATATAGTAATAAGTTATATAGTAGCTTTAGTATAACCCTAATACTATATTTAAGTACTATAACTAAGATAGATATCTCCTTCTTATAAGAATAGATTTCTTAGTAAAGAGGAACCCCTTCTTTATTAATACTATAGACTATAGTTATTACGCGGCGTTAAATATCCATATTATCTATTAAGTATACCTAGAGCGTATAAGTAATATAGATACTCTAATACTAGGCTCTAATTTATCCTAGTTTAGAAGCTTAGCTTCTTTAATAGGTTATAGGTCTATCTCTATAGTAATCCTCCAACTAATTAGATTAATATTAATCTATAAATTAAGAATAGTTTAAAGTTACTATTCTAGGCCTATATTTTTAGTTATGCTATATATATACTTTATATCTAATAGAATATATATTAGTAGACGTCTTACTATTCCTAGGTTATTAATAAGGCTTAACCTTTTCCTATCTTATTAATCTATATAGGGATTTAGTTTAGGTTACTACTCTAGTATTTATTTACATGTAGTAGCCGACCTTATTATATTTATAATATATAATATTTTTTTATTATAAGGTCTACCTCTACTATTAGATATTTATTAATTTAGTATAGCCTCTTTATATTTTACCTTTAATACATGGCGGCTATAATATTCCTATATTAGTAATATATAGCGTAGATTCTACTTAAGTATAGAGCCTAATATAATAAAGTCTTCTCTTATAATAGATACTTAATAATAGTTAGTAATTATCCTCTATAACTTAGATTTTAATTTTAAGAAAAGATGTTGTACCCTTTATTCCTTAGTGTAGGGTGTAAGTTAATCCTTAATAATATTAAGATAGGTTATAAAAGAATAGACTATTTAGTCCTTCTATTATATAGCTTAAGTATATACTATAGTTACTTCTAAACTGTAATTCACTAGATTAAAAAGTAAGTTAAGTATATACTACTTAAAGTATTTCTAGGTAGATATCTCTCCTTAATCTTAAAGATATATTTATAATATATATACTATAACTCTCTAGGGTTACCTTTTAAGTACTATATTACCTAGATAACTTTATCCATATCTAGTAAGAATTCTTATAGTAGAAGATAAATGCTACCTTATATAAATAAAAGAATTTATAATATTCTTTTAAATTTTTATTTTATATTTAGCTAGGTCTTTTAGTTTAAGTATATATTTATTATATATTACTAGAAGTATTTTAGGTATATTTTATTTATATATATTAGTACTTTAGACTTTAGCCTCCTTAATAGGAGTAATTAGACTAGGGGTTTAATTTAAGTTTTGAGTTCCATGATTTTAGCCTTAAGGGCGCGTAGTTATTATAGGGCGTAAGTTCATTACGCCTCCTTTCTATAACTAAGATATACTCTTTTAGTATTAAAGATAGACTAGAATTATATATAGATTATTTCTCTTTTAGATATTAGATGGGTACGTCTTTATTATTCTAAAAGGTTATAGATAAGGTTTATCTTCTATTTATTATTTATATAATTTTTAGAGCCATCCTTAGACTATTATAATAAGAAGTATTATTATATAAAATCTAGTTATAGGTAATAGTATATACTTTATACTAGGATTAATAGTAAAAGGATAACTCTAATTATATTAAGTGAATAATACTTAACGTTTCTAAAATAAATATATAGCGTAGGTTTTATATAGCTTATTCGCTTAGCTTTCTTGGCGCACTAGACCCTATTAATCCTAGCGCGATGTGTCTTAACATTATAGCAACTTTATGATATCCTCGTTACACTTATTAAAAAAACAAAATCACCCGGTGGTACTACTAGGCTTATAACCTATTAAAGTGGGTAAAAGGATTGATTATTTAATACTTTGAGAGAAGCTGCTATAATAGTGCTAAGCTAATTACTAAGGGTAAACACAACTAATGTTCCTTCCTATCACATGCTACGGAACACCTTCCGCCAACATTATGTTCCTTTTAGTAGGACCAAGGGGACTACATGGAAAGGGTTTACACTGTAATTATCCAAGAGTGATTCAACTGTAGAGCGATTGATGCCTTCCGGCTGGGCGCTTGGAAGATGTAATAGGCTAGGAGAGCTCTAATGGCGTCTACGATGAAAGTGTACCGTCTACCGACATCACGCTAGGTGCCGTGGAAGATAGTGGCGGATCTAAATGGTGACTTCGATTTGTCGAAGTGAATTTATCATGTCTTCGTTAGAAGAAGTCATGTTCTCACCTGTACGCCGCTGTCAGAGACGAACAGAAAGCATGAGCAACGATCGACGTGTGGAGCAAACTTACTGATTTTTGGATTAAAGAGGCGGTATGCAGAATGTACCAATCTACAACTGATCCGTGATATAGCGTCTTTACATCGTCGTATGTGGCCTAAAGCTTTGTTCTGTCGATTTAAAATTGGCTTGTCGACAATATTGCCCTCCGCCACCACCTTGCCCGTGATGTTGTAGTTCGTCGAGAAATTTATGTTAACGGTTATGTGGACTTCAAAATTTGCCCCAGACACTACAACCACATCACAATCAACATCGTAGCCGGTGCGCTCTCGTCATCGTTGTTGTACTCCTCAAAAGCCTCGCCATATACAACGATCTTCACCTCGAGTTCAAGATAGCGGATGAGCATCACCATACCGTGCTCTTGCTGCCACTGTTGCTTAAGACATATGGAGAGTTACAGGAGTGTGAGAATGCCAAGACATGTGCAGCTGCAAGGCTTGACGGATTATGGGATGCGCAGTAGAAATATTTTGCCTGACATTAATAGAGTTAGAGGTGAGAGAACGCAGTAAGGCTAATGCCACGTGCGCCAAAGTAGAGGATTAATATAGGCTCTATCTTAATCGTTGCTCCTCCTATATTCTATACACAAATATGTGGAAAAGGTATGGTGGCTTCGACGCACATCCCTTCATCTCTATAGAATCGCTTCTGTTTTCGACGCTGAGAACGATTGTTGGCACTGTACCCCCTATCATCTTGCATGACTCAATTACCCTTACTTAGATACCGGTTGGTTCCTTGGTTCCGGATCGAGGCCCCTTTATCCTTATGTCAATTCCTCCAAGCACGTTTACCGTAGAACTGTTGATACCAACCTACAAGTTCTTTTACTTTCTACGCCATCATCCCGTCAATCACCACTTGAGCATCCAATCAGCTGAGCCAAGACTTTCGCTTGGTGACTTGTCCTAGGGTGGATGCCCTACTGAAAGCCAGGACCTACGAAACCCGAGTCTCACTAGAAACCTGTCAACTCAAGCCTAACTCAAGCCTACCCTTCCTCTAATGCACATCTCCAGACATGTCTTGTACTTCTTCAAGGTCATCGATTGCACACCTTAGCTGAGAGTCCTCATGTCTCAATATCCTATTGATGTAGCTCTATAGCGACAAAGAAGAAGCTAGAGCGAACGACAGATAACGTAGTAAACCCCACGTCGATATCCGAATCCCTAACACCGGTTCCAGTCCCTATCCAACCTTGCTCAAACGCCCTAGATCGTAAATGAGAAAACCCTTACTATCCAACACTTGCAGATTACGCTGGAGCAAAAGCCAAAAATAACATACTCCACTCCAAGTATACTCATCCCACAATTGAGACATTTATATCCAACGAGCAGCGATCATTCCCTCCCCAAGCCATTGAAAAAGGGATATGTAGCATCTACGCTGGCCCAGCTCTCCCCACAGCACCAGCCATCATCTTTCTTCTCTGCTTCTCCGCCCACTCCCTACTCGCGATCCTCCCCCTCTCTGCCGCCTCAGCTCTCGCCTTTTTCGCTGCTTCCTCCTTCTCCTTTCTTTCCTTTTCCCTCGCCTCCTTCTCGAGCTTATCCCTGTTGAACACCTCGCGCCCCTTGTTTTTGAGGGCTGCGGCATCCCCGGGGGTGACGATGCTCTTGTTAGCATTAATGATCATACTGTTGCGGGTAGATGACGAAGTCGAAACGTTGCGGGACTGAACGATGCTGCTGCGATTGCTTGCTGTCATGGAGCTAGAGCGCTCGAGAGGTGGAATGGTAGGCCCGGTAGTGTTCTCTTTGCCCATGAGACGTTCGCGGGCTTGGCTTGCTGCTGTCTGGCGAACAGGAGCAGCGATTGGCCTGCGTACTGGGGCTGGTCGTGCTTTGAATGTGGCTTTTTCGGCACTTCTCGCTTCCTCTTCACGTTTTAAACGCTCTTCTTTTTGCGCCTTTAACTTCGCTGCTGTGACCTCTCCTGGAAGCTGGAAGTTTGGCCTTGTTGGAGGTTTTGAGGATTTTGATGGCGGAGGCATATTGACATGACGGGGCGCGGGTGCCTCAGACCCAGCCTGCCTTTGCCGTTCCTCCTTTTGCGCTTTTAGCTTCGCAGCTATTGCCTCGCCCGGTAGCTGGAAGTTCGGTCTTGTGGGTGGCTTGGTAGACTTGGGAGGTGGTGGCATGCTGATAGGTCGCTGCTTCACTGGTCCTCCTTCTTGCTTCATACGTTCTAAACGCTCCTCCTTTTGCGCCTTGAGTCTTGCTGCTATCGCCTCGCCTGGTAATTGAAAGGTAGGTCTTGTCGGTGGTTTCGTCGACCTTACTGGTGCCGGTGGAGCTGTAAAGGTCATGCTGATTGGCCTTCGCTTGGAGGCTAGATAATCGGTAACCTCTCCAGAGCTTGCTCTTTCCTTGGGAGGTGCGCGCACACTGGAGGATCTTGAGAGTCCGATAGGCTTCGCCGATTGTGGTGCCAAGCTTGGGTTCCTCGAGACCTTTGAAGCTACGAATGACCTTTCGGCCGTTTTCCTAGGTGTCGCGGTTCTGGTGAACTTTGCCTTCCTGGGAGACTTTTCATCAGCTAACTGATCAAATGTTGGGAGCGATTTTCCAACGTTCTCGAGGGCTTCCTCTAAGGCATCAATTGCGCTGATGGACTCTTCAAGTCGCATTGGTGTCTTGGATGGAGACCTAGAGGAGCTTCGAGAAAGGGCCCTGCTGGGTGTGAGGCTCGTTGCTGGAGTTAGCTCCTCTTCACAGGGCTTTTCTGATGTTAGAACCTTTGGCTCAGGCCGAGTCACCTCGACGGAGATATCCTCCTGCGATACTTCGGCGTCTGCAGGCGCTGGCGCTTCAGTCTCTACATCGACTACGGGCTCTCGCGCGTCTGCCTCTCGCAGCTGTTGATATGAGATACCTTGCACGTCTGCAGCGGGTTCCTCGTGTGAGA
The DNA here is from genome assembly GCA_027946365.1 of Kalmusia sp. IMI 367209. Taxonomy (NCBI): domain Eukaryota; kingdom Fungi; phylum Ascomycota; class Dothideomycetes; order Pleosporales; family Didymosphaeriaceae; genus Kalmusia; species Kalmusia sp. IMI 367209. The sequence continues at coordinate 2,002,415 of JAPEUQ010000008.1, read as the reverse complement.
CTTTGGCAACTTCTGGCAATTCAGTCACTGGCTCTTCTTGAGCTTCTGTGGCGACTTCTGCTTGCGATTGGGCTATACGAGCCTCCTCCAATTGCTCTACAAGTTGTCCTTGCGACTCCGACACCAAAGATTCTTGTGCGCTGGCGATGGTGTCCTCCAAGGCAGGTTCTGGCTTGGGAGGGCCTCGTGATCGAAGCGACTTGGAAAGGTCGTCTTGCTTTGCCAATTGACGACGGGTCATGCGCACTGCGCGCGATGGGGGACTTGCCGGGCGGTCGTCACTAACGGGAGCTTGGTCACTAACGGGAGCTTGGTCACTATCTGGACCCTACAATTAGCAGTGTATCTAAAGACAGGTTGCGATGTGCTCTTGCACGCACCGGCGGCCGGCTCATCGGCCAAGTCGTCCACAGCCGCGTCGCTCGCGGGACTCCCTGCAGCTTGACGCTCATCCTCTAGAACCGCGGCCACATTGACTTCCTCGTCTGCCGCTTTGCCTTTCTTCCCCTTCGCGGTCTTCTTTGCGCCGCCTTTGGCCTTGACCTTCTTCACTACCATCTTCTTAGTCGGCGCGTCCGTGGATTCTGGGTCCGGAGCGGTGTTGGCGGTGACCTCACCCAATGGAACGCGCTCCTTGACATCGGTATGCGGATTTGACGCGTCGTGTGTCTCGTCGTCGACGTGCTGCGTCGCTTCGGCGCGCGACGCCGCCCGCGTAAGGCGCATGGCTCGGGCAGTCGATGATATGTGTGGTGTATTCTACGCTAGGAGGGTACAGCGATTGTGATGCTGGGGCAGCAGGGACGGAGTAGCGGTGCGGGCGTAACAAGCGATGCCAACCTCGGAAGGTTGTTTGTAAACACAGCCCGGCCAATCAGCGAGAAGAGGGTCACGTGCGTGCCCCCACACCCGGTGCCCCTTGCGGCTCTGTCAGCGCCCCGAAGAGCCCCCACCCGGGCTCGAGAAGACGGCTTTTGAAAGCGCATTGCGCTACGAGGAAAACCCGGCCTCGAACCAAACGCGCAGAAACGGCGATTGACATTGCGCTCACTGTCCCGAGTGCGCGCCGAACCAAGCTTGTATAAATCCACCTTCTGCCGGGCGACGGCCAACTGCATTGGAGCCCTCGCTACCCACTTCGCACTCCCGACGCACCTCTGCAGCAATTGCTCGTCGAAGCTCTGTTTTTGGCCTATCGCGCTCGCCCCCGAACAAACGCCGGCTCACCCCCTCTGGAACCGCCAAACTGGCTGCCCCGCGGCGCATACTGAGCGCCTTGACTTTCCGTCGCTACCCCTCCCTCACCTCCGCATTCGTCACCCTGGCGCCCTCACGCCCAACTTCCCGTCTTAATCTCCTCTCCGGCCACCTCGACTCGAAGCCTTTCCTCGAACTCAACACTCCTTTCTCTACTGAGCGGAGCGCACACCTTGAAGACGAGCAAGGAAACGTCGTAAAGGCACCAAAGCCCCCAGACCCAGATAAAGCGCCCGAATCTCGAATACCAAAAACCATGTCCAGCCAACCGCCGCACCCAGCTCTGCTCATTCCGGGCCCAATTGAGTTTGACGATGCTGTCCTACAGTCCATGAGCCACTACAGGTATTCCCCACTGCGGATTCATGCACACAACATCTGATACTGACTCTCCCAGCGAGTCGCACGTTGGCGCGCCCTTTGTCAACACCTTTGGCGATGTCCTGTCAAATCTACGCAAGCTCTTCCAGACTACCGACCCCGCATCGCAGCCTTTCGTGCTGTCCGGATCTGGTACCCTCGGCTGGGACCAAGTCGCTGCGAACCTGGCCGAGCCCGGTGAAGAGGTGCTCGTCTTGCACACCGGATACTTTGCAGATTCGTTTGCCGACTGCTTCGAGACGTACGGTGTAAAGGCGACTCAACTCAAGGCACCTATTGGCGAGCGACCACAGCTCGACGAAGTCGAGAAGGCATTGAAGGAGAAGAAGTACAAGATTCTGACTGTTACTCATGTCGACACAAGTACGGGAGTGCTGAGTGAGATCCAAGCGCTTAGCGAGCTTGTGCACAGGGTCAGCCCCGATACGCTAGTCGTCGTTGATGGAGTCTGCAGTGTCGGCGGAGAGGACATCAAGTTCGACGAGTGGAAGCTCGATGTCGTACTTACGGCTACTCAAAAGGCCATCGGATGCCCTGCCGGTCTCAGTGTCCTTATGGCTTCCGGCCGTGCTATTGACGTTTTCAAGGCAAGGAAGACGAGGCCTACTTCTTACTTTGGATCGTGGAAGAATTGGTTGCCTAGTAAGTTCACCTAGATCTAAGAATTGGATCGTTCTAACGTACACCTAGTAATGCAAAATTACGAAGCAAAGAAGCCTTCATACTTCGCAACACCATCACCCCAACTCATCCACGCCCTTGATACTGCACTGAAGCAGATCCTCTCCCGACCGCTCGAGCAGCGCTTCGCCGACCACAAGGCCGCATCGCAGAAGGTAAAAAAGGCAATAGCAGATCTTGGTCTGAAGCAGCTGGCTTCGAAGCCCGAGAACCAAGCCAACACCATGACGGCCATCTATCTACCCGAGGGCACTACGCCGCCAGACGTCATTCCTAGTCTTTTGAAGAAGGGCGTCGTCTTTGCTGGCGGTCTCCACAAGGAGATTGCGTCAAAGTATATCCGATTAGGACACATGGGTGTCAGCGTTACGGACCAAGGTCGGGGCGACCTCACTAAGGCCATTGACGCACTGAAGGAGTCGCTTGTAGAGATTGGGAAGGCATAAGGCGCGTATAGATAAAAAAAAAAAGTGTAACTGTGTAAAACAGACTAGACTTTCAATATTAAAAGATATGAACGGAACTCAACAAGTTACTGTGCTTCCACTACCCTCCCAACATGTAATGCGGTATTCGCCATCTACAAAGTTGCAAAACCCAGCTCAACTACCCACCCCACTACCAACCTCGCATGCTCCAGCGCATGCGCAAAGTCAATGCGATCAATCGTGTCACTCGCCGTATGAATATACGGGTTCTCATACGCCATCTCACTCTCGTAGATCATGACGCTCGGGAAACCTGCCCGGTTCGCGCTTGCATGGTCACTGCACGCATACCCGCACGTATCATCCGCATACGCCGTGCTCGTGTACGCCGTAATCACCCTTTTGGTGAAAGTCGTGAGCGCGGCGTTGACGTAGTCATTGATGACGCCAAATTTGGGGGTCAGTCCGCGTGAGGTGTAGCCAGTGGTGTAACCTGTCATGTCCTGGTTGAGCATGGCATTGATGGTGCGTTTGGAGGTGGAGTAGGAGTTGAAGATGGCTTGGGAGCCGAGGAGGCCCGCTTCTTCGCCGGCGTACCAGTGGAACTCGATGGTTTGGCTGGCGCCGCCTGCTGCAATGGTAGAGTTTGTTAGGAGCACGCGGAAGGCTTCGAGGATGGTGGTACTCCCGGATCCGTTGTCATCTAGCCTACTCATCAGCACACGACACATCACATCATATCCAAATGCTTCCCCAAAGGAGACGCATCGCGGGGTTCAAAAATTGCGTGAAGGGAGGGAAGGCATGGAACGTACCGGCTCCTGGTGCTCGTCCGCTGGTCGGACTATTTCCATTGATACTATCAAGATGCGCCCCTACGACAATTGTCTTCGTGCTCTTCCCCGGAATTGTCGCAATGATGCTATTCTGCGTCCACGAATGTGTGTACGCCTTTGCGCTCGCGACGCTTCCTGTAGGAATATAACTCTGCACTTTGGACAGCAGCCAGTCGGAGGCCTGTTTGCCTGTCGTCGCACGGTAGTATCTGTTGTTATAGGTGCTGAACGTCTGAAGGTTGGATTGAATGTTTGCGCTGGTCAATTTGGCCGTAAGCGCTTTGACGGACGTAGATTGCGTGAGCGTGCTAGGGTAAGTGACAGCTTGGCGCTTCTGGATATCCGAGGTCTGGAAATCGGGCCAGTAGGTCACGTCGAAGAAGTTTGTTCCTGACTGAAGATTGTGAGTGAGGGCTTGCCATGTTGGGAATGGGTGATTAGGGCAAAAGCCATGCACGTACGGCTTTGAGAGCGAACTTCTCTATTTCTGTAACTTGACGGCGCTCTCCGCCTTCAAGTTCGATGGTGAAGATCTCTTCTTGGGGAGAGACGGTCGAAGTGGGGAGGGCAATGGTGGTAGCCGCGAAGGCGGCGAGGTAGTGAGCGTAGCGCATTGTGTCTATAACTGTAGGCACTCTTCCTAACACTAGCCCTTTCCTTCGTCAAATGCAAAGATAAGAAGGAACTCAACGATGAGTCAACGTGCTTCAATCGGACTTTATATAAAGCTCTTGCTTCCCTGCTGTGACTATAGACACCGAATACAGCATCCTCACGTAGCGAAGCAATCGCGTGCTCCCGTTACCGATACGCTTGAAAAGGCAAAAGCCAAGCGTTTCATAGTGCAAAAGTCTTGAGTCCTTCCAGAAAGACGCTGCATATCCGATCTCGCGTCGCGCGGGAGATCTTCAACGAGCCGACCACACCTGAGCGAATGATGAGAGCGATTTTGAAAGTCTAAGCGTGTTTCCCATTTGGGCAGGTGCTCCACACGAATATTAAGGTCTTTAAATACGAAGATGGCGTTTTTGATAAGGATGGGTATTACACAGCTGCCAAATTGGGACGATGTGCTGTCATTTATGTGAAACAAGTCGGTCTATTAGTCTTCAGAACAAAAGTTGGAGGGCGAATTGTGAGCCGAGTTAGCCCATGATAAAGAATACATGACTCGAAAGATTTTTACGTGTGGTAATATGAGCGTACCGTTTTTAGAAATTGAGCTATGGCTAAGAGTGATGCTAGAACAAGATTTCTCGCTTAGCCCCATACCGGAGACACCTTGATGATAATATTAGTGAATATCTGGGTCTGTCTGATAGAATTACGTGGTGTAGTAGCTTTAACTAGCGCTAAATCACAGAATCTAAGCATCGGAATAGCCTGTCCTTGCAAAACAGATGGCTGATTATGGTCTATTGTATACATAGCCTTCATCCTTAATCTCTTCTCGCACGCCTTCTCTTCTCCCTGGCCCTCCTCACGCTCTCCTTAACCCCACCCTCCCTCAACACCTCCCCCACGTCTTCTAACCCTAATCCTGCGGTCTCGGGATAAATCTTCCTCACAGTGACCCACGCACACACACAGACAATCGCATACAACGTAAACGTGCCCATGGGTGTGAAGAAATGCATCATGGGTAGGAAAGTCAGCCCGACGAGGGTGTTGGAGCCCCAGTTCGTTGCCGTAGCTAATGCAGAACCGAGGGAGCGGACGGAGAGGGGAAAAAGCCTGTGAGTTGTAGATTAGTTGATTTGGAAAAAAATGCGACAGGAAATGTAATCATACTCAGATTGCTGCCACGGCACGTTGCCGAGACCTATAGCGTAACCGGCAACATAGACCACCATTGCTACTAGGATGGTGAGTGGCCAGACCATAGTGTTTGCTGTATCCCTTGCTCTCATGCCGTTCGACTCCATTGGGAGGTCTAGAAAATTGAATGCGATGGCGCAGAGCATCAATCCTACTATCATGACGGGCATGGAGAGAAGTAGGATGCGGCGTCGTCCTATGCGGTCAATGTAGTGGAAGGCCACGAGCGTAAAGAGAAAGTTTGTGGTTGCGATGGAGAGGGACGTTAGGGTGGGAGAGCGAAAACCGACGAGGGAAAAAATGGTGGCGGAGAAGTACATCAGCGAGTTCTGTGTATAGCGTTAACTCTCAAGGCATCTGAAATGTACTTGGCAAATGGCACATGCATTCGTCGAGTGGTGTTCCGAGGTTGACTTCCTTTCGAGCATGTAAAGAGACCGAAAAAAGGGGACTTACAAAACCACACAATTGCTGAGCAGCTTGGAGCATACAGGCAATCACGAGTGCCCTCCTATTCCCACCTACACTAACCAACTGTGAAAAGTGCTCATGAACTCTATCGACTTTGGCACCCCACCCCTGCTTGACTGGCCCGATTTCCCTGCCTCCTGCAACGACATTCTCCTCTTCCAGAATTTCTCTCTCTACTCTCCTAAGCACACCGTTTACAAGCGTCCTCGCATCTACCCCCTCACTCCCTTCATAAACTCTCTGCAGCACCCTCCTCGCCTTCTCTTTCTTACCCACCCTAACAAGCCATCTAGGCGTCTCCGGCATGAAGAACAACATGCCAAACTGCACCATCGCAGGCAACGCTCCGATTCCAACTATCCACCTCCAACCATGCACTGTAGTAGAAAACGCCCAACCAACGATATATGCAACGACCTGTCCGCCTGTAATGAACAGACTGCTCACAACCACCATCCTCCCCCGCCATGGCCCCGGTGCAAGCTCCCCGATATATAGTGGCACGACGAAGCTCGCGCTACCAACGGCAGCACCTACGACGCTTCGCCCAGCGATCATGCCCCACACACTGCTCGTCCCCGCCTGCCATAGTGCGCCAACGACGAAGAGTATGTCTGCAGTAAGGATGACCGTTTTGCGACCGAGGGAATCAGCGAGGACACCCGTTAGCGGAGATACAAGTAGCGCGAAGAACGAAGTCGCCGACGTGATGAGGGATTTGTCGAGCGTGGATAGTGGCCTCGAGGAGAGGTCTGAGCCGATAGAAACGAGCGTAGAGGAAATGACGCCAGTACTGTATTCCCAGAAGATAAGCTCTCATATCCCAAAAGTTTCCGACTTCTACATGCATGTATGTATGTGCCAAAGCGGCCCGTCTCTACCATACATGGGGAATGAAATAGAGAGAGGAGCACATACTCATATCCAAACAACAACCCCGACACTCCCGCGCATAATGTAAGAACCCAAATGAACCTTCCTGGCTTCACTAGCCCACTCTCATCGACTACCGCTCCATCTTCATCTTCGTTCGGAACATCGGGACGACTATCAGCGATGAGCGGTTCGGTAGCCGTGTCAGCCATTATATGCAAGTCGATTTCCTCCGAAGAAGCCAGCGTTGCGGGCTAAGAGTGTCTGCGAAAACATCCAGAAGAATTGCTGTGAGAAGTGCTAGTGTAGTGGTCGCGTGGGAAAGTTGTTGGACATGATGACTGATCATCTCGGAATGGCGTGCCAGGGTCTGACGGCCCGTGCCTTTAGAAAATGGCAATTAATGCCGCCCTGAAACGAAGGGTCATCGCCCACCGATAACAAGATTTATACTTCACAGGGCAGGAGCAGGCTGCTGCAATTACAAGGCTCAATACAAGCCACAATTTTACTTCAGCATTTTGATTGATAGTCACATGGCATTGAGCAGGCCTAATGTTCTGAGATACGCCCCAAAATGGTATAGCTAGCTATTTCGCGACCCCAGTCTCTTCACGTGTTCCGCACCTGGACTGCCATCTCCACGAAAACGCCAAAGCGATTCTTTGACCCACCCACCCGTGGCCAGTGCAGTTGCGGTGGCATGAATTGTGCGTTGTCGCGACTGATAACACCTCGCTCGGCGCCAAATGCCCCCTCCTCTTTGGTAGTTATCGATACGAAGAGGTGGAGGAGGTCCGATAGACGCCTCGTATTCTCCAAACGCCCATCGCTCATACTTGATTGTGCAGCCAAAGAAGAGTAATGACATGTCTCCTACACTAATGCAGACCCAAAGATCTAGCAGAAAGAGGCGTCGTATGGAGTTGATGTAGACGACGGTGAAGGAGTGACTTTCAGTCAAGATAGTACCAAACATATCTTCTCGAATGATAGCCTCACGAATCAAGAGGCCGTTCATTTGACCTCCTCACCCCCATCTGGGCCATGATTGGCAGGACCAGTTGGAGGACCTTGGGGAGGTAGCGAGTGCTGTGGAATCATCGGTTGTGAATAGCTGCCACTTGGTCGATGTGGTACCTGGGGGAATTGATGATGCTGATGTGGTGACCCATAATGAGGCTGATGTGGCTGAGGGAATGGGCCTCGCATGGGTGTCACTGCGAGCATGTTAGCCGTGGTCCCAAGGGACAACAATCTCATCACGTACTAGAACCAGGTGGAACTTGGGCGAACATCGGCGGTCCTTGGGCACCGTGTTGCATGTACATCATTTGCTGCTGCTGGTGGCCTTGTTGTGAGCCTTGATGAGCCATCATCGGTGCTCCAACCCTAGGGCTATTTGGATACCCGTTAGCACCCGGGCCTTGTGGCATTTGTCCAGGAAACTGAGTGAACCCAGCACCTGGGACTCCTGGATACATTTGCATCTGTGGGTTGGTCGGCATTCCCATATAGGGTCCATTTGAGGGTTGGGAAGTCATCATCTGCCCACCTATGCCGGGCCCAGGAGGGGTGACAAATTGAGGCCCGCTATGCCCAGCCCTCAGGCCAACGTGTTGCACATTTGGGCTCATACCATATGGTTGCATTGGCACTTGTTGAGGGTAACCGGGCATAGGCTGCGGTTGAGATCCATACATGTATGGCGGCATAGGGCGAGGCGATGGGTGTACTGATGACGTCGAATGGGAAAATTGCATGTGTTGTGCCTCAAATTGATGTGGCGCAGGGCCATGGTGTGGTTGGACAGGCGGGTGGCGAGGTGTGTGATGCGGTGTTTGCCCCTGAGGTACACCTTGAGGTCCTTGGAATTGTGGAGTTAGTTGATGTTGATGAGGCATTGGTCCATTGCCAATCATATGCGGGGTGGATAATGGCGGGGCGGCGGGGCGTTCGAACATGTCAACGTAGCCCTTGTCTGTATTCGCGGTAGGGAAATCCCATGTAGGCGGAGTTTGGTACGAAGGCTGGATGCCACCATTGGATGCATATTGACGCGCTTTCTGTGGGTCTTCAGCATCTTTGCGTAAGCGCAGAATGGGATTGAAAGAGTCTACTAGATTTAGCGGCTGCACAGCTGGTCGCTTGGCACCGAAAAAGCTCGTGGTTTGGACTTTGCGGGAAGGTTCTGGTCGTGATGCAGAATCTGGCCTGGGGCTAGAATGATTGCTCGGTTGTCCACCAGGCTGGAAGGTAATGGCGGCCGGGTTTGGCCTGAACTCGTTTGCGCGAGCATTGAACTTTGCAGATGCGCTCGAGTTTGGTGTTTGCACACCACTCGATGAGGCCGATGGTCCCGTAGGAGGGGGTACGCGCATTTCCTGCGATGGGATGGGTTGAGGGATACCATTATATGGCACATTACCTTGCTGTTTGTGTTGTTGTTGGTTCAATTGTAAGCGAGTACTCAGCAGACCGTGGTTGCGCGGCGGCAACTGGTTCATAGTTTGATTATGCCCAGTTCGCTCCCGCATCGTTGCCGACCCGAACTGGTTCTGCCCAGGACGAGGCCGCTGGCTTTGCTGGCGATCGACGGGGGCAGTAGGCGATTGTTGCGTTGCGTCGGCCTTAGCATTGGCTGGTCGAATAACTGATTTTGTATCAGCAGTGACTGCCGCTGGCTTAGGAGGGGTGGCCTTGAATTCTTGCACCGTTTTAAGAGCCTTTTCAACAATCTGTGCCTGCTTCGCTTCGTCTTTCGCTAGTATAGGAACCAAATCTTGCGGAACCGGAGTGTTGAGCTTGAAATTCTGTGAGAACTTCTTCAAATCATTAAGCTTCACAGCTTTTGACTCCCTCTGTAGCGTCCGCTGACGTTCCGACATCCGCAGCTTCTCGGCAGCAGAAAACTGTTTGAAGGAGTCAAGGACTTCATGTTCCACGTTCGCGGTTGCATTATCTGGACGTCCTGGTTTGCGCGGAGCCCCACCAACAGCGGGCTTGAGAGCAGTACTGGGCTTTTGTGTTTGATCAGCGGCCGATTTCGTGATAGGCGTCCCCCTTGTCTCTGCCTTCGAAGCTGTTTCGTTGGAAGGCTCTGGTTTTGGCGCAACCGGACCTCCCGCAGTCTTGGACTCATCAATCCCCGACGGCTCCGGGATAGTAGATTTCTCTGTCGCAGGGCTTGCGGTACGCTGTATTGGCTTCGAAAGCGAGGAGTCGGGGCGAGCTAGCTGCGACGATATGATTGCGGGATCAACGGGTGCGCCAGACACGGTTGGTTGGCTGGACGGAGGCCGTCGCGCAGGCGGTGTGTACTTATTCGGCTGTCCGCTCGTAAGAGGCCGATAAACTCCACTGTATCTGTACGCAAGTCAGAAAGCATATCGTTAAGTCAACGCACACACATACAGGTCTTCTTCATCTCCGTCCTTATCACCAGCTACGTTCTGACTTCGCTCTTCACGGACGTGGGCGTTCAGTGCGGAACTACCCTCGATTTCTCGGGCCTTCTTCTCGGCCAGTGCCGCTCTCTCGGCATATTGCGGATGGCTACGGTCGATGGTCGTTGTATATAGGTTCTCGTCATAGTCACTTTTGACGCCAAAAAGTCGTTCATTTGTAGCGAATTGGTCCCAAGCAGTTGAATGGCCCGAAGAATCGAGGGATAGACTTGCATTGGCGTCCGATGACGGCTCCCACTTTTGAAGTGTTCTCTCGCGGAAAGCCATGTTGCCTGAAATGTCCGTATCAGTGCGGAATCCAGAGACGCCTGGGCAAAGAGTCAGTAACCAGTCATCACACATGGCAAGATGCATACCGTTTTGGCCCTTGCTGTGTGCCTTATCGAGAACAACGCCATTGACGTGAAAATCAGCAACGTCACCCATGTCGAAGATCATGACATGATCCTCACCAGAGCCAATGTAGTCGTCTGATGTCTCGCTGGTTCCGTTCACTTGTATGTCGTTGGCTGCTTGAATCTTCTTAACCATTTTGAAAACGTAGCGCATCTCAGACGGGTCGAGGTTGGTACCCGACAGCACGCCCGTGTACTTTTCGCCGTTCTTCAGTGTAATGTTGGCTGGAAGGCCCTGTATATAGCACATTAGCTTCCGTCTTTGGTACCGACGTAGCATACTTATAACTCACCGAGAGATTCGCGAGCAAGTACATCATACGATCATTGAGGTGCCTCATTGGTGTCACAGTCTCGCCGGAGAGTGCCGTGGGATTGTGCGTGGGTCTGGGGGCATTGACTACACCGTTGGTGTTCTGGTTGGAGGGTCGCTGCGTGATAGGGTTGGTACCCTGCCATGCTCTGGGTTGTAAGGGTTTTCTATAAAAGGGCGAGTCAGCATGCTATACAGGAGCAGGGGGTACAGATTGAGTTGGGCGGAAGGGCCAGGTTACAATAGGAAAGGAACATTGCGGCACAGGCGAGGATCAACTACGTGCGGAACGAGAGCGTTGCACCGTGGCCCCATGTGACTGTTTGCACGTCACACGAGAAAGCGTCGCTGGACGCGACTCTCGACCAACGAGGACTCGAGGCGTGGCTGGGTATGCGGCGCCGCCCGCTGGTACGGCAATGCAAAGGTGTTGAGGCAAGAAGCGAAGGCGGACGTGCTGGGCCAGCCGTGGATACAAGGGAAGCTTACTTTTGAGCGGCATCTACAGGACTGCCAGCCTGCTTGCGCGCACCGTCCGCGCCTCTTCCTGACGTGCTCATCTTCAGTTGTGCTCGGCCACCAGAGGAATTCGAGGATGCGGGGTTTAGAGGTCCGTTGACATTGGCGCCGTTGATGGACGTGGCCGCGGCGGTGCTGGACATGGGCGTGCCGGCGTGAGGGCAGCGAGCCTCTCCGGATCGGTATAGAAAGCGCAAGGCAGCGCAGGAGGCCCAATGCAAAGAGGGGCGCTTGAGAAGAGGTAGAGAGGCCGAGTGCCTGCCAGCGATGGAGGCGGTCGGGCTACTGAGCGGGAGAAAGGGTTGGAGTACAAAGTACAAAGCACTGCACGGGTGAGGTGAGTTGCAGGAGAAGGCGCGACCTTGGCGCTTTCGAAATAGTGCCGCACCGTGATCGACGGTAGGTGAAACGGCCCCCGAAGCTAAGACGGCGGGCGGGCGGAGCGGAAGCTAGGCCAAGCACACACACACACACACACACATACACGGAGACGACGGGCGCGGAGGAGGAGCAATTGCGTGCTGCACGGCGGATTCGCGAGAGGGCGGTTAGGCGGGGCAGTTTGGGGTTTGCTGGTTGCTTGTCGGCGCGCGAGCTGTCGACATAGGCTACATAGGGCTCGGCCTAGTAACGTCCAAGCCACACTTGTGCCGCGAGCTGCTTCCTCGAAGGTCCCTGCGAATACACAACAGTGCGCGCTCTCTGCTGCCTATGGTGGCGGCATGCAAAGCCTGGGTCCAAGTGCAGTGTCAACCAAGCTCGACGCCATAGGGTACGCATGTTTGGGCAAGCTCATAGAACTACGGCGTGCTAGCGGGCGGGCGGGCCAGTCCTGTTTGGGGCCATCGGAGCATTCACCATGGCGGCTCATCGCTGCCAGGCCCGCAGCGAACGAGCGGTGCTGCAACTCTCGACTGTGTAGCATGCCCGCATAGCAGACACGGCCGTCTGCTTGTCGTGTGCGGGACAATTCGCTTATCAAACGTCACTTCTCCCGCCCGCACAAATCGAGGTGGGCGTCTGGGATCTCGAGCTGTGCGTAGCTCAGGTATGCGCCAGAAATGGCTAGCGGCGCTCCGGTACAAATATAGTCATGGCCGTGGAAACATGTCCAACGCTGGCCTACATTCGCAGCCCTTGGTTTCCTGGCAGCTCGTATGCCCACATGGACCGTGGCTTGTTCCCTCCGTTTGGCCCACCACGAGAACCCCAAAGGACAGGCACTACACCTCCCCAAAGTGCAGGCCATCTGAGGTCAGATATTCTCCGGCCACGCTGCGTCTCAGGCGCGCCTTTCCCTGTCCTCGGCGTGCATCAGCTTTGCTAGGCCTCCATGACGCAGCCATGCCAAACACTGTGAAGAGCGTCTCCCGAGGGCCCACGCGTGCATTCAGCCCAAGAAATCAAGGTAGGCTTGCGGCTCCCCTGTCCGGCTAGCGCCAAATTACCCGTGGTTACGTGCTTGGCAACTGCTTCACGTCCACTTCACTGCTCGCGCGCACATGCATCTGCACACGGCACGCCACCTCGTCCATGCAGCCTGCCCCGTACACTGCGAGTAGAAGACCTCCCTCGCGCGACTCGGACGCTACCTTTTACCCATCCTCGTCTGCGTCCAGCATGATGACTCTTACCGACGAGTATGCGCCCTCCTCCCAGGGCTCGACCAAGGGCTCCTCCCGCGGAACACATTCCAGGCGAGCCCAACAAACCGTGAGTCCTCTTCCGTGACTGACGCTCGCGCCCGGCATCTTTCCACATTCCTGCCGATCCTTTTCCTACAACCAGACGGCCCGCGCTGACCTCTTGTCGCCATGCAGCCCCAGCAACAGCTCAGCCAGATAGAGAAGTCAGGTAACCTCGGCCCATCCCGTCTGCATCGAGTCACCACTGACGGCTCATAGTCACCCACCTCCTCGTCGCAACCAAGCAGCTACTCGAAACCCTGACCCTGTGGTCCCGTGGGACTGCCACCGAGAGCGAGGTCTCGGATGTATACGTGCGCCTGGGCTACGAATTCAACATTGCATCTCGAGCTTTCAACGCTATTGGGGTTGACACACAAGATCTCGGAAATGTCCCGGAGCTGCTGCGCGGCATCTTGGGAGGAGACACTCAGCCAGGAAGCTTCACAGGCCAGCCTAGATAACTTCCTGCCGCGTATACGAGACATCATAATTAACCTGCTCCACGGCCTAAAAAAGAAACAACAACGTTTACGCCAACGGAATGGATCTGCCAACGGAGGCAGCCCTCGGCAAGGAAGCGTTGGTAGTGTTGGTGAGGTGGAGGAGACACAGCAAGCACGCGCAGCGAGCACACGTCTCCCCGCACGTCAAGAGAGTGCAGATCTGATTGCAGATGGTCCAGAACTTCCTCCTCGTTCGTCCTCTGTACCGGGACGAGCCTCACCAAGCAAGTACGATGCTCTGCCCTCAAATCCCAGAGCCAACCGCGCAACAAACGCGAGTCAACTGTCGACCGACTCCTCCCTCTCGAGCAATACTATGCAACAGATGCCCGTCATTGCTCCGTATCCTTCAGAAGATCCCATGCCAAAATCTCCTGAGCCACGACAACAGCCAAATTATCCCATCGATTTCCCGCCCCCTCCACCCCCCCCTAAGCAACAAGACGCCTTAGCAGCCCTGCAACGAGGGGGGGGGAACTGGAAAGGAGAGCTTCGCGAAGGTTCTCTGCATACCAAATCCAGAAACATCTAGGCACAAATGGCATTCCGCTTCCACCTGTACAAAATTCACCTATTCCTAACAGAGGAAGGGACGTTCGTGAGTCTATGAATGCTGTTCGCGTCAGGGGATCAATGCTTCATAGTCGTCAGCGATCGAACGCTAGGCCTGCAGTCGACACTCAATTCGACAAGGCCAGCGATGTGTCTCGTCGTATTTCCGAGGAGAGCACTCAGAGTTCTGCACCAAACATCAAACCTCCGCAGGAACCTATGCCCGAGGATAGCCCTGTTGTCAAGACTCCTGAGGACAAACTCGGCGCCCCCAAGTTCCCTGAAGGCGAAACTCCTGAGCTTGGTGCCACACTTAATGGTCCGCTAATCGAACCAGCAAGCCTACCTTCAGAATCACCCATGAAAGAGCCACGGAAACCTACCGGTGTACCTGCTCGGCTCGGCTCGCGAAGAATGAAAACTCCATCTCCGTCTCCACAGCCAGAACATTTTGTACCAGAGCAATCTCCTCAAGCGGGAAAGGAACTCACGGTCTTCTTGCAATATAAGAGCAAGATCCGGAAGTACGTCTTCTCTGACGGTTCAGACCTGTCCCCTGGAAGGTTGCAGCTTGCATTTATCGAAAAATTTGCATGGGATACCCACCGCAACGGCGAGCTTCCCGAAATTCACATTCAGGATCCTGTCTCTGGTGTACGATATGAGTTGGAAGATATGAGCGATATCAAAGAGCGTTCTGTCCTTGTCCTCAATATCGAGCAACTGGATGAGGTGAAGAATCATATTGACGACAAGTTTAATGGCCTAAATCGTCTCGTAGAGAACATCAAGAGCGTCGTCGAGGATCAGCAGTCCGCTATACAACGTGTCGCCGAACGTCAACAACAGACATCCAAAGAGCTTGCGGGTATTGCTGCAGCACCCACTCTGTCTTCAGCTCGCGCTTCAGCGATATTGACCCCTCGCTCTCCACTACCTTCTGGTAGCACATCAGAGGCTTCCGTTTCATCTGCCGCTCAGCTGAACGAAGTCCAGTCCCTTCGTAGAGATCTCGCTGTTGTGAAACAGACGTATTCCTCCATGGTGGCCGACATCGAAGCAAGCATGTCTGCTATCCGGACTAAGGCTGCTGCGGTAAAATCCACAGCAGTCAAAGCCGCGCTCCCTACTCTCGAGGGTGACAGTGGTCGTGCATACATCAACGATGGCAAGAAGACATTGCAAGAGGATTCGGAGAAGATGGTGACTCGTGTAGACGACATCCAGGATCTCATCGAAGACTTGCGGAAAGATGTCGTCACTCGTGGTGTCAGGCCTTTGCCCCGCCAACTTGAAATAGCTGCGAAGGATCTCTCCAAGGCCACTGCTGACCTCAAGAAGTTGCAAGACCTTCTCTCTAAGGAGAAGCCATTGTGGACCAAGATCTGGGAACAGGAACTTCAGACTGTGTGTGAAGAGAGAGATTTGCTCTCAATGCAGGAAGACCTGGCAGCGGACCTACAGGACGATCTCGAAAAGGCTGCCGAGACCCTCGAACTTGTGGAACAGGCAACTAAGCAGCAGAACCTGCAGAATGAAGATGGCCAAGGAAAAGGTACGCGCTCAGCTTCCGGGCGCAATTTACTCCACGCAGTTGCTTTCGACAAGGCCGTCGATCCTCGCCAGGCTCGAGACGGGGTCCTAGGCGAAGTCAAGGCTTTGCAGCCGAACCACGAAAGTCGTTTAGAAGCCATTGAACGCGCGGAAAAGGCCCGACAACGCGAGCTTGCGAACCGAGACGGAGGGGAGTTCAAGAAAGAGCTTGGCGAATTTGTAGGAGAAAGCAAGCTCAAGAAGAGTGGCGGGGTCGAGGAGGTAGAGCGGCTGCGTAAAGCGAAAGACGAGCGCGCTCGCAAGGAAAACCATGAGAGACAAGCTGCACGAGAGAAAGCTAGAGCGGAGAAGCAAGCAGCTGAAGCTGCTGCAGCTGCGGCCGCAACTAATGGCGACGTCACGGAAGAGCAGCCTGTAGCGGAAGAGCCGGATCAAGAAGCAAAGGGGGAGCGGACGCCTACTCCTGAAGGTGGTGCCGCATGATCCTTCTCTGAGACACTTCTTGGTTCGTGCTGATGCGCCGTAGGCTTTTCGCGGCTTACATACACTGTGCGTCCTTGGGTTAAGACTGGCTTGCCTCTACACTTTCCCATGACGAGGCAAGGTAGCCTATCCACACCTTCCCTGACAAGTCCGTCACACGAGAAACCTCTCTCTACGATCCGGCTAGTGGACTCTACTTCCAGTCTCAACTCAGACACTTCCACCCCCACCCCAAACTCTACATCCGGCACCCGGGGCACATCCAAACTTACACCTACACCTACGCCTGCACCGCCCCTTCTAACGTCTTCCTCTTGCTCGAAGCAAGACATGTCGGAGCGGCGCACCCCGCGCCCCGTCCCTTTGGGTGCCCACGATAGAAATACAGAGAGTCCTAAAACGCCGTCGACGGGGCGGAAGAGGGGCATCACGGTACCTATGGGAAGCAGCCCTAAGACGCCAGAGAGTAGGGCAGAGAGCGCGCTGAGTTGGACGCCGAGTACGAGCTCAAAGCATATTACGAGTTGGATTTCGGGGTTGCTGGGGAGATGATGACACAACGTGCGAACTTATTCCACAGAGAGAGATGGATGGGTGAGTGGGGAGATCCGCTTGTATGCTGCCTGTGCCGGTGTTTTTGATTCCTACTATCGCATTACGATCTCATCTGTTATGCGTTCGATATGGATATCATGTAATGTTGCATTTTCCTTCTACGGTTTCTGTATATTGTGGTCTGCCGTTTTGGCGATTAGCATTGTTGCGAGCGTTCTTGCGTGGCGTTTGAAGGTGCATTTATCTATCTGTTTAGTGGTGTATCCTTACCCTTTGTACTAGGATAAGACTATTAGTTCGAGGTAGTAGCATAGGCCATGGAATGTACGTTGTGCCGGGTGGTGGACTGTACGAAGGTTTGTAGAAGAATGGGCGGTTGTGATAATGGAGAGGAAGGTCACGGCAATGGCAATGGCAAGAAAGTAGAGATAGCAGTCTGCAGGACTGGATGATAGGGAAGTAAGTGATCACCGCGAATCGATGTTTCTACCCTGCTTATCATCTTGAGTCATGTTCATGCTTGCTCCGTGTTCTCCGCTCCTAACCATATCCTCTTCGTTCTCAGCATATCCGGACACAGTCCCTCGTCGGTACTGCAAAGAGCCGAGTACATCGGGCCAGGTGGCGGCTCTAATCTTTCGTCCTAGTACTGAAATTGCCACCAACGAATCTCAAAGATGCCATGGTATTCTCACAAGCCCTCGGTTCCTAAACACCAAAACATACCTCCGCATTACCGCGGCCAGTAAACGTCAAAGCACCTCGAGTGCGTAATATACCAACTGATCGAATGCCTAGTAGAGTACCGCCAATGCCGGCGAATCAAACAGCGCTTCGATATACTCCTGTTCGTCCTCCTAATTACCAACAGCAGTGTCGTTTAGCGCTACACAGACGGCACCCCTGTGATGACCATTGTACTGTCGGATGATGCTCTGGCTGTTCAGCTCCCATAACCGCGCATAGTGGTCGGAGCAGGCAGTCACCAGATAAGCCGAGTCGGCGCTAAAAGCACAATCCCAGACCCAGCGCTGGTGGCCGTGGAGCGTCGTCTCGAGAGGGAAGGCATTGGCATCGCGGTCAGCGGCGCCTGGCAGTTGGTCTTGGGGCGTCACGTTGTGCGGCTGCGAGGTGTCGACGGACCAGATTCGGGCCGTGTGGTCGGCACTGCAGGTGGCCAGATGGCGGACATCGGGCGAGAGGAGGACACGGGTGATGTAGGTTTGGTGCGCGACGAATTTGCAGACGGGGACGAGGGAGGTGACTTCAGCACGCTGGACCATACGCCAGACGTAGACGTTTCCCTTGGGCGCGTTAGCAGATGATGGCAGCATAGGGGACAAAGTGACGTACGGCATTGTTTCCTGCGCACAGCATGGATCCATCGCTTGCGACTGTCACGCTGGCAACAGATACGTCGTCCTCGGGAATGAGCTGGTGCGAGCACTTATTCTCACCCAGATCCCAGATGCGCACATTGCCGCCACGATCGCAGCTAATGAGCTCGCCCTGATTCGGGTGGATGACGACATCGTTGACGGGTACACCGTGCGTGTAGTTGCGCTGCACGCTTCCCGAGCGCGTATCCCAGATCTTGACGGTGCCATCTTCTGAGCTTGTTACCATCCATTTCCCCTCGCAGTGAAAGGCAACACCGGTTATATTTGACGTGTGTCCCTCGAAGGTGAGGACAGGATTCGGGTTCGTAGACTTGATCTCGTACAATTTGACAGTATGGTGGCCTGCTGCAGCGAGGAAGCGCTTGTCAGGTGAGATGCAGAGGCGGTTGACTTGCGAGTCGGGGTGCGGTATGGTTCGCGAACAGATGCCGGAGAGGGCTTCCCAAAAGCTTGAGGCGATTAGCAAGACAGGCAGGTGGGGGCTAGCGGGCATGGCTATGAGCCTACATACCGAATTGTATGATCGTACCCCGCTACAAACGGTCAGTTTCCATCCTGAGATTGCCCCAACATGGGCCGGAAGAGAGCTACGCACCAGTACAGAGGATCACCGACATGCTGGGCGGCGTGGGAGAAGACGGAGGGAACCTTGTAAGGCTGCAACGAGCAAAGCTACGCCAGCATGGCGCTAAACGGCGGGAGGACGGTGTGCAGCGTGAAACTTTTGGCGGGAGTTGCAGGCGATGCGAATGGAGGTGACAGTGGTGGAAGCGCTTGGCGGGGGTCTTGGAGCTCAGACCAGCGCGTGCTCCCATTGGCCGCAGTGGTACGGTGTCACGGTGTACCTCATTCACTGGCGGTCACTCATTTGGGTCAGATTGCGCGTGCGTTGGCAGTGAGGCCACATCACAGGACCACCATCTCCCTGTGTTTGCATGCCGTCTCGTCGTGGTGTCCTGCCGGTAAGCATAATCGGCCAGCTTCCCAGACAAGCTTTCTTGGCCCCACTTCACTGCTGTAGCAGTTCGCCGGTGCTTGGTCCATTCCGAATTGGGACGAGCGTTTTAACGACATCTCTATGGCAAAGCCCAGCCTCTCGTCCACCATAGCATCTAGACGTCACGCGTTTGCCATGTCTAGTCTAGTCGACGAATGCTCCTTTCCCCTAATCTCCGATCCGAGCGACATGGCTCCGCGTCATAAGATGGCGGCAGTTGACGTCAATCGGGAGAGATCCCCAGCTACATGGCTATGACGATCGTTTGTAGCGTCACCGCTGCTTAGTGGCGGCGGATGGAGCA
Organism: Kalmusia sp. IMI 367209; assembly: GCA_027946365.1. Taxonomy (NCBI): domain Eukaryota; kingdom Fungi; phylum Ascomycota; class Dothideomycetes; order Pleosporales; family Didymosphaeriaceae; genus Kalmusia; species Kalmusia sp. IMI 367209. Next base: position 1,982,940 of record JAPEUQ010000008.1, on the reverse strand, counting down.
TTCACAAGCTGTCGACTTCTCCGCACCACTCGGATTCCCTTAATTGATCGCTTCCCAATCATAAAACCGGAAGAGTCCGAGTACCAAACATCTCTCCAGAATCCGTAAAGATCCACAATGGACCCCCAAAATCCCAATCGCTCATCCCGTTCGACCCCCCAACATGCCCTCTATCAACGCCAAAACTTTTGGAAATCCAACGACGGCGAAGTTGCCCCTTTCAACACCGAGCCGGGGGAACTAGAGGCTCTCGCCCAAAAGAAGCTCACTGAAAACGGCTGGTACTATGCTTCTAGCAACGCCGGGTACGCCACTTGACTTTCTACCTTGAAGCTCTCGGTGTAGTTGCATACCCTAGAATAGCCCGCATGTTTAGACATGACTAATCAGGAACTTATATAGACAGTCCCACACCCACACAGCAAACAGGCAAGCCTTCTACCGACACCGCATAGTCCCCCGCATGCTCGTCGATACCAACATCCGCGACACCGCACACTCAATATGGGGGCACTCCGTCTCAGCTCCCATCGGCTTCGCCCCCATCGGCATTAATAAAATATACAACGACGCCGGCGAGCTCCCCGTCGCCCGTGTAGCAGGTGAACTCAATCTCCCTTACTGTCTCAGCACTGCTGGCTCGCAGCCCATCGAGGCCGTTGGCGCGGCAAACGATGCTTTAGCAAAAGACGGAAGAGGAGTGCGGTTTTTTCAACTATACATGCCGCATGATGACGAGCTCACGAGGAGTCTCTTAGAAAGAGCCGTGAAGAGTGGGTTCAGCGCTTGTATTCTGACGTTGGACACATGGCAGTTGGGCTGGCGTCACGACGATGTAAACACATCGAATTACGCCTTCTACCACGGTAAAGGAGCCGACCTGGGCCTTTCGGACCCCGTTTTCCAAAGACGGCTCAACGAAGCTGGCATCGATCCCGCCAATCAGCCCAATGAAGCCGGCGCGCTGTGGATCGACAACATCTGGCACGGGCGCGCACATACTTGGGACAAAGCGGTATGGGCGATGAGGTTGTGGAAAGAACTCTCAGGTGGGAAACCGTTCGCCCTGAAAGGGATACAAAGCATCGAAGACGCAGAGAAAGCCGTTGAATTGGGCTTCGACGGGATTGTCGTATCTAATCACGCAGGTCGACAGGTTGATGGCGCCATAGCCTCTCTCGATGCACTTGAGAGCATTGTCAACGGTACGCCATTTTTACCCCTATTTTTGGTACACTTCTCAAACCCCTCGTAAATCCCCTCGCTAGCCCCAACACCCGCAATCTGACTTCTACCTAGCCGTCGGTAGCAATATCTACATAATGTACGACTCCGGCATCCGCTCCGCATCCGATGTTTTCAAAGCTTTGGCCCTGGGCGCAAAGTTCGTCTTCGTAGGTCGCCTCTGGGTCTGGGGGCTTTCCATCATGGGGGAAACGGGCGTTCGGCACGTGTTGAGGAGTCTGCTCGCGGAATTCGACATCCTTCTAACCGTAGCTGGGTACAAGAACATCGGGGAGATCGATGGTAAAGCCCTGGAGAGCGGGCCAAGGAATTATGCATTAATGAGTAAGACGAGCAAGCTGTAAAATATGAGAGAATGGTGATAAGAGGCGGATCGTGGTCGTATGAATTGCTGTTAGACGAGGAGGTCGTTGACGAGCTATGAATATGCGTAGATGAGATTGTGCTAATACAACACATATTTCTTTCCAGCTTATGTTATTAGAATTCAATGTATATGTACAGAGTGTGATAGTACGGTTCAGATACTTTGAGAATCTGTCGTGCGTCAATTTATCTAGGACGAGGCATACATCATCAGAGTACTTCACACCCATATGAAAACTGAAGAAAAACTGATCCATTGCAATACTTCCACCCAACTTACACCATCCTTCTCAACCCATGATCTATGAAAGGAGCACCGCATCGCTATGGACACTGAACGTCTCAAACCAGTACAAAAGGAGAAAAAGTGTAGGGGAAACGGTGGACGACGACAAGCGACGCCAGGTATCATTTCGTGATGAGGCCCTGTTGGATGAGGAGTTTTGTTCGTTTGCTCATGTCTCATGCATCGGGGGCCTTCGTAGTATTCATGACCCCGTCAGTGATTTTTGCCCATGCCCATACCTCTTCCACGCTTGAAAATCAAGCCCAAGCCCAAGCCCAAGTCCCCGCCAGGAAGCTGACAACATTCCAGCCCACCCGCCGCGTTAAGGTCATAACGTGAACATTACCGGAAAGCCAAGGCTTTGGTCCAGCCAAAAATGTTTTTGGTCAGGCTGTGGCCAAGTCCACTGAGGAGTACAGTACGTGGTCAAAGGTATCCGGTGAGCCCAAGACGTGATGCCGAGGGGGAGTGTCCGAATACGTATGGCCTAGACTGTACGAGAACCGCCGATTACTTCTCACTTGCTACGGTACCCACCGAAACCTTTTCTGGGATCGTAGTATCCTTCTTGTCAGTAGAAGATTCTTGGGACTTTGGTGGTTCGGTTGAATCTTTGCCTTGTGGCCCGGGCGTTGCTTCACGTTCATTCCTGGCTGAACCGTTAGACCTGTCTACCTGTGAGTCCCAGGTCCTTATCCTCGTCGTCATTGTCGAACATGTCGGCATCCGCAGCTTCGGTCGTTATTTCAGTACCGTCTCCCAGGAGAATGATGCGGCCACCACCACCTGAAGAGTTAGTATCAGGTGCGACTCTTGCATGTTCGGGTCACTCACCACCTAGCCCACGGTTACCCTGGAAGCGACCATCAAGATCCATGTCGATATCATCAGGGCTATCATCAATTCGGTGGTGGACTCCTGGCCCGCGAAACTCGGCTACAGTTGTGTATTAGAAATGTACTAATTGCTGCCTTCTGAGGCAGGAGAGGCAGGATCTTCAGACTTGCCATATTCTGGCGGAGCGCAAGGACCCTCTCCATTTGCGACTCTCTTTGCGATATCCTCGTACCACTGTTCCTTTGTCCGTCCCTGAAGAAGACCAATGATGACCATCGTCATGTTGTCGCAGCCTACACCACCAGTGTCACTGTTACTAGCGAGACAGTTGTCCATCATGTTTTCACATATGGATGCAAGATCCTGCTTTGCGACGATGCCGCGTCGAACAAACTCGACAACCGCTTGAGACGACTGGCAATCCCAGATCCCTGAACGGATTTAGCAGACGGACCAAAAGCGGAAGCAGCGTTCCTTACCGTCACAGGCAATGACCAAGAACTCGTCGTCCTCGGTGATATTGTGTATTTCGACATCGGGATAGGCAGTCACTATCTGCTGTTCGGGGGGGAGCTCTGCACTCTTCTTGAACTCGAAGTCACCGATGGCTCTCGATAGAGCAAGATTGCCGTTGACACGGCCAAAGTCAACGAAGCCTCCAGCGGCCTGGATACGCGCTTTCTCAGCTGCAGATCATCAGCGAAGCCCAATGTCACTGCCAAAGCACTCACCTTCGTTCTGGGGCTTGTGATCGTAGGAAAGAGGTTTTGCCCGCCCTTTTATACCCAAGACGCTTCGCGAGTCACCCGAATTGGCCTGCCTGACTCAGTGATTGCGTGCAGAGGGTGCCGGAGTCACACATACCACGTAAATTTTGTCTTTTGAGATGACACCGACCGACGCGGTGCATCCCGAGACTTCCTCTTCGTACTTGGGGTCTATTTCCATCGAGTTAGCGGCGCGTGGCAATGCCGCCGGTCAGGTGCAGACGTACCACTCAGTATCGCGCGGTCTGTGGCCAAGAAGCCGTCTTGTAGAGCCTTCTTTATGTCTCCCTCCTTGAAGGCTTCCTGCTTCGCAACGATCTCGTGAAGATGCTCGCCTGTGTATATCGCTACCTTGTCACCGCCATGGCCGTCGTACACACCGAAGAAACTCAGTCGCTTGTCTGCGGGCGTCGATTTGCTGTCGTCGCCGAGGGCCTGCAGGTCTAGGATGCATGCGTGGGCGTCCTCCATGCTGATTCGCCATCCTTGCATCGAGGACACACCGAAAATCAATTCATCGCCATCGCTACTTTGAGATTTCTAACAAATACCGACGCGTCAGTGATAGGGACCGTGACGAAAGGCTCTCCGCCCGCGCACAGCTGCGCTCGCGGCCGTTGCTAAGGCAGGCGGTAGGGTCAAAGTGCGCAGTGCGGGGCCGGGGGAGTGCATTGAACAGACATACCTTCTCCACAACGGGTTCCGAGAGGGTCTGACCCATTCTGTCCGCGGCCTACAAGGACGTGGGATAGCGGGAGGAGGGGATGTCGAGGCGGAGCGCGAGACGCTTCCCGAGTATAGATTTGTGCAGCGTCACTGGGGGCGTGTGGGGTATCGCGACGTGAAGGTGGTGGCGTCTGTGGAAGGTGCAGGTCAGAGAGTGGACGAGACAGAGACGGCAAAGACGGGGCGCGCCAGAGGGAAAGGAGAGGTCTTTGTGGACCAGGCGATGTTTGCGAGGGGAGAGGTCGTGTGTGATGGAACAACGGCCAAAGCCCACTGCTCTCCGAAATCCAGATCGCCGCGCTAGGCCGCTTTAGGCGTGTAAGTGTGGCTGTTCGTCATTGCTTCTGTGCTCGAGACTCTCTCTACTCCGTACGCTCGCTCTCTTAAGCGCTTCCCCCTGCCCGCCTCTGTAACAGCACTCCATGTCCCCGCTGGCACCGGCAGAGACGCCCAGCAGGCAACATCTCTGCCGTCTGCTCGACGTCTTCGAGCACTGCAAAATGAGACGAGTCACTGCAGGGTCCGTCATACACACCCGGACAGACCGCCGACTGCCCGGGCCCGCCTCTGTGCCATTGCCCTTCAGAGGGAGCCGATTTCAGCTGCAGGTTGCTGCCTAGAGCCCGTCTGCGTCTCGTCTTGTATTCAACGGCGCCTGAGGCAGTCTGTAGCATTCACCCCGCCCGCTCGCGTGCGCCGGTCAATTGGGTTACACATGCAGCCGCTGGGGCTATGCGCTGCGGCTGCGGCTGACAGATACGCGCAGAGTTTGCTCCGCCGGACAAACGTCGCTCCTGGCTCCAACTCCAACTCCAACTAGCAATAGTTCTACGCAACCCAGCCGAGTATGGTGAGATTTCCAGCCTCGAGTCTCGCACGGCGCCGTCTGAAGCGTCCAATGGCAATTGCTATTACTCAGTGCTACTCCGATAAATATCTTCATGCTTGTGTGCTCTGGACGGAGGACCGCGCTTACATGTGGAACGTGAGAGACAGCATTGTCATTGGGCGACCATCTGACTCCCTGAATGCGGCTCGAGACACATTCATTGGACGTAGATGCAATCCTCGAGATGAAATCAAGACTTGCTGCCGAAGGGCAACGGCGGCTCGCGCTTAGCAATGGGCTATATCCTGGCCTTCTGTCCTCCTCGCACAAAGGGACGCAACCCAAGACCCCCAACAATTTGGTACGGTTGCAAACGTACAGCAACCGCTCTAGGTTTCGAATGCTTTAAGAGAGAGAGAGAGAGAGAGAGAGTATATGGAGACATTTCTGTCCGCAATCCGATCCCGGAGCCACCTTGGTCGTCTGCGACACGATCGAGTTCGCTCACTCCGGTAGGCGGAAACCCCCGCCATAGTAAGGTCCTCCGAACCATGCTCTATCGCGAATCACAGTAATCCCTCGGCTCGTAGAATACAAGAGCTTTCGCCCTTGTCTGCGAACTCGGCGGCGTCTCTTTCTTCAATGTTTCTGCAAGGGGTCAGTGCGTGCCTCGGGACATGCTAGCGCGGGCCCATGTGCCGCGTCATTGGTACAGCCGCACGCTTGCCTCGGTCAATGCCATCACTGATATACTTTGCGGGTTCCGACGCTTCCTCAATCATCTCATTCATCATCTTCTTTATTCATTGTCCATAGACTAGACTCGAGCAACAGCAATGGCACCAACGCCAGCCTGGGTTAAGGAATTGAAGCCTTCAGGCCCACAGGGCCACGAGTTGCTCGCCGCCGAGCGTGCCAAGAGCAGCATAGACATAGAAAGGCTGCAGGAGCTACTACTTACAAAAGATGTAATTGACAGGAGAACCAAGATCCTCGGCATCTTGAAGTCGGAGCCGGTCTTCGATAAGTCTTCCAACTACTTTTCTGGGCGGATGCAACGTTTCGAGAAAGCATTGGCACGCGAGAAGAAGCTCCAGCTCTTGAGACGAAAACACGATTGGAACTTGGATGAGCTCCGAACTGCCTCTGAAGCTGTTGGTGAGCCAGGGCCTTATGCTCTTCACGAATCCATGTTCAAGGTACGTGACGCTCCAACCTGACGTAGCCATTGAGCTGACAAGGGAGATTACTATCGGGGAGCAAGGCACACCTGAGCAGCAGGAGAAATTCTTAAAGCCGGCAACCGACTACAAAATCATCGGTTGTTATGCCCAGACAGAACTTGGCCACGGATCCAACGTCCGCGGGCTCGAGACAACCGCAACCTGGAACGCTGACGACAAGACGTTCACCATACACTCACCGCATCTGACCGCTTCGAAGTGGTGGATCGGATCTCTCGGGAGAACCGCGAATTTCGCCTGTGTAATGGCACAGCTCTACATCAATGGTAAATCTTACGGCCCTCACCCTTTCATCGTCCAGATCCGGGACTTGAAGACGCACGAGCCGCTTGAAAACATACACGTTGGTGATATTGGTCCCAAATTTGGATACAATACAATGGACAACGGATTCTTACTGTTCAATCACGTCAAGGTGCCGCATTTCAATATGCTAGGTCGCTTCTCAAGGATCGACCCGCAGACAAACAAATATATTCGCCAGGGCAGCCCATCCCTCATTTACGGAACGCTCACATGGGTCCGGTCGACTATTGTAATGCAAGCTGGTTCGGTTCTTGCTCGAGGTGTTACCATTGCAACCCGCTACTGTGCCGTTCGACGTCAGTTCCAAGATCGCGACGCACCTCAAGGGGAGAAGGGTGAGAACCCAGTGCTAAATTACACAATGGTTCAGATCCGTCTGCTTCCGCTTCTTGCAGCTACGTTCGCTTTGCATTTCACTGGCAAAGGTATGATGAATTTGTACCAAGAAAATCAAAAGAGAATGAACGAGAGTGGTGCGAAGCGGGAGTCGGACAGAAGAGGTGCTGGGCCTGAAGAGATACAGGCTGGCAGCGACATCTTGGCGGATTTGCACGCTACATCTTGTGGCCTGAAAGCTCTTTCGAGTACCATCGCCGCTGAGGGGCTTGAGGTCTGCCGAAGAGCTTGCGGAGGTCACGGATATTCCAGCTTCAGTGGCATAGGTTCTTGGTATGCCGATTACCTTCCAACCGTGACGTGGGAAGGAGACAACTACATGCTCACCCAGCAAGTTGCTCGTTATGTAAGCCATTCTCACTTTATCATTTCATGCTATGAGACATTCCATGATGGTTGATCCCAACACGGACATCTTGGGTACTTTTAACCTAGGTCAAATATTTGAGGACGCTTTGCGCGCTGAGCTACCACAGGATGCATGACACAGATGTAGAAGAGCCCTCAAACTTTTGTCCTCTGGTTATAGCAATGTAGCAACTATCTCATTAGTAGCTCGTCAACGCTAACATCACCAGCTCCTCAAATCCGCCCGCTCTGTCCTTTCCGGCGCAGCCCCCACGAATGATACTACCCGCATCTTGTCAAACTTTCGCTCTCGCTCAGAAGTTGGCTGCGCCTTCGACATCCTCGGCTCAGACACCGACCTTGTTGATGCATTCGCTTGGCGCACCTCGTTCCTCGCCTTCGAAGCCCTCAAGCACCGCGATGACCTCAAAAAGCCCTGGAACGACCTACTCGTCGACTTCTACCGCCTCAGCAAAGCCCATTCGCAGTATCTCGTTGTTAAGAATTTCTACGAAGCACTTTTGAGTAAAGACACTTCTAGCAAAGTCGACGCCACGACCATGGATGTCCTCTGGAAGCTATTCAGGCTATGGGCACTACAGACCCTCGAGCAAGAAGGTTCCGAGTTCTTCGCCAGTGGGGCAGCGTCACGACACCAGATTAGTCTTGCGCGGACGAATGCCGTGATGAAGTTATTGAAGGAGATTCGACCACATGCGTTGCGGTTGGTGGATAGTTGGGGATTTGATGATTGGGTGTTGGATTCGAGCTTGGGGAGGTGGGACGGTAAAGTTTATGAGGACATGTTCTATAGGGCGAGTGAGCTGAATCCGTTGAACGGAGTGACCGTGGATCCGTATCCAGAAAGTGAGGTGTTGTTCAGGAAGGTAGAGGGCTTGGCGAGAAGTAAGTTGTGAGGTGTGTGGGTAGAGTATGCTGTACATATATGTATATAGCGAGCTAATAAAGGCAAGAACGGTATATTCCTTTTAGATTCCTCTACCAAACTTCCTAACGATTCGAAAGGTTCCTTTCGATTAGCGGGGGAATGGGCATTGTGGCATGTACCATATACACTTGCGCGACTCAATTGTAGGCATAAATCTTACGCAATGATGTAGGTGCGTTCTCTTTCGTATCCTCGCGCGGCTTACCGCCACGTCAGAGAACCGCAGCTGTGTCGTCTATGCCTATAGCCAATCACACCAACAGAAACGTGCAACGCGAAGAATGCGAAGGTCCCAAATTCATGAGCATGCGAGCGGACCCTATGCACTGCAATCTCATGCACAAGCTTGACGACCTATTTAGGGCTGGTTCATACGTCGGTGACTAAAGTAAGAATATAAGACTAGCTAAATACTTACTATCTGCGCACGTATCAATGAACCCCCCAGATATCCCATACCCACCGTCACTATGGCGCCAGAACTCATCTGCTGCAATCTCAAGGATCTGGCAAAGACAGACATCAATGTCTCGATCGACCGAGCACTCCTTCCCAAGCCCTTACTACACCGCCTTTCATTTTCATACCTGGCATAATCAACATCCGTGACCTTGGTCTCCTTCCGAATTCTCCCATCAAATTAGGTCTCCTGTATCGCTCCGGTGCACTGCATGAGTTGCCCCCTTCCTCCCTTTGCGCCCTCCAGCACGACCTTGGCATCAAGACGATTCTCGATCTTCGCTCTGAGCGGGAGGTGAAGCGCTTGCCGGGGCCTATTATTGAGGGGGTAGAGAATGTCTGGCTCGAGAGCTTGACAGAGCCGAGTCCGGTTGACCTAGATAGATTTGTGCACGAGAGTGGGAAAAAGGCGCATGCGGAGATGTACATGGAGGTGCTAAAGATTTATGAGCCGAGCATGAGATTGGTGTTGAATAGGTTGAAGGATGGAGAAGGGCTTGTCTTATCCCACTGCACCGGTGTGTCTCCTTTCCGCTGACTAGACCTTGTGCTAGACTGACTCTTGGGCAGCGGGTAAAGATCGTACGGGCGTGATAGCTGCTGTTCTGCTTGCGCTCGCAGGCGCCCCGGCTGAGCTTATCTGCTTTGACTTTGAGATCACCCGTATTGGTGTCGAGCCTACGCGCGAGATGTTGTTGCAGATACTGAACATGTGGAACAAGGAGTGGACCGCAGAGACGCCGGGGATGCAAGAGTATTCGAGCGTGAAGGGGGAGTTTATCGAGGAATTTTTGGGCATGCTCGGGGAGAAGTATGGGAATGTAGAAGGGTATATAAAAAAGTTGGGGTTCAGGGAAGAAGATTTGAAGAGGATTAAGAAGGCATTGGAGGGTAATTAGAAAGATAGAATTGTCGACACCCACGAGGATGTTTCGAAAGGTCCTTCTTCCAATTGTATTCATCGACGCTCGAGCCTCTGGGTTTCTGCACACGATGCACACGACGAACGCTACCTCTTTGGAACCAGGTGAAGGATGTCTCCAGAGGACACTGTTTTACCGGGCTAGTGAGAAGTTGATTCATCACACCTACGCATCGTAGTGACCCGAGTTCGAATCCAGACGACTCCGCTGCTCAAGATACTAGCACGAGAAGTAAGCTAGGCGCAAAGGTCTGTCGCATCACGGGGTAGGTCGAGTGGGCGAGTAGTCCGAAAGGGGCTGTGGCTGTTTCATGGGGGCAGAGTTCGAGTCGTTACATGGGCGAAGTGCATGCTGCCCACACGTGGAGAGGCATCGTGGTGACATGCATGGTATTGTTAATCCCATGACGGCTGGTTGCAGCCTGGTAGGACGGTAGACGGACTACCAAAGACGACGGCATCCACGGTGCCTCTCAAGCGGGAGGGCTCGCCAAGGCGCTCCCCACGTTGTCGGGTGTTTGGTCGCGCTGGCCCGAGCCTGTCGCCCACTCGGGAAAAGCCGCGGCGCACCTCCTTAGCCCAGCCGACCTCACTCACCTGCGTTGTTTTTCTGAGCTCTCCGCAAAACTTTACCCTCATCAACACTCAACCATCATCCATTCTCCCGCGTCTCTCCCCACCAATTCTTCACTATGGCCGACGCCTACGTTGCACAGAAGATCGCTGCGGTTCTCCCGCCTCCCGCTTTCAGTGACATTGCGAAGTCCTCCAACGACGTACGTTTTCGCTGCCGCCAAAGAGCTCCGAGACGACCCAATTGCTAACTTACGCCGTCCAGCTCATCAACAAGGACTTCTACCACGCTGCTGCAGGTCAGCCGTATCACTCTTGGTCATTGTGCGCATGCTAAAACGGCGCAGCTCAGCTCGAGGTCAAGCTCAAGGCGCCCAATGGTGTGAACTTCACCGCAAAGGGCACGTCGGCGCATGATGGACCCGTCTCCTCCTCGGTACGCATCCCCTCCAAATGCTTCCAGGAGCCATCGCTAATCGATATACAAACAGCTTGAGGGAAAAAAGTCGCTTTCGAACGGTATACTACCCTCTCATTACAGCTACACAATACCCGTCATTTATTCCGCTCGCACACCCATTTATATATTCCACCACTCCCGACCTCCAGAAAGAGTCGCAATCACTGGCTTCACAATTGCAATGCTGACCAAGCGCCGGACAGGCATCAGCATCACCCAGTCGTGGAACACCGCCAACCTCCTCTCCACCAAGGTCGAGCTGAACGACACCTTCGCCTCTGGCTTGAAGACTGAGATTCTCAACAACTTCAAGCCTGATGCTGGAAATCAGGGCCAGAAGGTCAACTTCTTCTTCAAGCAGAACAACTTTCACGGCCGCGTCTTCGGTGACCTCAAGGCCTCTGGCGCCGTTAGCGCTATCGCCGACGCTGTCCTGAGCCATGAGGGCTTCCTCGTTGGTGGTGAGGTCGGCTACGACGTCCAGAAGGCTGCCATCACCAAGTACTCCGCTGCTGTTGGCTACACCACCCCCATTTATAATGCTGCCATCACCGCCACCAACTCCCTCAGCGTCTTCTCCGCTGCCTACTACCAGAAGGTCAACACTGCAGTCGAGGCTGGTGCCCGCGCTACTTGGGACTCCAAGTCCCAGGGCGCTGTTGGCCTCGAGCTCGCCGCCAAGTACAAGATCGACCCTGCCTCCTTCGCTAAGGTTAGTAAAACAATAAACGTTGCACGGACATTTCTGACAGTTTGACAGGCCAAGATCAACAACCTTGGCATTGCTTCGCTCGCCTACAACACCAAGGTCAACAGCGGCCTGACCTTCGGTGTTGGGGGCTCTTTCGATACCCAGAAGCTGAACGAGTCTGGCCATAAGCTCGGCACCAGCTTCACCTTCGAGGGTTAAGCGCATCGGATAGAGTATACGTGGGGGAGGATGAGTTTTAGATGACGATGCTTGGATCCATAAGATTTGGCCGATGGGCTCAGCACGCGGACAGAGCGGACGTACTGTGCCTTTTAGCATGTAAAACCACTTGTCTCAATGCATCTCCGAAATTGTTCATACCCGTACTTGCATGACGCCGTTATATACACAAATCGTTCTGCGTGTTATGTACCTTGGGTCTCGAGCCACAATCCCGGTTCAGACTTCTCTATGCTCTCTAACGACATGCCACAAGTATGTCTACAAATGCTGGGTATCTTGGGTGGATCCACGTCGTCACGTCTCTTCTTTGTTACTACTAAACATCTTGGTGACCATGCCAGCAATAGCCACGACCCCCGACACCATGATGAAGTTGGCCAACATTCCGCCACGATCGACCTCGTCGGGTATCTCAGCCGCCCTAGTCCTCTTCCGCCGCGCACTGATATGCTCATACACCTGATCGTGAGTCTCCTTGTGTTTCCTATCATCGAAGTGCGGGACCTCGTTGCCCTGACCCGTCTGTCCTGGCGCGAAACCGCCAAAGCCACCATACGACTCGGGACCCGCATCTTGTTCCGTTTTGTCCCCCGTATGCTGGTGGGAAGCGTACTCGGCTCTCTTCGCGCCGTGGCGCCCATAACCCCCACTCTTGTAGAAGCTAGGCGGTGGCCCGCGGAAAGTACTCCTCTTTTTATTCAAACCGCTTGCAGGCCGCGAGCCGGCAAAGCTTGCGTAGCTTGCGCTGCTGTGGCTGCCGTGCGGATGGTGACCCCCTCGTCCCCAGTGAGCATGCGATTGCGATTGTTGCAGTGTAGCGTCATACTGGGCGCGTTTCTCGGGCACAGAGAGCACGTGGTAGGCTTCGCTTATGGCGACGAAACGCGTGGAAGCGTGTGGGTCTGCAGCGTTGTGGTCCGGGTGGTGTTTCTTGCTGAGGGTGTAGAACTGGCGTTTTATGTCTGCGGGCGTGGCCGATGGAGACAGCTCGAGCACATGGTAGTGATTGGGTGCGCTATCGGAGCGGCGGCGCGAAGAACTGTGGAAGGATGCTGTCTGAGGAGACGGGAGGCGGGTGATGCGACGGCGGAGTGGAGGAGAGGAGGGACGGTTGGGCGCAAAGCATGAAGGGCATGTCCAAAGCGATCTAGTGTGTAGACGAGGGCGGAAGGTAGGCGGTTGTAGGGGCATTGTCCATGGCTGGGGAATGTGTCGGTGGGGGGTTTGGGTGTTTTGTGGGCGTTTGAAGACAGCCGTCTTGGCCTGGGTGTTCGAGACGTCATGAAGGGCAGGGATGGGCTGCGCAGATGGCGTTAGCGAGGGAAAGTCGACGCGGGGCGATTTTCTGCTATAACTTGGCGACCTTTGAGCCCTTTGGCCCTGCACGCGAAACGAAACGCTCTGTACACTGCGAACATGGCAGCCAAGGCAGCGGAGGGTATTGGCAATCTCAAGTGCAAGTGTCCCCTTCGCCGTCGTGTCCAGAGAGCAGAGGCTGATTAATTCCAGTGGAAGACTCCAACCCCAAGTCCACCAACGGCACCCTCAAGAACGGCACCGCCCCGAATGGCGACGTCGACCACGAAGACTCCGACGACGATGCCGAAGCGGACGAAGGCGCTCCCGAAGCCACCGCCGAAGGCGCCGCCAAAAAGAAGAAGAAGCGCAAGCCGCGCAAGAAGAAGAAGGCTGGCGCAGCATCCACCGGCCCCAAAGTGCAGACCTCGCCGCCTCGCGTCCCCGTCCACGAAATCTACCTCAACGATGCCTACCCCGAAGGCGAAATCGTCGATTATATTGGCGAGAACACGTACCGCACGACTTCCGAGGAGAAGCGCCATCTCGACCGCATGAACCAGGACTTCCTGACCGACTATAGGCGCGGCGCCGAGGTGCACCGTGAGGTTCGACAGTGGGCGCAGAAATGGATCAAACCGGGCATGACCCTGACCGAGATCGCCGAGGGCATCGAGGACTCTGTGCGTGCGCTCACGGGACACCAGGGCCTGGAGGAGGGCGATGCGATCAAGGCGGGCATGGGCTTCCCGACGGGTTTGAGCATCAATCACTGCGCGGCGCATTACACGCCCAACGCCGGGAACAAGATGGTGCTGCAGCAAGAAGATGTCATGAAGGTGGATTTCGGCGTGCATATCAACGGCCGCATCGTCGATTCAGCCTTTACCATGCACTTCGATCCCACCTATGACAACCTAGTGAATGCATGCAAGGATGCGACCAATGCGGGTATCAAGGAAGCCGGCATCGATGTGCGCATGTCGGACATCGGTGCGGCCATCCAAGAGGTCATGGAGAGCTACGAATGCGAGATAAAGGGGCAGACGTACCCCGTCAAGTGCATCCGCAACCTGAACGGCCATAGTATCGGGCGGTATAATATTCATGGCGGGAAGACGGTGCCCATCGTTAAAGGCGGCGATCAGACAAAGATGGAGGAGGGTGAAACTTTTGCCATTGAGACGTTTGGCAGTACGGGCAAGGGTTATGTCAGGGACGATGTATGTTCTCTCCTTTCATTCCCCTCATCCCTCTATCATTTTGCGAAAGCAATCATCTTGACTAATTATCTTGTGCAGATGGAAACATCCCACTACGCCAAGCGTGAGGACGCCCCTCACGTCGCCCTCCGAGTCTCCTCTGCAAAGACCTTGCTTAATTCGATCACCAAAAACTTCGGTACCCTTCCCTTCTGCAGGCGGTATTTAGACCGTCTGGGCCACGACAAGTACCTGCTCGGTTTGAACAATCTCGTCTCTGCGGGTATTGTGGAAGCGTACCCACCACTGTGTGATGTCAAGGGCTCATATACTGCACAATCTGAACATGTAAGTTTGTTATCTGATGGAGGTCCAGGATAAAGGGAAAGGTGACTAACTATGATGATAGACATTCATTCTTCGACCGACAGTGAAGGAGGTTGTCAGTCGGGGCGACGACTACTAGGGATCGTGGTATTACATGTGTGGAAGGAGGTTGAGTCTAGCATTGTGAGTGTTTTGCATGGGAGTGGTGGGGTCATGGGTTAGCATCAAACAAGATACACTATATCACAACAACGAATCATGATTTTTACCGTTTAGTTTTCTTTGCTTTCGATTCGTCGGCACTTTCACACGCCTCGCATATGCATAAACCCTGCCGAATGCTTGAAGTCTTGGGCTTTACAAACAAGACCAACAAGTAGAGTGATTAAAGACCAAGACAAATCAATTGGGCTACCCGGTGCCAAATATTGGGTACAGTAGACAGGTCCAATATGCGCCTGAGATGCCAACACCATACAGATGCAGTTATCCGTAGCCATTTGTAGTACACATGGCTTTTGGTTCGACGCGTTATGTAGAAAAGAAACGTATAGCAACTATCCATTACACGTCTAAAGCTTGTAGCTCCCTGCGCCTCTCTTCGCCTCCTCACTCACCTCCTTCCCCTCTACATCAGTAACTTGTCCCTTCTTTCCGATTATTTGTACACCCCTCTTCTTCAACTCACCAATCAATTGCTTCCTCTCATTCTTCTTCTTCTCCTTACCGCTCTCATCCTCGGCCTTTTTCTCGGAGACATGCAAACCCTTCTTCTTGATTCTCTCCTTTTCCCTCCGTCTCCGCCTAAGCTTCTGCTCTCGCGTCATTTCCTCACGCGCAACCGGCATACCACCCTTAGTAACAATTTCGCTCTTCTCCCTATCGTCGCCCGGCTTGTATAATTCTTGAGGTGCGAGCATGCTGGCGCCTGCAACATCACCACCGGCCGTGGGCCGCGCGTCCTCCATTTGGATGGCGGGTGCGTCGACGCGGATCTCGAGGCTGGCAATGACGGGCTTCGGTTTGAAATTGGAGGAGCTGAGGGAGTCGAGTTTAGCGCTTATACTCTTCCACATATTCGATATCTCCGCGTGCTCCTTCTTCAACTTCTCGTCACGCGCATCCACGAAGCTGGGATCGACGGCGCGAAGATGCTCTTCCTCATATATCTCGGCTAGGCCTTTCGTATCCTTATTATCGTCGAGTTCGAAGAGGCCGCGGCGCTGCTTAGGCCCAGTGGCGAGGTCATCTGGGCGCCGGCGGAGCACTTCGTCGAAGTCGCCTGCAAGGATGCGGCGTTTAATAAGTGATTCAATGTTATCGCTGACTTCTTGAGTTATGACTGGGACTGGCTTTCCCGCCCGTTCGTATTCCAGGTCTTCTTCTAGGAGCGAATTTTGAGGGCGATCACTTGCTCTTGCTTCTCCTGAAAGTTGCCATCCTCGTTTTGCTACATTGGCGGCTTCGAGCTTTCGTATTTGCTCTGCGATCTTAGCTTGCCTTCTCTCGTGAGTAGACCGCCGTGACTTAGGATCTGAGGGATCAAGGTCACTCAGGTCGTCCTCGTCCAAATCATCCTCGTCTGAGAATAGGTCGCCATGGACCCTTGACATGACTTTTTGTATGTCGTTCTCATCTTCGTCTGGCTTGTTGTTCTGAGGGTGGTCTGCGGAAGGGAAGTTGTGAGGATTTACACGCCCTCGTTTCTTCTTACTTTTTCCCGCTTTAGTCATAGGCGGCGCGAAGAAGTCTTTATAAAAGACATTGTTAGCGTTCATGCCATCTTCCAAGCCATCCATTTCACCATCTTGCAACTCGTCATCGTCGCTTTCGCCTTCTGGCGCGTTAAGGTCAACATTGCCAAAGGTCGGCCCGCCCTCCTCATCAGAGTCCTCATCAGGGCTCTCATCCGCCATGTCTCTGCCTCCATGCGCTCCGGAATGCTTGCTTGCTTTTGCCGAATATGGATCGGCATCCCAATCAATTTCTTCTTCATCGCTATCCGCGGCTTCGCCCTGGTTGTCCCGCTGCTCGAGGAAGTCCGTTTGTTTGTTGAACTGGTCAATATTGAAGAATGGATCGTTCAAGCCGTTAGGGTCTGGCCGGTAGGTGTCTGCAGGCTCGTCTTCAGATGCATCCTCAGAAAATATACCCTCATCAGCTTCTATCTCGATGTCTTCACCATCAAACATTTCGTCGCTGTCTTCGTATTCTCCATCAATGTCTTCAGATATGTCGTCATCATCGTCCTCTCCGTCCAGAGCTTCTTCGCCAGATACGTCCTCGCCGCCGTACTCCCAGTCCACACCCTCTTCGCCAATGTCTGAACTCTTTTCATCCTCTTGCAGCATTGGCATATCGTCATCTGACTCTACGTCTTCTTCGCCTACTCGGATTGCCAGTGTATCGTCTCTATCGTCTCTTGGAAGCGCCAGTTCTATCTCCAAAGTAGCGGCATCCAATATCTTTCTAGTCTGCTCGAAGACCTGATTGACGCCAAAGCCATGAACGTGCAACTTTTTCAAATGGAGGACCCTAATATCGCCATCGCCATGATCTCCCTCACCCCGCTTCCTCTTCCTGCGCAACTCTTGCTGCCGGCCAGTCTGTGCCTCGCTCACACCCGCTGCTACCGGATCAAGAAACTGCTTCGCAGCAGCAAGAAAAGCGCTATTCAGTTGTGTAGTCGGCTGTAAGAAGGCGAGCGGACTCGCAAGGAGCGTCGAGGGGGAATTCGCGGCAAGGTCCATGGGAGATGGCTGGGCGGAGCCGGCAGAGAGCGTATGTGATGAAATTGAGGCGTCTGGTGAGAACGAGACAGGCGCCATGCTTGTCCGAACTATATATGGGTCCGGGCAACTGAGCGTTTTCCGAATTCAAAAGCGGCTGCTGGGCTTGTCTGCAATGCGGGCAAGAAACTTTTTGGTGGAGTTAAGGCCAAGATTTCGATGGCCCGTGCTTGCACTACAAAACGGCTTCCACTCGAACTACGAAGTGCACCTGCACCACGCGCCACATATCATACATTTTGATCACAATGGGATAGCTTAGCTGTTTTCACTTTTTACAACTGTTTAACAGAAGATTATTTTTGGTCATTCATCCTAGCGAAGTTTCTGATCTTAGGTTATCGGATGCATTCGCGCTTCTATTGGAACCTTGAAAACGCGTGTACAGTTTCGATGGAATTTTTAAAGTAGAATTCATTCTAAGTTATTCAAGATATTGCAGTATACTCTTAATATATATCGGCGTTTCTATCTACAATGGGTACAAGAAGAATGACAAATGAGCGACAAGAAGGAAGCACCACCACTCTATACAGCGCCCCTACATAGAAAAACACGTAGATTACCCAGTATTACCCCAAGCATCATTCTTCGAAAGTTTCTGTCCTAGACGCACTGCAGATTGAACCCATTCAAGGAGACAGGAAGCGCTGCATCCTTAACCCCATCCAAGTCGACAAAGCTCTTTTTCCTTGCCGGTAAGGTTGGTGATCCAATTCACATTTTGGAAAAAGCAGCGCGTCCCCTCGTTAAATTGCGTCAGCTGGGCGGACGTACCCACAATAGCGCCGTTCTGGTCGATAGGGGTACCATGGAAGAGGTCAGTCAAGTTGCGCGCAATATCATTACCTAGGACAGTGGCTGCGGCGCTGGCACCGATCTGGTCGTTTGCGATTGAAACGGTGATTTGGGGGACAGCATCGCGAGTCGAGGGCGGGGGCGGCACTGATTCTAGTAGCCATGAAGGCAGTGAGGCAAGCGAGAGAGAATTGCATTTTGATTGGTGGGTGGTAGGTTTTGGATTGGGATAGCAAGTATAGGTACTTGTAATATGAAGATATTCGATCTTGAACTCGATCTAATTGAGGATTGGACTGAAGATGGGGATTGTTGCTGTTGGTAAGACTAGACATGTGCTGGAGACAATCCCCTTGATACTTTTAACTCGACGTTGGTACTGAGTTCTTCGAGGACGATGCTCCAAAATTGAGCTCGATTATCAAGCTGTTCAGCGGGGCGAAGCCATCGTGAGCTCTGTTGCATCTAATCTTGTGCTTCAGCTATGCTACGCTTCAGCTCAGCCACTGCGTTCCGTCGCCGGCCTACTCTTTTAAAGCAAATAGATTTTTGCGAATAGACACTCCTTCAACCTCCGTATCAGCCACATCCTGACCAGCTTATCTAGAAAGTACTATCAAAATCTGGTTCCGAGATGGGTCAGTGATGTCACGGAAAGGGAACATCGTTGAAGCTATAGCGGTGACCATGTCGCCTAGCGTGCTTGGTGTCCTCAGCTCCACTTTTGTCACCAACGACTACGCTGTAGAAAGTCAAAGAGCAGAAGGCTACCTCTTCCATCTCAGTGAAGTGAAGTCTACGGGTTGCATCGGTCAAGGCGACGCTTCATATGAAGTAACGAGACCAGAGTGCGCCTGAAGTGAAGAAAGATTGAATAGTCTACGGTACTCAGCTGACTTTGAGCTGAGCTGGCATCGAAACTCAACAGCACATATGTTTCCGCCACCAGTGGGGATGCGATGATGCCTGTTCATTTCCCCCCGCGTTGTCGCTCTGCGTTTCTGCTGGTTCTCGGTTGCTCAATTCACAATTAGACGTTCCGTCGTCTCGCTGGATAAACACTTGGACTGCATCCCAATATCGCCAGGTTACGGCCGCACAGAATACTAATTGAAACAGGATAGCCATGAATATTATCCAGGGAGCAATTTTCCGTGTGTAGTGCATCAACTCTGGCTTCACGTTTGACATCTGCGGTAAATGAAGTCCAGTCATACCCCACATTGACCAGCAAGCGCAGCTATTCATGATGCCCCATTGAGTGATAAGAATCATTCCGATGTTGGCTAGTGTAGCGATCAAGTCTTTGCAAAAGATTGGCCAGAATAAGCATTCAGGCAGCCACAATTCGAAGGCGCACTCGAGGACAAAGCTACATAGCCAGACGAGGAGCCTCAGTGCTTGTTAGCAGTATGAAGCCAGGAACAGAAAAAAGACTCACATGATTGACTGTGGTATATGACGGCAGTTGATACCTTTTGGGGGCACATAATTCGATAGAATAATTGCCGTGAAGAAGCTTGCACCAAGAACAAGAATGGCCACGGCGACGAAAGATGCTAAAGTCCAGTTACTGATTCCTAGAGAATATTCACGATTGTTCCATTTTCTTGGCCTCCAGTTGTTTAGACCGCCGTAGATCGCACGTTCCTTTCCATTCTTGACACACTTACTTTCTCTTCCGTCAGTCGCTGATGGACGCCGTGTAAGTTTTCCTTGCATCTGTTTAAGATCATTTTCGAAAGCCTGTAATAATCCTGGAATAGACCTCTCAGTCTGAGAGGCACCGATCACTGACCCAATCATCACCTAATGTGCGGGTACAAAGTCAGTGGAAGTTTTAAAAAAAAGTGGAGGCCGGTACGATGTCAATGTCTCATCTAAGCAAAAAAGAATGCTTTCTTTCGCAGGGAAAGACACATTCAAGTTGTACCGGGGCTTTGCTTACGGTTGACGTGACCCACAGATACATTCCCGAGAACGCCACGCTGTGAACCTCCACGTTTGGCCAATTGTTAGGGCTTGGCTCAGATGCAGCTGCTTTAACCAGAGCAATAAGCCAACCACCAATGAAGATTACCTCAGCCACAAAGACAGGAAGCGATTTGGTGGCCCTGTCTGCAGCTAAGAAGTCGGCCGTTCTCTCATATATATGACGAATGTCGCTCTCGAACGCGTGATGTTTTCGTGACTCTAAACTAAGACTGTATGTCAGTAAGGTACAGAATGTCTGAGGCATATACTTACTAAGTTTGACAAAAGGGTTCAATTTTATCGGACTCCCCACACTCATCATAAGAGACCATGATGAGTGCCAGCGCTTTCCAGGTGCGAGCATACTCCGGATGTCTCTCTTGGATTCTTACTGCCTCGCAAACATCCTTCGCTCGGCGGGCCTTGTAATGGCACTTGGCCAGTGTCAACAAAATGCTTGTTATCGAATCAACCGGGTCACCGAGTAGATGCAAGATAGTTGCTGTTTCAATGTTGAAGCCCAGTGGTGCACGAGGGAACTGAACAGCAAGCTGAAACAAAGGGAGTTTCCATGTCACAATTCGAGTCCAGATGTCTTCAATTGGGTATGGAGTCCACCCCGTCCAGATGGAGCTGCTGGTCCTTGTGATGATTCTGCAGCTGACGTCGGTTAACAGTCTGGTTCCTTTGAAGAATATGTCACTTCCTGTCGGACATGTCTCATTAAGGTACGTATATTCAGTGAATAATCCATCGAAATCAAAGCTTTTCATAGGGTTGCCAAGTGTTGACAAAGAACAGTTCATGTTGATATTCACGAGGTCTATTTGCACAACTATGGTCAAGTGAGTCCTTCCGTTCAAAATATACTATCGTATGAGATGTTTCAGCCTCGTATTCATTCAAACGCAGCAAGCAAAGGCCGCACCTAGACACCGCCTACATACTCAATAGACATCACGAGGCTGCCGATCACCGGGAACCAGACTGTTGCCTGACCAATAGTTGAGGCGTCCACCAATCAGATCACGAAAAAATATGAGGCATACTTCGACACATGATGAGTAAATGCATAAAGAGCACTAGGCCTCCCTCGTCTGCCATATGGTCTTACGCATTCCCCCAATATCTATATTTGCATACATTGCTAGGCCCAATGAAGGACCGGTTAGGAGTATAGGCAATGTGGGTGGTAGCGAAGAGTGTAGGACATGTGGTACATGGACGAGGCTGAAGCATGATCAGCTAAAGCGACATTGGTCAGTCTTCCAAGCCTTTAAACACCCCTCCGTGGCTATGCAATCCGCAGCTCTCTGCCAACCTCAAAGGCGACAAGTTTAAGTGGTTGAATCTGGCTTTCAAAAAGTAACGAGCTTCTGCTAAGAATTGCTGCAGGAACAGAACATGCGCCCCACAAGCACCCCGCTCCCGGAAATGCGGTATTTTGCTCAATGGCGGCCTCTTCCTAACGATGCAAGCCTCCTTTTTTCGTATTTCTAAATCGATCCGGTGGTATTCATCTACAACTCATCATGCCTCGCGTGCATAGTTTGCCCCTCCTCTAGCTCGGGTGCCTCGCGCCCAAATACTTGTCCCGAGGTCGCCTTCCCCTGTAGAATCGTCATCAACATAGCCTCGACTGTTGATGCGACTATCTCTCTGCCTTGTAGATAGATGAACACATTATCATTGATTGGCGCATGGATTGCCAACGCGGGAAATATGTTGTGAACAAGCCCAAAATTCTTCGCCATTGGCCCGTACTCAAAGGCATCCGCGACACCAAAGGTAACATACTGCGCGAACCTTTTTGCTACCGGCGTCAGTTCGTAACGCATCGACGTAGCTTCGTCCTCCGTGGTGGCGAAGATATAAGCAGCAAGCTTTCCTGGCTGTCTATGGTCAGATTGGTGACAGCATGATTATGGGGGTTTTCTTGAACTCACTGTCATATAGAGTTCCATATTTCGCTCGCTGAACTCCCCAATCAACGTCTTTGTCGCTGTTTCCAGGAAGTTGTCGACATCTGCTTCGGTAAGGTACCCCTTCAGTACTTTGTTGTCATGGTCGGAATTCTTGTAGCAAACTATAGTCGATATCTCGACTCTTTCTTTCTCCGCACTTTTCAAGTCAGTGACGTAACCAAAGACAAAGTCTTCGTGGTGGTTGATTGCTATGGAGCGAAACACTTCTAGTCGCTCATCTTGGTCCGGTGGTAGATACGCAACGATGACCACATCATCGATCTTTTTGAACATACCCAAGTCTTTGGGCTCGATGTGCGTCAAAGTAGGTAATTGGTGCTTTGTCACGAAAGACTGAATTCCACGCTTGGTCTTTCGCCCCCGATATCTCTTCACTTCCATCTCTTCACCTTGATTTTGCTTAAATAATCGCATCACTGGATATTCGTTTACGTCGTGTTCTCGGCATAGTTCCGCCTCAGCGTCGCAGTCTATCAGGACCATCGGCGTCTCGACGATTTCTGCGGTCTCTTTGAGGACCAAATGAAACGGCTGAACCGAATCAAATGTTTGCGATGAGAAAGTCGCAAGCACTAGATTATTATCTTTAAGCAACATTTCGAAATCATATCGTGATACATTTTGTAAAAGTAGTGATTTCGCGAGCTGTGAATAGAATGCGACCCACAATATAGCGAATTGCATCATGTTCGCTTAGATAAAAGAGCCAACAGCACCTGGTCGAGAATATGGAAAGGGAGCGAGTTGTTTTTGGCCACAATTTCACCAGGGGAGTACGAACACTCTGGGTCTTGAGAAAGATACCCTGGACGTAGATCAGGCACATCCGCCCGTGTCGCGGGGTGTTGGAACTCACTCCGTTTCAGGTCTGTAACGAGCATCAGCCTGAGGAATATTTCCCCACCATGATTGCCACCCCTCCATAAAACATTTCTTGATCAATCTGAATTCCGTGACATTGCAACATTCATTCCGATTGTAGAGTCTGCGTTTGATTATAATCGCTTCGCGTGCATTCACCACCGACTCTGCAATGCTCAACCGATTCTGCGCCGTTTCCTTCTTAGCTCTCCTTACGAGAGCGACCTCCACCAATAACTACACATGCCCGCAACATCTGTATAGCGTACAAATCTTTTCAGAAGACCCACTCATCATTTACATCCCCGGCTTCCTCACAGAAACCGAAGCCCAACACCTCGAGTCCATCTCCTCAGGACGTTTCACGTCCTCCCAAATCGCCGACCAATCGGGCCAGCAGCACCTTGCCTCAACGCGGACATCACGGTCGACATCGCTGAACAGCGACGAAGTAGTCCGCTGCATCGAGGAGCGCGCGTTGCAATTCCAGGGCTACGACATCCCTCGGACCCATCTCGAACCGCTGCAAGCAGTGCAATATAGCTTGGGAGAGACGTACGCGCCGCACACGGATTGGTTTACTTCATCGCTTCAGACAACGCCAGAGTATGGCGGGAATCGTCTCTCGTCGTTCTTCGTATATATAAGCACGTCTGATGATATCGTCGGGGGTGGGACACAGTTTCCTTTGCTTGACGCACCCAAAGATGAGCGCTGGTGTGCGTTTGTGAACTGCGATGCTGGGTGGGAGAACGGGGTGACGTTCAGACCTATTGCCCGTAATGCTGTGTTCTGGAGGAACCTCCGCGGGGGTAACGCGGGGAAGGGGAGGGTAGGAGATCGAAGGACGTTACATTCGGGGCTGCCGGTCCAGAGAGGGAAGAAACTAGGTATGAACATATGGACGAGGGAGGCGGAGTTAGACGTGATGTATAGGAGCGAGGTTCCAACGCATGATCATTGATAAGGATAGATGATCATAGATTCGCTAAAGGCTGATCATTTCCCATGACATGATGATTGCGAATATGATATTGAAAGTGATCTGTGTGGGAGGTACGGGCCAACGCAGCTGTATCTCTGCTTTTGGCTAGAGAAGTAAATATGGAACAATATTAGCGAATACATAGCAAGTAATAGTGCCGTTGTATATTCTAGCCTAGGATACTTATCCCGTGGGCTGAGCATCGATTCTCATTTCTCGATTTCACAACACTCTAAACTAGTTCAATTCTTGTTATACTCAAACTTGAAGTTTTAGAGCGATGCCTGGTATGTGGTGGATCGAAAACGACAAGTCGTCTGTCGATAGCGGATTACAACCACGTAACCACTCTTCACTGTATTCATGATGATACTCTCCATCTGAAAATGACACATAGTATATAATAGTGTCCCAACAACCCGATATCACCAATGCAAGAGCTAGACAGACCTACAGCGTCCAGCAAACCAATATTCATGCCCATGCTCTTGATGTCAATCGCTTCATAATCCATGTAAATGCAGGATGGTAGCCACCCAAACTCCGACTAAATGCACTGTAACCGACAAGCATGTCATACAGCCTATGCCTTTTACCTTTCAAAATTTCGCGTAATCATCCCGCATTGCCGGATTTCTCAGCTGTATCGATATGCCAGACTACATAATTCGGTAATCCATATACTCCATAACCTGCCCTCTTCGCCATTTTCGCAAAACCCTCGGTCTCCGCTTGGTTCTCGAACGCATAGCAAGGGAAGTTGATGCCGGAGCGGTGTACATCGGCTTTTACGATGATGTTGACGCCACCGATGCCGTCTAGGGGTATTTCCACGTCTTTATCTCCACGCCAGTCGCCCTCTAAGGCCATATACTTGCGGTTCGTCTTGAATTCTTTGTAGCCTACAGAAGACTTAGTGGGCCGGCTACCGAGACTCATAGAGGGCATGTACCTTCTGCAATAATGACGTCCTGATCGAGGGAGGCTGCGAGTTTGAGACCGTCGGGAGACTCTTGCCAGGAATTGTAGTCAACTATTGGATTTAGTATAATTCAATGACACCGTGAAAGAAGGATACACACATCTCCCCTCGATATCGACCCAGTTGCCATCGATTTCTTTGTACCTGTGAAACCAGACATCTGAAGCACTTTAGTGACACTGACCCCTAACAATCCATTATTCGCGGCACTCACTGGGAACGAGGATATCCCTGTCGTGAAGGACAAAATCCTCAATGATCTCGGGTGGACTGTCGTGAATGTCCACATCTCTCCAATACACCCAGCTATGCTCTGGCTTCAGAGCAGTAGCGAGCAAATAGTTCCTCGCCCTCCCCATGGCTTTTCTACGCGGACCTTGGATCTCAAATTCGTGTCTGTCTTCCACCTCCTGCGACTGCTTGACACCGAAATCTTTCTCCACGATCAAGGTTGAGTGGAAGGCGATTTCGGGATTGCCTTGCACCCTCTCCAGCTCCTTCGCCAGCGCTGCCTTTGTATCGTCCCTGCTATCGCCGACTAGGAAAGCTAGGTCTATCAGCTCGTGTGGGTATGTGAGTGCGCTGAGTAGATCAAAGTGTTGGGGGAGATATTTGGACGCCTCGCGCACTGGGGTGAGAATGAGGACTCGTTCCCGCTTCTTGACAGCATCGACCGTTGATTGTATATCATTGAGGTTGACGTAATTTATGGACGAGTCGTTGACCACGATTGGCTTGTGTGAATTGAATATGACGGGCGTTTGGAGATGTGCGTGCCAGTCTTCGTTCTCGTTTGTGGTCAGGCGCATCGGTGCTTTCGAGGGACCCCAGCAGTAGAATCTGAGCGCTTGTCAGCCATGCTTTCGCTCCTGAACGCCGACTATGTGCGCTGGAAGAATCCCCCATGTTTCCCAACCAATATGCATACCTCTGCACCTCTCCCGTGGCCAGCCCCATATATCTCCATAACCATATCAATGCAGTAGCTACCCCAAGTGCCAGCCATATCCTCGAGCTCCTCAGTATATGCCACATCTGCTTGCTCGGTGGCAGCTTCGCCCTGGCGGCCATCCACGAATAACTCTTGGGCACGAGCATGCTGCCAATTCGCGACACACCCGCCGCGCTCTTCTCCTCTACCTCGTCGCCTCTGCTCTGCGATATGCGCACCGAACTGCTGCGAGCCCGTATGTCGTGAGTGTTGTTGTTGTTGTTGCTGCTGCTGTTGCTGCTGCTTTGGTTGTTGCCCCCACGCTGTTTGCGGATAGGCGAGAGATGTAAAGGATCCAGCTTGGCGACGGGTGCGACTCACGTCGCTTTACGTGTGGGAGGAATAGTCGTAGAGGGAGGAGCGAGGCTGGTGCGCGGTGTGAGGAGTCGACGATGTGACGGCCGATTGGGCAGAAGGTGGAAAGTGCTCTGGAGAAAGGACTGGCGGGGTTGCGATGCCCTTGGCTGATTATGGCAGTCGCTACCAAAGGAAGGAGCGATAGCTGCACAGAGATCAAACGAGTGAATGGATTCTTGCTGGATTGCTACTTCTCTACTATACGGAAGCGCGTCGTTTGCGTGTTCAGCGGGCTGTTCGCGCCGCTAAGAGGATCGGCTCCCGAGCCCACAACAATGACGACGGTAGTCCGGAAACCCATGTCTTGTGCCGTGGTCATTCAGGCTCAACGTGATAAACTTCAACCCCCAAGACTCGAATAGTTTGCATTTACCTTACTACCGGACGCGAATTGCCTTTGGAAACGCGACATCACGTGATCCATCGATGCTCGAGCCATAGGGCTATCGCGTTCGCACAGCTCACGTATCAGTGACCCAGTGCGACGCCACACTCACCATCCATCAACCATCCATCAGTTGGGAGACCTTCCAATGTGTCAATCAAATGTAGCAACCGTGCGAATGCTGCTGTTTGTCCCAAGCCGAACCTGTCGCTCGACCTAAACTGTGCTATAGGTATCAACAAAGAGAGCCATGGAAAGGAATTCTACCGTGCTCTTGAGTGTGGTCAAGTTAAGCTTGCATCACCTGGACACTACGGCATTACACTCTTTGCACCAACACAGCCTAATCAGCCTCGCTGATACTGTCCTCGACGACACAAGGCGCTGGCGCAGAGGTGCCTTTGAATGCGCTGTCAAGGCCGTAAATTTACGCGACCACGGCATGCTATCGTAGCATCATGCGGACGATCAGCGAGAAGGCCGCTCTGATGGCTTTGCGTCCTTCCGTCTGTGAGCACCGCGCATCTTTAAACAAAGCAGCACCCCGCAGTCCTCCCTGTTCTCCTGTCGCCACTAGAGCCCTAGAGGTTGGGGTTTGCGCCTAAATCCGCCTCGTTTGGGTCATCTCTTCCCGCCGCGGCTGCGTTCCTCTCCATAAGAAGTGACACAACACCAGAGACCCGTCAAAAGCGACGTGTCGCGCTCGCCACTTGCAATGCACATACCAATCTCTTCCTACAGCTCGTCGCCTGTGCTTCCTGCATACGTGCGCCTGACTCTTTTTGACGATTGGACGGTGCAATCCCAGCTTGACGACCATGTGTAACGCCGCCCCGCCCATGTCCATTTGCTCTGCAAGGCCGAGATGCTTGAACAGTGCGAGAAGGACGTGCTCAACTGTGGACCCTGCTAATTGACCTGCCAAGGGTTGGGGCGGGCAGAGATCGGTGTGGCCAGAGAGAAAGGCCGAGACTGGAGTGTATGCAGCCACATCTGCTTTGCGAGAATGGCTTGCAGGGCCAGTCTTGTCAGTGGACTTGTCAGTGCAGCGCCAGGCGCCTTTGCGGTGTGCCCATCTTCTCTCTCTTCCCACTTCCGTCCATCTCTCTCCCTTTTCTACGTAGCAGATTGAGCAAGAGCAGTTTGGATAAGACTGTAGATACACGAAAAGAAGCCCGAGATTCCGGAGGCTTATCTCAAGATTTCCATTGATTGTCACTGTGGATTTACGGTGGTAGTGGAGGGGCCATGGCCAAATCTAACCCTTTAAGCTGAACCTGCGGTTGTACAACTATACGAGCGACCAGGTCATCTATTGGCCATGGACAGTCCATCTCCCGTTTCCCCTCCAAGTCAGCGGAGGCGCATACTCCTTCCAAAGTGCCGCCTATGACCCGCGTGAGCCACAGTTGACCGACCACCATCCATCTCCACGAGTCATTTTCCTCGAACACACTCGGTGTGCTCCGAATGAAGTCAGACTTGCATACACAGATTGGCCTAGGGAAAAAAGCGAGCAGGGTGGAGGCAGCACTCTCTCGTGGAGCATGATGCTGAGGATTGACGCTGCTGGACTAACGCTACAGAGGAGCTAACGCTGCAGAAAGCCATCCCATACTGATGTCCCATTTTGTGCCAATTGCTGCTGTTCACCGCCAGGGAGAGCAGATCAGAGCAGCCCAAACCTCCCGTAGAATACCAATACATACTAAACGTTAAGCTATAGATCGTAAGCTAGGAGAGTGTGCAAGGCCGTTAATCAAGTCTGCCGTGATGCACCAAAGAAATACATGTTCAGAAAAGACAGTCAAACTTCGCACCAGGCCGTGTCAAAAGAAAATACTGGAGTATAGATAGCAGAGGTATATGAGCGCAAAGATGGTACAATTTTCAGGGAAGTAACCGCCCAACCTTGTTGACCCTCAACGGCGACAAATTCCCCATCGTGTCAAGGATGCGCGCACACGGTTCCACCCAGACAGGAAGCGACCAATGCCGTCATGAGAAAACAGGCACCGTAAGCATTCGTAAAATCTAGCGTAAGAGGGGACACTCAAAGGCGTGAGCGTGGGGACCGAGAGAATAGGTTGGGTACAGCGAAACCGCCCGTCCCTCTGGCTGCAACGGCGCGAGAAAGCTTTTTCGCATCCTCCTCGAACCCGGTCGCCTGTAGGCCCTTAACAACAGTCTTGAACAGCTCTTCCGATTCAGTGAGGATCGACTTGGCGGAGTAGAGGGCGTCTTCTTTGTTGCACATGAGGGGAAGGCGGCCTTCCTTTCTGAGTGTCCGATCGATATTGTTCGACTTTAATGGTGTCAAGCCAACACCTCCTGTCGACGAAATGCCTTCCTCCATGAGGTTGGGATTGGCTGCCAAGAGTGCTTCGTACAATCCAGCGTAGGCGCGAGACTGCTTATATCTATTGAATCGTTCGCGGTATTTTTTGATGGCCTTCGCAGAGGCGGCATCTTCGTCTTCTGACCCATACTCGTCCTGTGCGGCACTCACTCCACGAACAGACCTAGGCTTGCGCTGCTTCCGGCTTGAGAGTTGAGGAGACGATTGAGGAGAAGGGTAAGGTGTGTGGTGCGCCCGATCGATGGGCCCGATCACTTGCTGTGATCGTCCTGCGACTTGTTGGTGGCATGTGAGGCCTTCTACTTCCGATTGCGTGTGATGGTGGCTACTTATTGGAGTGCGGACCTGAGGAAGAGAAACGAGAGTGTCACTTGACGATGTGAAGGAGGAATCGAATGACGTGGTGGACGTCTGCCGTAGGTCGAAGTCATCGCCGAGCAGCTCGCGGATGGGAGGTAGCCTTCGATGCAGCCTGTTCCGGGACGATGAGTTACGTTCTATAGCCGTACCGGCAGACAAACTCACACGTCAAAATGCAATCGAGGACCGAAAATTGACGACGCCTCCGTTTTCATGTTGCTGGTGATGATAGAGGGCGCACCATTGATATGCTCTTGCTTCAGGTGGAGCGGGATATCGAGTTGCATTTTAAATGAAGAGTGATTTGAATGGAACCGAAAAGGGAAGATTACTTGAAAACAAAAACAGCCGCCTAAAGTTCGAAAGCAGGACGATGAGAGATAAAAGCGACCCGGTGCCAGACTCGACGGCCTTTTATATTCGACCAATATGGCCATTGCTTCGACCTCGCGCAGAAAACATTGGCGCCTGCAGCAAAATGGCTGCGCGGAAGCGGAAGGCGAGGTTGCTGCAACCTTCTATGTAATTGTGCACCATGAGCGGTACGAACATGTCCCCACGCGGCCTGCATTGTGTGTGGGTGCGTGAGGGAGAGCGGATGTGAGTGAGCTCTCAGAGCTCCATGAGGAGCGGTTCCCAAAGATTGGATCAAGTGGAGACCATGAAGTCGAAAGCTACTGCATCTCCCTTGCAGCCTAACGAATGCAGCGATGAAACAATAGGCCTGCTCAACAGGTGCCCCGCAAGCCGGGTCTCCCTTGATTGCGAGTCGGGGAGACGACGTTGTGGGAACCAAAGATACGCGAGGATATTCTCACCGCCAGAATGTACTCCCGATGACGGCGCTAGGTGTTGACAGTAAACGGGCGATAGCTGCAAAGAGACGTAGAGCGACATTGCCACGCCTACAACCGTACATTTGCAGGCAGCCTTGTTCCTCGAGTCGGTCCTGTTGCAGGTGCTGTTGATCTAATGATATGTATGCAGGCTGCTGTTCGTTCTTAATTCGCACGTAGGGTAGGATTGGTGGCTGATGAAATCGATCGAGAAAAACATGGGTCTTTGCCCTTTGACCAGGCTCACGGACGGCAATGACTGCACGGAACTCGTTTGAGATGAAGGTTTAGCGACTCTGCGCGCCTAGGGCTGGGATGCGTAGCCTTGGACTCTATAGAACAGGGGAGCGGTTAGTGACGACAGGCCCGGCTTTGTCTAGGCGTCTTCATCTGTAGCATCTGCAGTGTTACCTACAGGATATGCCTACGCCAAGAACGATCCGCCTCCCCGCCGCCTCGAGCAAGGATGAATGGGAAGAGGAAAAGTGAGGTGAATGTCTGTCGGTATCTAGGTGCATGATTAGCTCTCATAGAGATCAGAGAGGAAATCGTAAACAAAAAATGACCATGCAATGTATTCCCGCAGTAGCATACAACAGTGAGACGCCTGAACCTATACACACGAAAGAAAAAGAGTGCACTTTTCGTGGGGTGCTATCATTCCCAACCCGCCAGCTGCACACTCCGCAATATCGGTATCGAAGTCATGTCAAAAGCGCGTGACGTATTAAAATCTAATAAGCTCTCGCCATCATACCCAACACAGCTGACGCATGCTGTCCATTACTCCCTCTCCGGGTACCATCCATGCCTTGATTTCGAGTCGCATGTCTAGGGCGCTCGCGCGCTAGACGTTAACATGCTGCCAGAAAAACACAGATGATAGGATGATACATTCGAAACGGTTACGGTTGATGAACCCGAATCTTGGATAATTTACAAGAGCAGGACGGCGAGAAGGCCAACAAGACCAAGAGAAATGCCGGAGACCGTCAGGCCGGAAGCGGCGTTCTTCTTGCTGTCTCCGCTGCTGTTGGAGCTGTCGGGGGCATTGCCCGCAGTGTTGGCCTCCTTGAGTTTACCCTCGCAGACGTATTTGCCCTTCTGGAGCTTTTGCTTGTCCTTGAGAGGGTCATAGAAATCGGCGCAGACGGTTCCGATGTCGCCAGTAGATTGGAGGTTGAAAACACCCTTGACATAGTCCAAAGAAGGCGTTTCGACCCTGATTCTGTTAGTATTGGGCCACACAGGACGTGCATTGCGACTTACTTGGAGAAGTTGCCACTCATGTCGAGCGCAGCCTGGACATTCTTGAGCTTAGGCAAGCCGGTGATCTCATGCAGGTTGGTGTTGTTGGCAATCTGGAGGTTGGCGCCAACATCGGTGAGGGCATTGAAGGAGATGTTCTTGAGGCCCTTGTTGTTGTTGATGACGAGCGCACCGTCAATCTTGGTGAGATTTGGGGCGGAGAGGCTGGCCAGGTTGTCGCTCTCGAAGACACCGAAGTCTCCAGTGTTGATCTTGGACAGAGCAGGGATGTTGAGGGAGCCGATAGCACGGAGAGAGATGTTGTTGGCCGACTCGAGCTCAGGGAAAGACACGTTGACCTCGGCGTTGTTGAATGAAAGCGTGAGGAAGTCGGTGATGTTGGTGACACTCATAGCGATGCTGTCGATCTCGTTGTTGTTGGCGATGAAGATGTCAGCAGCCTCCTCCAGATCGATACCCTCCAGGTTCTGAAGCTTCGTGTTCTCAATGTCGAGGTGGTCGCACTTGGAGATACCTGCGGTGAACTCAAGCGCTCGGAGGTTGGGAAGACCCTTGAGCGTAAGGCTGTCAACTTCCGTCAACTTGGGGAAGGATAGAGCTGCAAGCTCGGCAACATTGTCGAGCGTCAGCTTTCCGGTGATGGACTCAAGGTTCGCACCCCCGAACCGCTTGATCTTGCTGTTGCCCTCGACGACCAGATCACCCTTGATCGTCTTGATTCCGTCCAGAGCGATGTCGTCGCTGACTCCCGTTGCAACCGCGATGCTGCCGGAGAAGGTTGTGCATGTGGCAAGGGCCGTGGCGTCGCCGCCGTTTTCGATGGTTGCGGTAGCGGAGTTGCTGCAGGCGGCTGGAGGACACAAAAGTCAGTACGCAGCGAGACAAGGGGCGGGACAGACGGTGAACGCACCATAGGCGGAGCCGGCAACTGCCAGTGCAGGCAGGGCTACTCTGAGGAGAGACATGTCGACTGGACAAGAAGCGAGTCGGTAACTGGGATATTAAAACTGTTCACGGCCAAGGACAGGATAGATGGTCCGGAACCAAAACACTGAAATGGGATGCTGAGCGATTGACGATGAAGAGGAAGAAACTGCAACAATTAATAGAGACCCCACAAGACTGCTGGCAGGGGAAGCGACGCCGCAAGAAAGCGAATGTGGATGAAGAACGACGGGGCAGAGGCAGGAGAGATGTGTTTGAAAAAGGAGGCGCGGGCCATGATGGCACTAGCCGCATCGGGACGGTGCGACTAGCATGGGTTGGCGCGCGCCGTCCGGCTTCTAGGTCATCTCGTCTCGCGCCGCGCCCATGGCCTCGTCGTTTGCTTGTCCGCTTTGTTGGACGTGGGCACCGGCTCGACACGCGCCTGTGTTTGTTTGCTGCGACAGCGCACCGCACCCAGCGACCGACGACGCCGAAGACTTGCTGGCTCGCTGGCTCTGGCAGCCCAGAGGACACGGAGGGGGGTTGGTGGATCATCGTCGAGTCGCGGCTGTTTACGTCGAGGCCGGCCAGGAATGTCGACTGTGACATGATGAGACGGCCGGGGCGTGCGACGCTCCCCACTCGGCGTGTGCAAATCCTGATTTTGTTGGAGCACGTCCAACCTCCAGCCATATCTAGGGGCCCCGTAGCAGCAGTGCTGTCATTGAGCCGGAGCCAGCCACGCTGCGACGCCGCTCGACAAGCATGGGAAGTTGGACGACAAAAGGCCATGAAGCGCCGGGTGAAATGCGCCAAACGCTCCCCGAGCCGTGCTGGTGCTGGTGCTTGTGCTTTGTGCTTGTGTCCTCGGGCGGGCGCTCCATCTGGCGTCGATGGCCGCGCCACAGCCTGCCCCTGCCACAGGAGCCGGATGTTCCGCAACCTTGCACGCCCATGGGACCGACGATTATGCGTCTTCAGGCCTTGTTGCATCGTGTGAGAGCGTGCTGAGGCAGTTCCGGGCGGACAGCTGCACTGGACGGTGTTCTGTGTCGGACGTCAGCAGCGGGTCGACGATTGCGCCCCGTCCGCGTTTCAGGCGTCTCCCGCGAGGGCCTGATGTTGTCCATGCTGTCCTCGCCGTCGACGCCGTCGACGCTGTCCACACTGTCCACACTGTCCACGCTGCCGTCATCGACGAGGCGAGATGGGTTTGTTATCTGCCCTGGAAATACCGCCTCGCCCCGACAGCCAATCACGCCCCGTGCATCTATCCTGAGCCTGGCCGGGAACCTCACCACTCCCTGAGATCGACGGCAGAAGGAAGATGCGCTAGACGGATGCGCTTGCGCAATCTCGTTGTTTTTATTGTCTATACATCGCTGCCCTGCTAGCAATTCCATGTGACGACGCTTTTGCCCCCTCATTCCATCCCAACGTGGCCTGCAGATAGGGCCATGAGAATCTCATGGCCATGTGTCATGAACCGCTGCGAGCTTCAATTCCTGCTTGGCCCCGTCTTCAGAGGCCTACCATTCGCAATTGTGCACGAGACGCTATGGAAAATCTCCGATCCTAGTCGCCGGCACATTTGCATGAAACACAATCTCGAACCCCATCTTCAACTTCCAACACTGACGTCGCACCGAACACTTCTTCACAGGCGCCGTGTGTCTAAGAACGCCCACCATTGATCCGTTGAACTTTGCAACTAGACTCACCTACTCGCGAAGTGAACCCCCCAAGACCCGAAAATGATCTGTCAACCGCCATCCTTAGTGCTCGGGACTACCTCTATGTTGGTACTACAGTAAACAACACCCATGCTCGGACAGCAGCAACCTTGCAGGTGACAGGCAAAACTCGCACCTCAGTCCCGATATCGAACAAATTTAACAAAAACGTCAGTGTCATGCAAGCTCGATGTTGATCCGCATACTGTCCACAAGCTGCCGTGCCCTGCTCGGCAACGTCGTTAGACGCCGTAGGACCACCCTTTGCAGATCTCGCCTGAGTCGTCACGCCAACCTTCCACACAGTGACACTGACTGAATTCTCATGTATCACAAAGCAGGGTGGGGTGCGTCTGGGACGATGGCAAAGATTCTCCACCGTCGCTATCCTACTTATCATTGCAGACCTACATGCCAGTCATGGCTCATTCTTCCAGCGCCTTCTCATGCCGACTCTCAACAGTCATTGCCTGTCACTGCTTGTGGTATCATGCTGATGCACGTCTTGCTCTGCAAACAAAAACTTCTTCCCCCTTGTCTCTTGACTTTATTTTCATCGTCCCGACTGGGTTACTCCACAAGCCGCCGAAGTCGTTGGACTGATCCTAGGTTGCATGTTGCAACCATGTCTCCTACGTTGCTCGAACCGTGATTCCGACCCATGCCTCCCACATTCAAAACACTCGCTACCACACTTTGTACCCTTCGGCAGACATCGCGAACCTGGTCTTCTGCAACGGCTGCCAGCAGCATCGAGATGCACCCGCGAAACCCCGGGCGCGCATCGCCTGAATACGATGTGCCCGGCATAAGTGGAACGGTATCACAGGCGCTCGGCGTTGTGTCTTGCTGGACGAATGAGCGATGCTGGAGCTTCGTCGCCAGTAGACAGATTTGCACCCAACGTTTGAAATCTGTGTGGACATGCTCAAATCGTGCATCGAGATAGACCACCCTCTGGATGCTATACGAGACCGCGTGTGCCACCCTGCAATGCGCTAGCCAAGGCTTGCTGGAAACTACCAGACAACATCTACCTATTGGCATTTGCAATGATGTCTTCGTGCCCGTCAACGAGGATCTCATATTCACGCAATTCAGTGTAAACATGGGCATCTGAGAAGCGTCCGTGCACATGGGGAATGCGGTTCAGCAAGGACACACATGCGCGTTGCCTCACTAGGCCGAGCTATTGACACCAACTGATTCTGAGTACAATGCATGAATCTCTACGGTGACATACATGACATTAACGACGATGGAGAAACGCGCAAGACACCACACTTGCAAAGGAAAATGTCTTTCCTCGTACGGCATGTCGTACACCCCATCCCTAACAAAACGAGTAATTTTCGCGACAAATATGCGCGGCCAACACAAGTGTGCGTACAACAACAACACTCACGAAAAGGCACAATGGTCCTTGGCATCCTCGCTCCTCGCGCGTGCATCATGGTCCGCCAATGGAATCGATTGCGGAACGGTATCCGTGTCCGCGAGGAAGTTGATGACTTCTCGTAGAAGTCTCTCCGGTCGCCACTGGCGAGGGTCTCGAAGCAGGCTTGTACCACACAAATTCAAGTTATCTGCGTGCACTACCTGACTAATCCGACGCGAGGCGAGCACATTGGCGCAAAATGAGCCATTATGGGTTGCAGGACGGTGAGCCACACAACATATTGACAGCTGCAGTGCTTGACCGTTTGTCTCCACCAACTCCCCGCATACTACAAGACACAAGGCTAGGGACGCTGGGTACACCCTCGACTGCTCTTGAACTAACACTAATGTAATTCGCTTCCCTTATGCTATGTATTGTAACCCTACGTACATGCCTCTTAGCCGCTCTGCAGCACACTGATATCCACATCCTCGATTCTCCACATATACCACATGAACAGCGACCTGCGAGCTTTAGCACCATGAGCAGTCACAGAGGACGGATCGCGAAGGAATGGAGGGTTCCCAGCGGTGAGGGTGGCACACACCGGTAAGGCGAGAACCTGGATGCTATCGAAAGCATCTCTTGCTCTGACATGTATTTCCACTTGCCGCCCTTAGCTTTGAGCTTGGACGTGTCGCGGCCCATGTAAGTGGCCATGCCGCGCCTACCATTTCTATCAGTACATTCGTGCAGCCGATATAGGCGTCATCATGTTTCAGTGGGTCTACTTACTGCACCCCCAGATCGCCCGTGCTGAAGACGTCCATGCGCTTGAGGCCGAAGCAGGCGAACATCTCGACGGACCACCTACCTAGACCTCTCACCGCTACGAGCTTCTCGATTAATTCTTCATCGGAGGCGCTGATTAGCATGCTGGCGGTCAGCTCGCCGGAGTCGAATTTCTCAGCGAGCCCGCTGATGTATTCGGCTTTGCGTTGAGAGAGACCGGCTGTGCGGAGGGTTGGGAGGTCCTTTGTGCGGACTTGGGATGGATTGGGAAAGGCGGGGTGGGTTTCGGGGAATACTGTGAAGGATGGTCAGTGAGTGGTTCCCACAAATGCAATGCTTCAGTTCAGACAGAACAGAGCAAAATACAGAGTGCTATTATTTTGAACTTACATGCGGTGAACTTCTTGCGTATCGAAGCAGCAGCCTGGCCTGAGACCTGTATAGTAAAATGTCAGTTGCCTTCCAACCACCTAGCCTTTCCTAGTCACGAACTCCATCACTTTGGAACCTCGATCAACAAGACATACCTGCTGACCAATAATACCACTCGACAACGCTGTGAATGGATCCACAACTTCCCTCAACCCCTCGGGGCTAAACATTTTACACGTATGCTTCTCCACTAACCCCTTCAATTTAGGATCCACCTTACACAAGTACGCCTCCGCATCTTTTAACAAGGTATCTACTGTCGCCGTCGGCACCCTCAGAACCCCAACATCTGGGGGTACGACTTCTTTCGCCTTGCGCTTCTTTACTGGGCTAGGCTCAGTTGCATTTTGGGATGTTGAAGGGGTCGATGGCTGGACTGGGGAGGAAGTATATGCTACGACGCGGGATCCTCCGGGAGTTGATAGGGGTGCGTTGGTCGCATGTGGCTCTGCAGGGCGAGGCTTCAAGCTCGCTAGGCCCTCAAGAGGATGGTCTGCTTCAGCGGACGTGTGAGAGAGCAAGCCTACTCCGGACGGAGTCGGTGTGAACGGAGGGGGTTTAGATGGCGATTCTGAAGCTGCCTTGCGGCGCTTCGGGAGGGGTGTTGCTGGTAGGTCGGGGACTGCGAAGACGGGGTCTTCTATGGGCTTGGTAGCGGTCGTTGGTGATGTCGTTGTGTTGGAGGCTCTATTCTTTCTCTTTTTGCTGGATTTGGAGGCTATTTTAGAGAACGAGGGGGCGGCCTTCTTGTACGATGCTGGTTCTAGTACTGTAGAAGCGCTGGCTGTGGAGATGCGAGCTGAGCGCCTGAGAGACATGGTGCATTGCCGACGCGATGGTACAAGCAGTCACGAGTATACCTTCAGATGATTAGTGCTGAAATTCACTGTATAACAGTCGGAAAACCAACTTGGAGTTGGGTCAATGTACGGAAAGGTGTGCGGCTGAGCATGAAGTTACGAGGGAGACAGATGCCTGACGCGGACGCGGGGGTCTTGGAAGTTGGTCGATCGCGATAGCACCTGACTTCGTGCTGACCAATTAATAATACGACTTCGTATCCTCCACCAGCACCCAAAACGTAGACTTGAACAGGATTATGCCACTTCGAGGAATATGATGCATCGTGATGGATGGGTGACATAATGTTAAAAAATTGCACATGTATGACGAGAGGTAGGTCTATGTTAGAGCGGAAAAAGTAAACTCGAGCCATGGTCAACTTTTCCTCGTATCACTCACGGAGTTGAGGAATGACGCTTCAAAGTGAGGCTTGAAGCAGTGTTATTCAAGGTATCATGTTGTGTGTCAATGGACGGTATGTGGAAGTTGGAAGATGTCGACATGAAATTTATCCTGATGGTACACTCTAATGCACAGCTCGATCCCTCTGATCCCTATGTGTCAATGCAAATTGACTTATGTACAGTCGGTCCCGTTCAGTGTCCGCTCTTCGCGTTCGCGGCCCTCTTCTGCACAATCATGGCCTCCAAGTCCTCACGCTCCTTCATCTCCACCTCAATCTCCTTGATAATCGAGCTCAAGTACGGGATATCCTGTGTGCAAATTAGCATGCAACCAGCTGCTTCTTTGAGTGCTGCTCACTTCTTCTGGCTTGGTCCACTCGGTTTTGGGCAGGAGCTGGTGGGACACGGAGCACTGCGGCATTTAGCTAGACGTTCCGGGGCGGCTATCGTTGAATGTTGTGTACCTGGAAAGCTCTGCGGATGCGGAACACGCGATCGTAGGCCTCCTTTGGCGGCAGGCGCTTGAGAGCGAGCTGGACTACGTCGTTCTCCTCGGGAATAATATCGTCGGCCCTGCGGAACACGCAGCGTTAGCGCATCCATCTAACGCATCAAGACATCAATTGGAAGTTTCTCTGCAACTTCCAGTGTGAATTCGCTCATGGCGAGGGCTTGCGTACATCAATCCGAGCTGCCTGTATCCAGCGGCGTTGGTGTACCAGTTAGACAGCGGCTTGAGCCAGCGCTGCAGCCACGGCCGCTTGATGATGTAGGGAGCGAGAGACGGCGCAGACATGGTGTCGGAGTGATTAGAGAGTCTGCTGCACGGTGTGCGACGGGTTGCGGCGGTTCAATGGGGGTGGTCGGGTTGGTGGTGAGCGTGGTGAGGTCGTCTTTGCAAGCAAGAAAGCGAAGAAGCGAATTGGCCAGCGGTGCCAAGCCCCGATCGAGCTTTGCGTGCAGCTGCTCCCCAGCAAGTCCTGGAGCCGACTCCCCCACTCACTTTCACCACGGGTGACGTCCCAGCCCTTCACGCACCGCTGCCGCCGCCGCCGAATACGTTCGCTGCGCAGCTTCTGTTCCTTCAGCGCGCTCATCCTCACTCCCTCACATCCCCCACGACAGCATCTACCTGGCTCAGGCGGTCAATGGAGCTGGTCAATCGCTAGCTATTGTGTCACCGAGTGCTGCGGGGCTTCCGCACACTGAGGCACCGTGAAGGGGACGACGGCATGTATGCCAACTCTACCAACTGTGCTGCCAACTGGATTCTAACTGCTCCTCAATAGCCAGCCCTTGCAATGTCTGCCGACGAACCCGCGCCGCCGCCGTCCCCAAATAGTACGAGAGAACGGTATGCGCCGAGCTCTGCGAGACTTTCCTCCCGCGATCCTCCAATGCAGGACACGAACTGGAGCTCACCCTACTCTAGCTTGGCTCTCAAGTGTGCCGTCCTGCCCAATTCCACCGTCAATGCCGCCTGCGGTGCTGCTGCCGGTATCGCTTCCGGTATCGTGACCTGCCCGCTCGACGTCATCAAGACTCGTTTGCAAGGCCAAGGCTCGTGGCGCCCACGACACCACGGACGAAGCACGCGTATCGTATATCAGGGCTTAGTCGGTACGGCACGAGTTATTTGGACGCAAGATGGCGTTCGGGGCATGTACAGAGGGCTCGGCCCGATGCTACTCGGCTACGTGCCGACCTGGGCCGTCTATATGAGCGTGTACGACTGGTCAAAGGATTTCTTCTACACGCGAATAGGTCTGCCTGAAGACCCGCCTCATTTTCGTTTCATTGACAGTGTATAGAGAACAAATGGCTCTCCCGGATATCCGCCTCCGTCACGGCCGGTGCATGTTCAACGCTAGCAACGAATCCGATATGGGTCATCAAAACGAGGCTGATGTCCCAGGTAAGCGTTCGTGCTTCCGAAGAGCATCGCCCGCCATGGCACTACAAGAACACCTTCGATGCCTTCCGCAAAATGTACGTCAACGAGGGGATGAGGGCCTTCTACTCCGGCCTTACACCGGCCTTGCTCGGTCTCACCCACGTTGCCATCCAGTTTCCCTTGTACGAGTATTTCAAGATGAAATTTACTGGTTTGGAGATGGGTCAAACGACTTCATCCGATAGCGACATGCATTGGGCTGGCATACTGGGAGCAACCATCCTGAGCAAAATCTGCGCAACGTCTGCGACTTATCCCCACGAGGTCCTTCGCACCAGATTACAAACACAACAACGTACGCTTCCTTCCGCCTCGCACGAGGATGTATCATTTCGCGGGAGTCATCAAGGCCCTGGATACCTAACACGAGGCCCAGGCACAGCATCATCTGATGGCATGATCAACATTCCACGCTATCGAGGCATCCTACGGACCTGTACGACTATACTACAGGAAGAAGGCTGGAGGGCGTTTTATAACGGCATGGGCACCAATATGATTCGAGCAGTCCCAGCAGCTGTCACCACAATGATGACCTACGAGACGCTGCGATCAATGCACCAGAAACTGAAGCAGGAGGGCTTGGAAATGCAGCACCAGGCTTGAGCCTAATGCGTCTGCGTTTTTCGAATGAAAGGTATTTCTTACCACATCTCCGTCTGTGGCGTTGTCTATATTTTGGGAGCGCGATATCCCTCAGTGAGCATTTCTGGGTTTTTGTTTCGTTCTGCTTTTCGTGTACATAGCAGCATTTGGGCAGGATGTTGGCTGGCATCGGCGCTTTGGGTGTTCTGCAATGAGGCGAAGCATATCTGAGTACCCTTCACTATACTTAGTCAACGGCAGTAAATACCAATCTTGGTTATATTACACAACAACTCAATGGATTTATGATACAGTGTCCAGTGAGTCGTCTTGTGATGCTCAAAAGGAACACGTCATGCGCAACACATACCGCGTTAAAACACTCGAGAATACGTAATGCACATTCGATATGGACTTATACGTTGAACTATATCTATTATGAGGGAAGCGCTAAGTATAGGTGACTGAAGCGACCACGGTGATGACTCAACATGGAAATGCGCTATTCCAGCCTTAGGATGGACTTCATTTTGTTTACTTTGCTTTTTGTCAATGTATTGCTCGGATACCTATTTGAGTCAAAGATATTCCTATAGCGATAGACCTCCCCGAAACAGTATACGCAACCACTAGGGATTCATGGGCTACTTGAATACGTCCAAATGAGAAAAGCCGGTGTCGTTTGGTGTGCAGGAAGCCGCAGCTCTGATGCATCGAGTTTGTATCGTACTACATGGTGTAGGATGGGGAGTAGAGGTACAATAAGGATCAGTCGTGAAAGGTGAAACTCCTCTCAACACCAAGACAAGGAATCTCTATCTACATCTACATTCATCTCGCGACTCGTACGTACTACCTTGAGCCCCTTTCTTACAGAGACTGCCCCGTCTGAATCAGGATACTTTCTCTTACGCGCCGGACGTCTAAGAACAAACGCCTTTTCTAGTAGGGCTCAAACGCACTCACATCGCCCTTTCAAACGTCTCCGCTGTTTCAACTCTCGCAGCCGCGAGCAAACACTTTCTCCTACAAGTTGACTGATCAAACTCAATCAAACTCTTTCTCCACCATGCAGCCTTCACATTCCTTCCCAACAAACGGCCCTTACATACTTCGTTCGTCACCAACTAGTCCGCTCACTGAACCTCCATTCGTCACCTAATCCCCTGATGCTTCCTTCCCATCCTTCCCTCACCTTCGAACTCCACACCCAGAGATAAAGGGCACTGCGTCGAAGTCAAACGAATATGGCACAACCTCCAGAAAATTTCTCGCCTCTGCCCAAGGTCCTCGTCTCGTTACACGAGGTAGAAGACGGCTCCTCCAACAAATTAAGCCTCGTCAACTTCCTCGCTGAAGCAGAGAACGGCTCGTCTATCTCCGCAGTCAGATCTAATCATTTCTTCGGCCCTCGTCCTGAAACGTGGATAGAGTCGGAAAGCTTTACACGACGCGAAGCTGAAGAGGAGCATCGATCTCCTGTTTCGTCCATCAAGTCCGACCAAGCCTCGAATGAAAGGCGGGGCGAGAACTCAAAGGTAGGGACATCATGCCAGCCTGAATCTGCAGCAGACGCCCTACTTGGCCGCTTAGCAAGTAAACGCGGCTCCCTTGATAGGAAGCCGTGGGACATCGACTTCGATTATAGGACACTTGTTGCCAGGAAGGTGTCGGAAGAGGTTAACGATGAATTGAGAGACGCGCACGAAGCTTTAATGAGATGCCTGTACTCTCCTATTACTATGGGGGCGGGAGTGAACGGCGAACAGGATCGAAAAGAGGCCGCGCATGGGTTTAAGTGGACGCCTTCCATGGAACAATTGAGAACGATATACGAAATTAATGAAGACGGCGATGAAGAAGAAGAGAGGGGAAGAAGTAGGGAGAGAAGAGACGGTATAGAGCGTGATCAGACTACTCTCCAGGTCGGCGCTTTACGTATGCGTGGTGGAGGGTTGCAGGAACGACTCGGGCCCAAATGTGGTCTGAAGCAGTCGGACAGTCGACATTTCAAAGAGATTCAACGCTCCCAGGGAGTATTCAGGCCTCTTAACATCAGCCGTGATAGCTCCGGATTCTTTAGACCTACCGCTGATCATTCCACTCGCCGTCTTCAAAAACCAGGTGCCGCTTCGTCTAGTCGAAAGCTCCTTCAATTACAGCAGCTTCAGCGGCTAGATAGGCTCGCACAACCCTCATTCAACCTGAAGGATAATTCAAGCTCACTCACTGATTCTTTTGGGTCTTATTTGGTCGCAGACTCTAGTAATGTGGAGAGTTGGCTCTCTCGACCCGACCACAAAGAAGATGAGCAGCCACTCGTACATGCAGACTTTGCGCAACTGCCGCCGCCACTGACATCAGAAGGCCGTAATAAGCCACTCCCTAGAAAACCATCTCGCTCCGAGTCCCGATCTAGATCTAGATCTCAATCAGAAGGATCTGTGCGCACAGTGCGCGGCGAAACGTCGCCAACGCAATCACGAACAACTGTTTGGCGAAGACCGGGAAACATTGTTGATGATTCTTTTGATGTACCTCCTGGTTCATCACGTAACGTTCGCAACAACGTGTTGGGTGC
This sequence comes from Kalmusia sp. IMI 367209, assembly GCA_027946365.1. NCBI lineage: Eukaryota > Fungi > Ascomycota > Dothideomycetes > Pleosporales > Didymosphaeriaceae > Kalmusia > Kalmusia sp. IMI 367209. Next base: position 1,939,905 of record JAPEUQ010000008.1, on the reverse strand, counting down.
GGCACCGAACAAATACAAGGAGCGTAGCCCGCAGCGCGAGCTGGGGTCTCCTATGCAATTCCCCGATCGAATGGAACCCAACTCGTGGAACGATTATGGTGCATCTTTCGAGTCTTCCATCGGTGACGATTCGACACAGGTCCCCTTCACTGCTGGGTGGAAGAAGCCTCAAGGAGCCAGGCAGGGCAAGTATTTTGCTCCATTCGAAATTTCAGAGCTCGGACGAAGAGCTCTGGAATCGTTGCGAAAGAACAGGGACTCAACTTGCCAAACTAACTCAGACGACAACCTAGCATCGATGGATGGGCAGACTGCTGGAGATATGCTTTTCGCCCCAGGCTCTTTGAAGACTTCTCCTATCGATCAGGCGATGCCATGGCCTCTTTCGCCTTCTATAGACGACCCAGCGGAGAGCAGAACGCTTGAGAGAGAGCGATCAGGTGGCACTATATGGCAAGGCGGAAGCTATTCATCGATAGCACCAGAAGATTCTACGAGTCAAGTAAGTGTAGGTCAGGACCAGCAGACGCGGCATGACACGAACAAGATTGTTCCCAACCAGAACTTCACTGAGGTTGGAGAGCAAATTGCTAATGTAGGAAGAGTGGAAGAGAATTCGGAAAAGTTGTTTCGTGATCGAGTCAAGACGTTGTGGGATAATTATCAAACTAGGCTGAGGATGCTTCATGACGATGTTGCGATGACGCCCGAAGGGAAAATGAGAGTAAGTAGCCTCGAGTACACCTGTCAAGCTTTATTGACCAACATGCACGTAGAGAGCCAAGGAGGAGCACACGATGTTCGAGGCGCTGATGGATCATGCATCCACCGATACGGGCTACGAAGTAAGTAGTCCGACTCTCGCGCGAGGTGACAGAACTGAACGTAAAATAGAAAATGCATGGGTCGTGGCAGCAAACTGGTTTTATCGAAGCCATGCTCGGGACCCAATCGAGTTCGTCAAGAACGCCTTATATTATCAGGAAGCTCAACAAGGTCATGAAGTGGATTTTGGCGGTTCCGGACGATCCTGAGGCGAAGACGTTCTCTAGCCGCAAACATGGACCTCAATTCTCGAGTCTGGGGGTAGGATCGTCCAGTCTCCAAAGAAAAGTGACAGATCCACCTGGCTCACGTGCAGCGCCCTCAAGTGTATGGAACCGACCAGGGCAGAGGGTGCCCTATGATCACCAAGCAAAATCTGAACAGCTCTACTTTGCCCCTGGCAAGACATTTCATGCGCACATGTTGCAGCAATCAAGCTTTAGAAGTCGAGCAGAGGCCTTAGAGTCAACGCTCGGGCAGACACGAAGACATAACCAGAGGAAACAGGCGTCGTCGACCGCGTCGAGCCAGACGGGCTGGCCACATTTGTCGCAGGCAGATGCAAAGTAACCCGGGGAGAGGGACTTGGGAGAGAAATTGTGCAGTATGCTTTGGCTATACTGTAGCGTCCATGCTTCGGGATGAGCAGTGGGTCTGATGTGAGAATTTCCTGCAGCTGAGAGGCGAGAACACGAGATGCGTTTTGATGATCAGCAATGGCTAGTCGAGTACAGAATGGATTACATCAACCGATCGAGCTGTAGATTGGTGAATCTTGAAACGATGAAACCTAGAGATGAACATGATCACGTGCATGTGATATGTTGTGCTGACCGCCCTAGTAGGGTTCTATCGATAGCAATTGCTTCCGCAACTTGAAACACGAAGAGCAAGGCTGCAAAGTTACAGTCGTGACCAAGATTTCGTCCGTCCCAGCGAGGCGAAGGATCGGCAATCTCTCGCGAGCCAGCGATTCGCTCCAGATGCCCCCTTCATCTGCGAGGCAAATTAGGTGCGAAGGCGAACGGCCTCGCCCGATGTCCTTGGCCCACCGCTTCCGCGTGGGTCGTACTCCATAAATGCGAAGAACGGGCCGCGCAAAGCTTCGGTGGGACAAGCGGCGTGGTGAGGGCTTGGTCAGCAAGCAGTCTTGTTAGGTGAGGTACACGCTCTCTTGACGCGTGTGGCAGATGGGGTTGACGGAGAAGATGACATCAGCCGTTCCAAGTGGCCGAGTGCACAATTTGCAGAGATTGGCGCGATGCAGTGGTCGATGCCGCATGGAGGAAAAGCCTTAACGAGGGTGGTGTTGGTGCACGATAGGGGAGTGCAAGGCTGGTAGTGGTGGATAAGCACATGGGCGAATTAGGCGCCGCAGCAGCTCCCGGATGGGGGAAGCCATCTCCGCTCCGGGGCGTGCACAACTGGGCGAGGCTATGGCACAGCGACTACGGGAAATGAAGCCTGCGCGGACTGGGCGCGATGCTGAGCGCTCGGAAAAGGAGCGCCAGGGCTATTTCGGCCAGTGGGGCCTCGGGCGGTGCGGTCGGGGGCCTGAGAGCGCGAGCAGCTGGGGATTGGGGATTGAAAGAGAGCGAGAGAGAGAGAGGGAGAGAGAGAGAGCGATGTAGGAGTCGCGTGTGGTCTTCGGTATGGACTGGTGGAGGTGGCAACGGCGAGGCGGCGAGGCGGCGCGCGATGGCTGGTGGTGTCGTCGGCGGGTTGCGCTGAAGGGGGGCGCTTGCGCGGGTGATGTCGCTAGCCCGCGTCGGGGACGATGAGGTGAAGGAGTGAAGAGGCGTCGGAGGCCAATCAGCAGCCAAGGCCGCAGCGTACCTGCATACACGGCCAGGGTGCGACAGGGGGAAAAGCAGTGCCAAAATAAACCGCCGTGCGCGAACAGGCTAGGCGGCTCTCGTGCGTCTCCTGAACACTGGCGATTGTGCAGCCCATTGCGATTGACACAGAGAACGCGAGCACCACGGGCGCATAGTGCTTCGCAGGCGCGGCCAGACAGCACGGCGGGCGCGCAGCATAATGCGTGCGTGGGCGAGGAATGCCCGAGTCGTGGGCCAAACACACACACATACACAAACAGCCAACGTCAAACGGAGAGGCGTTCTGGCTCCCGTGCAGGGTCTCACCTTGGGCCCACGGACCCCCTGCCCAATCAAACGCCGTCGCGGCATGAGCCTGCCTGGGGCGCCTCTTCTTCTCCTCGTGCCCGACACTCTTCCTCTTCCTCACCTCACTCTGTGAGAGCCGCTCTTTACTAATTGTGCCCTTTGCCCACGCGAGCCCGGCGTCCGATCTTACCCCAGTCACTCTTTTTGCGTTCTCGCGAGCGTTTGTTTTGCAACTCACCGTCACACTCATTATACTACACCATTGCTACTCCCCACAAACATACACAATCGCCACATCCATTCGGCTTCACGATCGCTTAACGACCTTACGCTGTTAATATCTAACTCCATTGCCCACCCGGACACTGCCCATACGGTACCAGAGAGCCTCCGCGGCCGCACGAACCGAGCCCACCTGCGAGCAACCGCACGCCCAGCGGATGAGAAGAAGCATATACCAGGAGCCATGGATCGCCTACACCACTCACACATGCATCGCCATACGAGGAGAGAAGGAGGCATCGCTTCGAGGGGGTTCCCTAGCACGGCCACCATAGTAGACGAGGCTTCGCGGGCCCTACTCGTGCCTCGGTCAACATGCACCAACGACAACGACGACGGCTGCCACAAGCCCACCCAGACGCCCACCCTCTTCATCGTTCTCGCTGTGTGGTAGGTCTGACTGTGATGATGCTGCCCAATGTCCCTGCTAATGGACGCTAGCCTGCCTATCGGAGTCGCTGCAGTCGTGCTCTTCATCCTCCACCGCAGGAATGTCAAGAAATTGAGGGCGGAAGACAAGGACGACAAGTATAAATCGCTGGACTTCGGCATCGACCCCGCTGCGGCCGGGAAGAAGGGCAAGAAGGGACCTGAAATGAGGCTGAATGATGTTGAAAAATCTCACGGAAGAGGACTGTCTCTGGAGCCCGATCTCCAAAGCCCTTACCTGCTCCCTGCCGGCCTGCACGGCTCGCGCGAATCTTTCCACTCCCTCTCACAGTCCACCAAAGACTCTTACGACCCCTACCGCCCAGTCACCTCGTTGAGGGACGATGCCAGCATCCGCAGTGGAAGCCGCTACGGTCGCCACGATGGTGGGTCAATGTACACCTCGTCGACTGGTGAGACGAACCGAATGAACGATGGCCTCTTGAGGAACGCACAGCGAATGTCGCAATCCCTGCCTCTGCGTGCTTCGTCGGCTTCGCCAGAAAGACCTGTCGAGAAATCCCTTCCTGAGATCAAGTATCCCGAGCAGGCAGCCGTACCCCTAAGCCCATTGAACCCTCGATATGAAGACCCGCTTCCCCCTCCTCCCCCTCCTGTGGAGTCCAAGCACGAACCTGTGGTGGAGAAGCCTGCCATTGCATACTCGGCATACACCCCAACGGCAGCAAACCTCCCCACCACCTCCACCTCCTGTTCAGGACACCAAGGCTCGCGCAACCACTACGCCCAGCCCACCTCCCCGTGTCCAGTCTCAGGAAGCCGCTTTCAATACGATGAGCATGCTGAGCGATTCGAGCTATGGCGGTGGTTTCCAAATCACGCCCCCGTCTCCTCCCCGACAAGAGTCTGAATTTGTGCAGCCTGCTCCTTTGGCACCCCAACCGCGCCGCCCGGTGTCGAAAGGTCCTGGTGGACTCGGTGTGGATGACTTCGGTGCCAACACGAACCGCCTGTCAATGAGCCTCCGCCCTTTGCCAAGCATGGACGATCCCAACGAAGACCCTGAGCAACGTGCAAACCGCATCCGATCGTTCTACAAGGAATACTTTGATGACTCGAAGCCCGAGCCTGCAGGTCCCCAAATCTACAACGACTACTACGAAGACTATAGCTCCGAGTATCTCGATGGTAGTGTCTTCGACCCGCAGACTGGCAACTTCATCGTGGCCCAGCCGTCAGCTCCCTTCGCGCAGCCGGTCACGCGTCGTGCAATGACGCCGCCTCCCCGAGCACCACCACGGTTCCGTAGCAACACGGCTTCTCAGGGTGGACCCCACATGTCTCAAAGCTCAATGGGCTCGGCGCGTTTCGCACCACCTCGCAATATGTCTTCCATGAGCGGTCGTCTACCAGCGTCAAGGAAGCCAATGCCCCCTCCTCAGCCGCTCGCCTCGTTGCCCACCCCTGGCAAGCTACAAGATGATTTTGGCATCTTCAACGCAGCTGACTTCGCGCCGCCCGTCTCGTTCCGAGAACGACAGAATGGTATGAGGCCGGATAGCCCTCTGCGTAGCCCTCGCCCTTTCAGCCCCGCAGTGAGGCCCCACACTCCATTGGCAAGCTCTTTCGATGATCTTGCTGTTATGCCCAGCCCGTATGTACCTTCCAAATCGTTCCAACCTACTCAAACTAACAATCATAGACACATGCTCCGCAAGTCTGGTACCTTCACCGCCCTTGACTTCGCTCCTCCACCACGGTTCCGTGATCCAGGTTCCAATGCATCTGATGCTGGTTCGATACGTTCTAACCGCTCGGGTATGTCGGCCGCCGGAAGGATGGCTGTCCGGAATGGCGCCTACCGCGTTAGCAGGATACCGAAGGACATGGTCGGCACTCAGGACGACATGACAGCCACTTTGAGGCCTACTCTGAACATGGTGGCCCCAGCATAAGCCTTGACGTTCGTTCGTCACACCATCGACCGATTGGCTTATCTTCACGCGCCTTTTATGATCAGCACCTGCTTCCAGCGCTCACTGGCTGAGCATTCCTGTTTCGGCTCAGAAGCTCATTGCTTTCCCTTTCTTGCGGACATGACGACCCCAAATGGCATAGACAGCGCGGCTCCTTTTTGATCTCACAGCAATCCAACACCGAGTTCTCTTCTCCGGTACATACGCATTGATCTTACTTCTCCTGTCCGGTTTCGTAGTGTACACGACCGACGAATTTTATAGGGTTTATACAGCGGAGGCCGGCGATCGAAGGCGTATACAAATCTGTAATTTATATTATTCTGTTTCAAAGGCAAAGAGTGCGAGCCCCGAAGGGTCCCGTATGTGGGTGAGAGTAGCAGGTGAAAGTTGGGAACTAGAGTATCGTGTACATGCGAGAGATGTGGAGGAGCTTCGTGGAATCTGAGTAGGGCAAAATAGAGGAAATTACCTGTGCAAACATCTCTCTGGGTTGTGCGTGAAGTGTTAAGCATCCAAACCGTGGGCTCGTGACATGGCGATACGTTCCGACGGGAGCCGAAGTTCTTCTGCGCTTGGCGATCTTGAAACCACTTTTGCGGCTGTTCGGAGAAAGACCCCACCTGCCGCAGTGGAGATCTCCATCGATCACCCACCCCTCTAGCTGGTTACGTGCCAGTCCTTTGGACTCATGTCAATAAGACACTGATCCAAGGCGTGGCCCAGAGTGCGAGGACGGAAACGTCATCCCCCAGCCTCAATCGTTGACGAGGCCCAGTCTCGCGGAGCACCCAGGGACTATCGAACATAAGACCAACACACTTACGCCGGCCTATTCCCATCCAATTGATGGTCTCTGACCGCACCCCGTCGATCTACTATGGGTCCCAAGCGGCTCTCCGGCTGGGATGGTCCAGCACCGCGAGGAAAGAACCGTCCGCTGAGCTGATGTCATAGGCAAGAAGGGGCACTGGGGATGTCTCCATATTAACGTCGACAGCTCTGACGGCCGCGCGTTCTGGAAGCGCGAACGCCCTGGCAAGGTTGTATTCGATTCTTCTTTCTACTCGTTCTTTTTGCATTCGCATAATCTTTCTTGGTCGGCTGTCCCGTCGTTTTTTCTGTGTCTTGCGGGCTAGCTACCACGATGGGCATCTTCAGTCGCCGCCAAAAATTAATAACCGCTTCCTCAGATACTACTCCTACGACTGTGCCTGAACTCTCGAAAGCGCAGATCAAGCGCGCGACGAGAACGCGCAAGATATGGGCGCTGCTGACCTCTTTCTTCCTCTTCGTCACTGTCTTCTTCCTCATACTCGTCGAACTCGGCGGCATCTACAACAGATCAGTAATCAGGGATTGGTACTTTATTCGTATCGATGTTAGCAACATTATTCCGGCGTCGGTGCCCAATTTCGCCCTCATCAACACGATCGCGCAGACGTTGGGACTGCATGATTTCTACCAAGTTGGCCTATGGGGCTTCTGCGAAGGCTATGTGAACGAGGGCGTCACATACTGCTCGCCGCCAGAGACGCTATATTGGTTCAATCCGGTAGCCATCTTGAGTAGTGAACTGTTGGCTGGTGCATCGAGTACGCTCCCCAATGCTCTTTCACTGTGGCATCCAAGTGACTAACCCAATCTTTTCTCAGTCAACCTCCCTTCCGACATCAACGATATTTTAGACCTCATAAAGATTGTCTCCCGAGTCATGTTCGGCTTTTTCCTCACGTCCGCATGCCTCTCCTTCGTCCTCATCTTCCTCATGCCCGTCTCAATTCTCTCGCGCTGGTGGACCCTCCCCATTGCCATCCTCACCTTCATCAACGCGCTGCTCTGCACAGTTGCCTCTGTCATTGCAACCGTCATGTTCGTCATCTTTCGCAACACGATTAGCAGCGTATCGGAGCTCAACATTCACGGTAACATCGGCTCCTTCTTGTTCGGCTTCATGTGGACGGCGAGCTCGTTCGCCATCTTCGCGTGGATGGTACAAACAGGTTTGTGCTGCTGCTGCGCGAGTCGCAGGGATGTGAAGACGGGGAGGAAGAGGGGGAGTGATAAGGCGTATCAGATGCCCGGGATTGCACCGACAGGTGGGGTCACGATGCGAGGTGCTAATGGTGTGCAGGAGAAGTCATCAAGGAAACGACGATTCAGGTTCGGAAGACAGAGTGGATAAGCTTGTTGCATCGTATACGCCAATTCTACGTGTGGCCGTCACAAGGTAGCTCAGACTTTTACCTGCAACATTTTCCACAGTTTCGAACCTCGTCGTCACTCTCCGAATTGGACTTTTCTACGCGGATGGAAAGTATGAGTGGACGGCCACTGCAGCCAAAGTGGCGACGTACCTGGCTTCCATCTTGGTCGTTGCAATACAAGCCATGGGCTACCACAGAGGTGGTTGAGCTCTCTGTGCACAAGTAAAGCGATGAGAAGATTGCATGGTGAATGCAAGGGATCTGATCCATCTGTTGCATTGCATGGGCTGTCTAATTACTATAATGTAATCGTGTATACTGTTCGTGAGCGGCATGGTAGCATTATGTACCGTTCATCAGACCGACGAAGACGTGCAGCAGATACGAAATACCTTCCATTGTATGCACTGTGTTGGTAATCTAATCCATGCATGCTCCGTTCTTCATACCTGTTGCTCGAATAGATATGCAAAAAGTACCCTGAGCCTCGACAGCTCGATTCTTCAAGCGTTCTTCTGCTCACGTGCCTCCAGATGTGCCTTTAACGCGTAGACGATACACCTTCCCGATGACGTAAGTGCCCCTCCGAAGCCCCAACATCCCACCTCTACTCGAGTGCGATATACACGCGATTATTGCGTGCAATTATTCAAGGCCATACCGACCCCCAAGCTAGACTTCCGCGGATCACCCATGGTAAGGCCTCGACCATTCGATCATTCGACGGTGGGTTGCCTTGGCTCCGGTTCTCGGCGGCTTTTGTTCCGCCTGCACGCGTCGCGCAAAAAAAGTTGTAGGTGGGCTGGTGGGGAAACCTCGCAAGGCCCAACATCACGCCCAAAACTTCCCCAGACCCGGCTCCACTGGTTCATAAAGAGTCAATTGCGCCGCCGGAGGAGTGCGCACATTCTCTACGCCACACAAGAATCAATTGAAGGGTGCATTGCTCCGTGGGGAGTCTCCTAGGTAGGCCATTCCAAAATTCCCGTGCTTTGTGCAATTGAGGTCGTGTCTGTTGCTTCTCGGTGCTTTTGTTGTGTGCGCCTGTCGCTTGCTTGGTCGTGTCTTTCTACGGCCGAAGTTCCCGGGAGATGGGACATATGATAGACGATCTGGTCCTGTGGAGGACGTGTGAAGCTCTGAAGGCAGTCTTCTTTTGACTTTCCACCTTGCAATTGCGTCTCTTTTCCGATCCTGGTCTTGTTGCCTTCTACTCATTCGTCACACACACACCACTAACGTACATGCACCAGCAACCATGTCCGCCAACGACACCTACCAAGACCCGCTCAATTCGCGGTACTCCTCCCCGGAGATGAAGTACCTCTTCAGCCCGCGCAACCGCTTCAGCACCTGGCGCCAACTCTGGATTTGGCTGGCCGAGTCCGAGAAGGAGCTCGGGCTTGACATCTCAGACGAAGCCATTGCCCAGATGAAACAGCACCAAATCATTCAGGACGAGGAGTTCAAGATCGCTGCCGAAGAGGAGAAGAAGAGGAGGCATGATGTTATGGCGCATGTGTTTGCGTTTGGGGAGAAGGCGCCGGCCGCGAGAGGAATAATCCATTGGGGAGCTACGAGCTGTTATTGTACGGATAATGCGGACCTGGTGAGTTGATTGATCGGAAAGGGATGTGAGGGTGGCTGATGTGTGTGCAGATTTTCCTTCGGGATGGCTTGGACCTTCTGCTTCCTAAGCTAGCTACGGTAATCGAGAAGCTGTCAACGTTCGCGAAGGAATACAAGAGCCTGCCTTGCTTGGGATACACACATCTTCAGCCGGCACAGTTGACCACCGTTGGCAAGCGAGCGTGTCTGTGGATCCAGGATTTACTGAAGGATCTCAAGAATCTTGAGCGAGCAAGAGATGATCTAAGATTCCGGGGTGTGAAGGGCACGACTGGCACGCAGGTATGTCCACGGTCGACTCAACGATAACCACATCTAAAATGGTCCAGGCATCTTTCCTCCAAATCTTCGAAGGCGACCACGACAAGGTCGAGAAACTAGACGACCTCGTCACGCAAAAGGCCGGCTTCGCCTCCGCCTACATCATCTCCAGCCAAACCTACACGCGGAAAGTCGACGTCGATGTCCTCAATGCCCTCGCTTCCTTCGGCTCCACATGCGAGAACATCGGCCAAGCCATCCGTCTACTTGCTTCCTTCAAGGAGCTCGAGGAGCCCTTTGAATCTACACAGATCGGGTCCTCCGCAATGGCATACAAGCGAAATCCTATGCGCAGCGAACGCCTGTGCTCGCTCGGCCGTAAATTGAGGAACCTGAATGCGGACGCGAGCGCGACATATGCGGCGCAATGGATGGAACGTACGCTGGACGACAGTAAGTGATCCTAACCCGCACCGAATCTACAGGAAATTAATTTCCCAGGTGCGATCCGCCGCATGGCGCTTCCCCAATCCTTCCTCTCCGCCGACGCTTCGCTCATCCTCCTCAACAACATCGCCTCTGGCCTCGTCGTCTACCCCGCCATGATCCGCAAGCGTGTCGATGCCGAGCTCCCCTTCATGGCGACCGAGAACGTCATCATGGCGCTCGTCAAGAAGGGCGTCTCCCGCCAGGACGCGCACGAGGAGATCCGCGTGCTATCCCATAAAGCGGGCGCTGAAGTCAAGCAACACGGCCGCGACAATGATCTGATCGAGCGCATCAAGAGGACAGAGTTCTTCAAACCGATTCTGGGCGAGTTGGATGCGTTGTTGGATCCTGCCACATTTATCGGACGGAGTCCGCAGCAGGTGGACGCGTTTTATGAGAGGGAGGTGAAGGTGGCGTTGAAGGGGTATGTTGACAGGGGACAGTTGAAGTTGGCGGAGGCGGCGGAGTTGCATGTCTAGATGGGCCGGACGTGCGAGGCGAGATGGAGAGGCACTCTTGACACTGAAAATCAGATTAAATCAATAGGAGATCAACTTGGTGAGCAAATTAATGAGACAAATAGCGTTCTTTAAAAGAGACAAGTGCTCGTACGCTGAGGTTAGTAGAGTCACGTTTCAGTAGTCGTTCATATTAATGCGACGCAAAACCCTCATATCGTTTCCCAACAGGTTAGCTTAGTCAATCAGGAGTCGTTCCCTATTCACACTACACCATTAAACTTGATACTTGCATGTCCATTTAGACATTTCTTGCTCATCGTCATCAATCTCCCAACAATGACACACCACAACTGAAGACATTCGGACGCCTTGAGCGTAGCCGCAGGTTCAACATTTGCCTCCGATGACGAAGCCACGTCGGAGTGGCTCTTCCGGCGGTCCGTACGCAGAAAAAATTAGATGAAAGTTCCACACCATCATATAGTTTAGCCCAATATAAATCACCCCGTAATCCATCTCCTAATCAACATCTCAATACCCCAATGTCCTACACCACAAATGGGAATCCCTTCCAGGCATATCACGTATCTAGGTATGACTGATTGTTATGGGGACCCCTCGGATCTTGACCATGAAGACGAGGGCTCCATATAAAGCGTAGGTATATGGTTGGGTCTACTACGCAGACTGGAAGATGTTGAAGAGCTCGAGGATTGGCGTGGGCAGTGACGATGATAACGAGTTACAAATAAGGAACCAAACGCATTCAAGGTCAAAACCAAGTAAAAACACTTAACAATGGCTAAGTAGTGATGTGAGCAGGGAGGTGAAGATGAGTTTGAATATGAACGTGATATTAAGCAGGGCGCTAGGAATGAGTAAAATAATCAATGGAAAAATTTTCCCGTATCCGCAGCTATTGAGGCCAATGCACTCCTCTCGTCCAGAGTTTACCCACTCTCTACCCACTGGCTTATCGCATCGCATCGCCCGATTCATACTGGAATCATGAATTTTAAAATTGAATCTGGCAGTACACGCTCTCCCATCTTCAAAGCTCGCTCGCATAAGACTCACGTCTGCTCCATGCACGCGGTTGAATAATGAGGATATAGAGTATTTTGAATCTTGGTGGGAAATTATACTTGCAGGACGGTGCACAGATATTATACGATAAGCATAGTAAGAGAATAGACGTGCTCGTGTTGTGAGATGGACAAGGTGCGTCAAGAATGGTTATTTAGGCGTGTTTTGATTTAAATAAGATGCCGCTCTTCCAGATGTGGGTAACGCGACAGGCACAACCAATGGCGGGTTATTTTCATACGTTACAGCCATTCTTTAACTATTATAGTGAACACTTAGTCTCATAAGCTGATGAGTTCTCTGTCAATGTATAATGAGCTTTGCGACGCCATGTCGTTACGTAGCCCGAGGACTTTTTAGGTCAATATAATGGGTGTGTGAAGAGATCGGGCGCTTACGACCCATTCTATCGCTGCTGGCGGTTTCAGTGTACCGCCAATCTTTCTTGGATTGGAGAAACCGCGTAGCTACCGATACCTGTATAGTGTTACCTCAGGATATATAATATTCGTATAGATTACTCTTGGAAAATGGGGCGGTACATGCAAACTTGTCGGGTTCTCTTCTTCACTCGCGATGACGTATATTACAAGTCGTCCTAACAGAATTTTTAGGTAGTAGATTCAGTAATGGAGACGTCACAATAATGCGATATCTCATAGCAGCTGTTTTTCCGACCAAACAGCTCTTGAAGTCCACTGTACACAGCAAATACCTGTGCATATGAACATCTATTCTTTTTACAAGTAACCCGAAACTTGGAGCCTTTGAAATGCCCTAATATTGATCTATTGTAGGGTTATGGCAGTATGAGTCCCGAACATGCAGGAATACTTCAATGATGATCGTGCCACAAGATCAAAGTCACGACGGTAACAGTTGAGGGATCGTAGATCATGGCACTTAGTCCACGGGTTCTTGATCCATTACCTCGGTACCGTCAGTGATGGTAAAGCCGCCTAGGGACGCATCTTCGGCATCGAAGAACTCGTCTTCATCCTCCACATCATGGTCGTACTTGTTGTTCTGGTCGTTGTTCTCCTTGTCGCTGGAGTCGTTGGCGGTATGTCCGAATTGGAGAGAAAGAGCTGCGAGGCGAGTGGTGGGCACGGCCACACCTGTGATATCCTTAGTTGTGCGATTGCCTCGTCTGCCACGTCGACCACGATTGGTGATGCCGAGGGCCCGCTTCTCCTCCCGGTATTTGTTGAGAATGTCGCGGCGAACGGAGGAAGGGCCCATCCAAGAGTAATACCTAGTAAGCGTCAGCGTCACGAGACAATAAACATGGTATATCCTATATCATTCAGTTTCAAATGCGAGACTCACCAAGAAGCACGACCATGGCCAAAGCGGCAATCCATGTCCCAACAGCCCTTGAATGGTGAGTTCTTCTCGAGGAAAGCCTGGCGCGTCTGGCCATCGGCCTGTTCGACCTGGCTCCGCTCCATGCAGTCCAAACAAAGACCGTCGAAGGCAAACTTAGCCTTGCGAATAGCAATGTTAACGGAGTTCTTGAAGTCGTGCTGGCAGACACCAGACTCGCACTTCGTAGTTTTCGGGGTAAAGTCGAACTTATCAAGCTCATCAATGATATCGGCAATAGGATATTTCTGTACGCTGCGGTCGATAGGCCAACAGTCGAGGGACCTTAAAGCGTCCTCATAATCGAATGCCGTCTCCTTGCGGCATGTACAGGTGGCGCGATGGAGCTTATCAAGCGGGAAATTAAGCTCCTTATCGAGTACGGATTGAATATGAGCTCGAGCAGTTGTGAGTGGACCTATGCGCATTATCAGACTATGTTATGTTCGCGAGCGTAAGAAATTTTAGTGCCTTACCGTCGAGAATACGTGCGTCTTGATTGAGTCCTGGGAAATTGCTCGGGTTGTGAGTGAAGATATTGCCATTGGTGTGGTAGGCCAGATACTTGGTGAGCTTCATGAAGCCCTCGGCATGATCGAATACGCTGCAGGGAAATGCGAGACAACAGGCAGCAAACGGAGTAAGACCGGCACCGTTGTTAAGCGCGTACTTATAGCAATCCAAGAACCATGGCTTGATTTTGTCGATGTGATGAGGGGCGAAGCCAAACTGTTCTCCGACGCCAATGGCAACCCAAGCACGCTCGATGTGGGTGGCTTTTAGGTTTTGGGGGAGCGTATGAGCTCCATTGTGTATGGCGCGAAGCCAAATCTCGAGCGCATAGCCGAAGCCGCTGCCCTTGTTCTCGAAGGTGACAATGGACTAGTCATTGTTAGTGTAGTCAGATTTTCGTGCGGAAACATATATGTTATAGCTCTCTGTGTCATTACATATGACATAGCGTGTTGTCTTGGAATACGTAATACACACACAGCATGTACAATGGCAAGGCGCATGTACTCGCTCTCGCACGTACGTACCAAATCAGGACGGGTCCTCAGAATAGTCTGGAAGAAGCTCGAATGCTCCTGCAACACAGCGCGGCACACGCGGAACTGCACCACGCGTGCACGCTTAGGGGTCGCGTTGGTGGGTTTTTCGGCGAGAGGCTTTACAGCAGCCGGCGTGAGCTGGATGACGAAGTCGCTGCTGGGGACAACAGCAATCTGGAGTGAGCCGCCGGCGACGTGAGTCGCGGGTGCGCAGGTGGTGACTTCCATGGTGAATCTGAGGCCGAGCTAGTGTGCGTGTGTGTGCTACAAAGGAGTGTGATGGAGGTGGAGGTGAGGTGAGCTGGACGATGGGAAAAGATAAGGCAACAGCTGGCACTTGGGGAAGGCTCACCACGTGGCTATGACAAAGCAGGACAAATGAGAGTGGGTGAATTCAGAGGGAAGGAAGTGAAGGTGAGCATGACAAGGCTCAAGCTGTCTCACAGTGATTGTCTACGATCGGACAAGGCATAAATTTCCATGTGCTGCGCCATCAGCTTGCAACGGTTGCATCATGTGGCTCGGGGTAACTTATTGCAAGGACTCGAGCAGTTCATGAACATTAGCGTGCAAGCTCAAGTTGCGGTGTCGAGAGTCAAATGTCGGTAACAGAAGTCTTGAATCCTAATTAGGATGGCCCTCGCAATTGAGTACCAGCTCCCGGCAGATGTCATCTCAAGATATCCTTGTTATTTGATGCCATCGTCTACTCAGACTGAAGACGTGTCTCAAAGCTCTTTTTAGGCGAAAGGCAGAAAAGATGCAGACGATAAAACACGGCACTGAACACATGGAAATAAGAATGATGGCGTAAGGTTCTGTAGCGCTTCTAGTAGCGTCAATCTAGACAACACGCGCCCGAAGGCGAACCTACGTGCCCCATGACTCCTGGGGTATAACTGCATGAATCAAAAAGCCACGCCCTATTTCCGCAAGTCTCGTATAACGCCGACCGATGCATTGTCATATTGGTTAAATATCTTTACTCTTTCCTTTGTCATGATGCTCAGCGGAGACAGGACTCGCTGGAATATCATCATCGTCTCCCATATCGCTACCTTCACCAGCATCCTTCCAATCCGAGCTTCGTCGACTGATTTTCCCTGGTCCTGACGTTTCTCTAGGACTCGCGAGGGGGCTTGCAGGGTTCGGTCCAATGCTGCCGTTGATACTATCCGTCCGGCCATGGCCTAGCAAGCCGCTGCGAACGCTCACCCCATCGGTATTCTGCTTGTTGGCATAATAGCTATTCCGCTCGCTGCTCAAAGCTGGTGCTGCAACTCCAGAGGAAGAATACACACTCGCGCGTTCCGCATTAGCAAAGCCGCTGACACCGCCAGGCCGAGTCGGTGGGCTGTAGATGGTGTCGGCTGTGCCCGACAAGACGCTGAGAGGCAGTGATTCTCGACTTCCTCCCCACACGGAAGACGGGGCCAATGCGCGAACCGATGCATTAGTGTCGAGGGAGTTTCGACGTCGCCGTTTGGAAGAAGATGCCAGCGTCAGGATAGACGCGTTGTCGGTAAGAATATTATTCGCCGTTGCGGCCTGGTAAGTATGGGGGTGTGACTGCTGTGGTGCAAGGTGCGGAGGAATAGCTGACGGTGGAGGTGATGTTGGGAATTGATGTGTGAATTGCACAGGCGGGGCATTCGCAACCTGCGTGTTCTGCGCATGACCTCCACCTAGGGCATTCGAAGGTGCGGTAGACTGAATCGTGGTCAGAGTCGTAGTGAGGGAGCGCTCCGAGTGATTTGGTGACGAAAACGTGCTATTGCCGCCTAGAGTATTGCTGAATCCAGTATCTGCTTTGGACCTTCCCGAATGGATAGTCTCGGGGTTGGTGGCTACCGTGGGCGCGGTAGACTTGTTGCTTTTCGCGAGCGCACGGTGCTGGTCGGCCTCGTTGCTCTCTTCCACTGAAGTAAAACTTTCAGTTGACCGTGGGGTGACGGGGCTGGAAAAGGAGAGGTGGCGGTTGTGCCCATTGTCATTGCCGTTGCCGTTGCCGTTACCGTTGACGTGGCCAGATTCTGGGTAAGGGTTGTTTTTCGCCGAAGCCTTCTTTGATTTTGACTGCGCGCTGCCCTGATTCTTCTTGCTGGAGGCGTTGGGCGAATCGGAGGTGGAGGACTTCAGGTTCGCCAGGCGCTTCATGAAGCCCGCGAAGGGTCGCTTGCGCACTTGCCGGTCTTTGGTCATAAGTGTTAGCCCCATGTGACTCTGGGTAGATATGGAAGAGAGAGGAGGCGGGGGTTTAGGTGGAGAGACGTGGGCAAGGCAATGGCTGTGCTCGAGTCCAAGGTGCTAGTCGACATACCATGGGGCCTCGACGCGGGTTCGGCGGTGGCCATGCCGCGTCACACAAACAAGTCGCCGCGGTGCAGATGTGAATACTGTCGCGGCTGCTCTGCTCGCGAGCCGACGGAAGTTGTTGGCGGGTAATTCACAGGCTGGCGCACTTCCACGTGTAGTAGATTGGGCTATGACGAGGCAGGGAGGGGCTGGTGCTGTGAGGGTAGCGGCGCAAATGAAAGAAGAGCCAAGCTGGAGTGCTCTGATTGCGCGTGGCAGCGACCTTGCGGATGCGAGCGCTGGCTATGTACGGTTGCTGGGAATGTTTCGAGGCTACCGGCGTCTGGTGTCTGGTGTCTGGTGTTGAGGCGGCAGTTGCAGTGTGGATTGCGGAGGCCGCGGTCAACTATTCCGCTTGCGTTGACGCCAGGGTCTTTTACGCGGCCCGTGCCTCGCTAGTGACGATGATGCAGCTCTACGCCATGCACCAGCGATCAATACCGCGCCACTAGCCACCCACCGTCACGACCACCCACGCCTTTGCCACAGCACCTGCACGAGTATGGCCGCATCTGGTGCGCATCTCCAGATCGAAGGGGGATAGAGCTCCATGGAACGTCATGAGTTGACGCTTGCTTCCAGAGGAGCAGCTGGCATAGCAGCCGCCCGCCACAACTCCATTCTACCGTTGCCAGAAGAGGTGGTCGCCCAGATCAAGTCTTCCACCGCCATTGTCTCCCTGACTGCTGTTGTTCTCGAGCTTCTAAAGAACGCTCTGGACGCTAAGGCCTCTAGAGTCGAAGCAATAGTTGATTTCGCTCGTGGGGGATGTTCGGTGGAGGACAATGGTCTGGGAATCGCCCCCGCCGAGTTTCGCGAAGAAGGGGGTTTGGGCAAGCTTTACTGTCAGTCACGTTGTTGAAAGGAAACGGACTTCTACTGACGTATACCAGGCACTTCCAAGTTCTACTCAGAAGATGTGTCCTTGGGTCGCAACGGAACCTTTCTCGCTTCGCTCGGGGCTATGTCTCTCCTGACTATCGTATCTCATCATCACGAATATAGGTCGCATAACCTGTTAACACTGCACCACTCTAAAGTCATCGATCGACAGCTACCTACGCCGACTCAGCATGAGATTCATGGGAAACACGGCACTCGCGTAACAGTACGGAACTTGTTTGGGAACCTTCCCGTACGGGTCAAACAGAGAGGAATCACGGCAGAACAAAAAGTCAAGCATGCCCGTTTATGGGAAGCTCTAAAACGAGAAGTCACAAATCTCACGCTGAGCTGGCACAAGCCAGTCTCTTTGAAGGTCCGAGATGCAGATGGCAAAACGTCTATCAACTTCTCTGGGGCTAGTCAAATTGGGCACGAGTCCCGGATACGCTCTTTTGGGCTCCACTTTATGCTCAATGTTCTCACGCAAGCGAGTTACATTCTTCATGACGAGTGGCCGTCATGGGTACCTGTGTCTGCCTCCACCTCTAATGTCTCAATAAAGGGTGCCATCTCACTTGATCCCGCGCCCAGCAAGCGCGTTCAGTTCATCTCTCTCGGCGTTAATCCTTTGACTACAGAGTCTGGCCGCAATGAGCTATGTGATGAAGTCAATCGTATATTCGCCTTGTCCAGCTTTGGCACGATCGAAGATAACGCAAATGACGAAGACGAGGAGATCCGGCGCCAACATGATAACAGATTCAAAAATGGCGGGTACACAAACAGGCAATTGAAAGCTCGAAAGGCTGTCGACCGATACCCAATGTTCTACTTGCGTTTGTCGTTGACGCTCAAAAACAACTTCAACCGAGTTGAAAGTCTGTTTAGTGAAGAAGACGCGAACCTAGGCACGGTTGTGGAAGTTTTGAATGCTATGATCATTGAATGGCTTGACGTCCATCACTTTCGGCCTCGCAAGCTTTCAAAAAAGCGTATTCGCCAACCTATCTTATCTACGTCTACCGCAAGTGCTGAGAGCGCCGATGCTCTGTCGTCAACTACTCCACCGCGTAAGGGTGACCATACCCCTCAATCGCACTTCACAACCGCTTCGCGGACCCCTTTCTTGAGGGAGGCAGACAGTCGCAAAAGAAAGCGATTAGACACGCGTGCAGTGGAGAAAGGACCCGATCGCAATCACTATTTGGCTTTTTCTGAATGGTCTCGCGTCAAGAGCGGGAATGCTAGCTTCCTCGACAATTCGAGCAAGAAAAGAGATGACCGATCGCCAATACAGAGAGTCAATAACTCTATCCCAAACACTGAGACCCATGCTTTGAAGACTCTTGCCAAAGTTGACGTGAATCATGTACCGGCAAGGTCTTTGGGTAGTATCATCCAGTGTAATCATATCCTGACAGAAGATCATTATCGGGATAAGAATAATCACGATGAGGCAAATCCTTGGACGGACCCCACAACGAAGCAAACCTATTTTCTTGATGCACGTACTGGTTGTGTCCTACCGTGTGCCCCTACCAGATCGCACACTGACTCATCGCTCTGCGCTCGTGGAAGCGCGCTCGGCGACTTCAACAAACCACTACGGCTTCCGCTAAGGACGATTACGTCTAGCAATAGCCCAACCTTATGGCTCAATGGCGTCTTACAATCGTGGGATAATCCAGTCTTCAAGCCTGCTGAGACAGGCATTCAGCAAGCTTCTGTCCACGAAAATCAGCACAACTACGATTGTGACCACCAAGTTCAGCTTGGTGTCAATCAGAAGGTTAATGATGAAGTTTTCTATGGGTCGTCGTCTATGAATATTAGCAAATTGTCTAGGGCTGCTCTTGCGGATGCCCAGGTCATGGCTCAAGTAGACAAGAAGTTCATCCTTGCCAAGATGAAAACACGTAAAGAAGTTTCTATAGGCTCAGGCGATGACGGCAACGTTTTGGTTCTAATCGACCAGCACGCCGCAGACGAACGCATACGTGTGGAAGACCTGCTTGCAGATTTATGCGCACCACTACCGAATGACATCGAAAGCTATCGTTCAAAGTTAGGCCACCAATCACGCGTGGCCTTCATCATCCTCGATAAGCCGATCCAATTTACGGTATCTGGCGAGGAACAAGAGCTGTTCATTGTGCATGCTGCAAGATTCGCAGCCTGGGGTATTTTGTTCGATATTATACCGCCAAAGACCGTATCCACCAGGGCACAATCAGTACTATCCGTGACAGTCCTACCACCGGCCATATCTGAGAGGTGCAAAGCAGATTCACAAGTTCTCATTACGTTTCTTCGCTCATCTGTCTGGAAATATGCGGAGGCTCCTCACCTCGCTCCTCTAGACGACTTTATGAGGTCCTCAAACGATGCAGCCGTGTGGGTCAGACGCTTGTCTGTTTGTCCAGAGGGTCTTATTGATATCGTTAATTCTCGCGCTTGTCGCTCAGCAATCATGTTCAACGATGAACTTAGTCTGGAAGAATGTAGGGAGCTCATGCGAAAATTGTGTAAGTGTGTATTCCCATTCATGTGTGCGCATGGCCGACCAAGTATGGTGCCCTTGGTCAACATCGGCGCCGTTGGCACACAAGGGTCTACAACGACCCTGGGGCTAGACATTGCGAAACATCCTAAATCTAATCTTGGTTTCGTTGCTGCTTGGAAGCGGTGGCAGTCGAAATAGAGCACGCGAGAACTAGCCTTATACTCGTTTTTTCCTCAGATAGGATAAATAGAACACGAGTTGAATACATGTATGAACGCAATGAGACCTGGACAAGCATGCAGTGAAGGCAGCCAGATCAATTTAACGTTCGATCTCTCTTGGAACGTCCATAGAGGGCCTGTATCGAAGTGGGAGAGTTCGAACAAGCGTGACAAATTGTTCCGTGATCAAGTTATATCTGCCGACACCAGTGAGATGGTGATGTACATTCGACAGTGGCTTCAACCGAACAGGAGGCGAAGTATAAAAGATCTTTCTATCTTTGCAACTTCAACACTGTGAACGGCATCTATATGTCATCATAGCCTTCTGTGTAGATCGATAATTACAGTCAAAAGACGTAGCTCTCTCTCTATACTATGTTCATCGATAAGCAGAGACAGAAGTTCGATGGGATATAACGTTGCAGGAATCAGATTTTGAATATTTTCACGCGTATGGTCACGTGAAGCGCTACTCTCTTTCCAGCTACATTTTGAGCAGGGGCTCCACATATCGTCCTTCAATGTGCCCCCACAACTATAGCCATATCGACATGAACAGAGTCATTATGAACATGTCCCTTCCTTTCTCTGGTTTGTTTTCTGTTTAGTATGTCACCTTCGCCATGCCGCGCCCTTCTATCCGCCTTTTCCGGTTCCCCACAAGGCTATCCCGCAGAGCACGTCGCACCCGCCTGATAACCATGTTCATCGCCATGGCGGTTTTGGTGACTTTCATAACACCATTCTACGTCATTTACAAGCCACCATCCCTCTTAATCCGATATTTCCAACATCGCTGGCCAGACATTTTATTCCACGCCAACGTCAAAGAAAAAGTAATCGCTCTCACGATCGACGACGCGCCATCCTACTATACCTCCGAAATCCTGCAAATCCTGATAGAAAACGATGCAAAAGCTACGTTCTTCGTTATTGGAGGTCAAGTCGATGGACGCGAAGATGCTCTGAAAGAGCTTGTGGAGAACGGGATGGAACTTGGCAACCATGCCATGCACGACGCGCCCTCACGTACCCTCGCCTCCCCCGAATTAGCCTCGCAAATCCGCGCCGTGGAAACACTAATCGATAATGCATATGCGTCTACCAACCATCCCAAACCCCCGCGGTATTTCCGCCCTGGCTCGGGATTCTTTTCTGACGGGATGCGCAAACTCCTTTCTGAGATGAACTATCGGCTCGTGCTGGGTGATATCTACCCACACGATCCGCAGATCCCTTATTGGCGGGTCAATGCGAAGCATGTGTTGAGTATGCTGAAGTCAGGTGGGATAATCATCTGCCATGATCGGAGGAGCTGGACCGTGCCGATGCTAAGGAAGGTAATCCCGGAGATGAAGAGGAGAGGATGGAGAATTACTTCAGTGAGCGGGTTGTTGGAGCAGGTGGAGAGGGAGAAGAGGGCTGGAGCTTGAAGGAAAGGAGATGCCTGAGTTCCATTCATGTAAAGGTTGTGGTTCAGCGCAGGTCAAGATGGCATCTAACATTGATAGACCGACTGCAGCGTTGATGTGAAGCGTTGTATGGCAGCGATTCGGGGGAAGCTGTGCATCAACAGAAGCCGTCAAGTTACAAGATCGACGAGCGGTCTAGAACGCTAGACGCTGATTCACTGATTACAGGCGAGTCGGCTCGCATCAGAGAGATCATTTCGTTGCGGCTTTCCCTTGTAAATATAAGGTCAGACGCAGCGTCGGATCTGAAGACTGTGAACCGATGCCATGCCACAGTATGGTCATGGATATTCTCTACCTGGTGATGGAATGACCCAAGGCAAGTATGGCTGGTAACAAGCTACAGCTTCGGATGATGAAAGTCGAACACTCTGAGCCTGCACCTAGTAATTTAGGTCCCTCACTTTGTTCAGGAATGGGACAGACCTTCAATCGACATATATCAATCGAATTCCCCAGCTAGCCCATGTTCTCATCACGCACCAAAACCAACACCCTTCTGCTCGTCTGCCCAGCATGCGTAGAGCCGTTCGCCTATGTTCGACTATGTACCTCATCAGTATCAATCATTGCATGAGTGTATGATCCTTACCTTGTCAATCCAAATCAGACGGAGGTGGTAGAGGCGAAGGAAGCATTGGCCTCACAGGGGGTAGAGGAATCGCAGTTGGAGGCGATGGGAGATGAAGTGGAGCCACTAAGGCAGTTCTAGGAGGGGGCGGATGAGCTAGAGGTGGTATACCTAATTTTTGAGTGCAGACACACTGGGTGTACTAGCATGCGTAGGTATCATCCTTGGGAAAGTAAAAGAACATTTGCAGATTAGGGTGAAGTAAGTTTATGCCCCGTACATACGTAATCTCTATATGCCCAAATTCTCACATCATTCGGGGCAAACTTGAGGAATGTGTATGGTGTGAACTTGAGCGGGGTTATGGATGTTAGATCTGAGCTCTGCACATCCGTTGACATTGGCATCCCAAGAGGCAATACGTTTGCCATCAACTCGACATCGCCCATCACCTTCAGAACCGACATCTCCTCGTTTGAGCACATCTCATACTCGGAATCGGACTCGAACCTCTCATACTCTTGGAGCAGGGTAGCTTCTCCGGGAGTGGCATCCATCGTGCTTGTGTAAGCCTGCACATTGGACCTATTAGTATACTTCTTTGGGAGCCACGCACGCCAATAACGAGCACAAATGTAGAGAAAAGCTGTGATGTCAGTGAAGAAGTGGGATTTCCGTGAGAGGCTCTATATTATGGGTGTGGGCGGCCTCGTCGTTACGCGTTTGCATGCGTACTCACATGTCGTCACCTATTTTATTTACACTCAACTACCCCTATTCACTTCATCTTCGTGGCTACAGTCTAGCGAGGGTTGAGTCACATCTTCGTATTCCTCTCATTGACCATGTAATAGACTTTTCTATTATCGATTGTGTTGTTTTTGCATCACCCATGTATGCTACTGATTGGCCTTTCCTAGGCGTACATAACTCTACAACGGCTTCCTCAATGCACTCTTGAATGGAATTATCTGCACCTTCTCCCAATCCCAAACTTCTCCCTTCACATAAACATCCCTCTTCAATCTCTCCACAACCTCCTCCCTCGTCTTCGCGCCAATAAGCATAGCAGAGCCCTTCATCTTTGGTGCTTCACCCTCTTTAATAGGCTCGTCTAGCATCGCTCCTAAACCCCGCTCGTTAGCGCCGCCGTCGCCCTGATGGTATCTTATATAGATGTAGGAGCGGCAGGAGAAACAAAGAGGGCACAAGTAAAGCATCACATACCACCCCATAGCCAAAACTCGTCCGGATCAGCCTTAAGCCCGCCAAGATGTTCTCCCCTAACCGCAAGCCTTTTCTCTAGCGCACCCTCGAAGTCGGGGCAAATGACGAGCCATTCCTGAAGCGGAGTACTGGTCGATGCCATTGTCCTGATACTGAGTCTGGTATGATATTGTGGCCCTGCTAGGAGTCGAGGAGCTACGCGACAAGCTGGGGAGAGGATCGGTCTGAATGTTGTGATGGGCGCTGGTATGTAGGTTGAGAATCGGAGGAGAGGGAATCGCGGCATGCGGACGAGCGAGCGTAGGGTGGAGAACGCGTGTGGGGTCTTGTCTTATTGGGCGTCAGACGTGTTGGTGCTGATGCTGCGGTTGGGTCAACAATCGTGCTTCAATGACGGTGAGCTTAAAAAGAAGGCATATGCGCGACTTACATAGCTGGAGCCTTCGGGTACTACTACCTAATTGGTATATGTGATAGAAAGATGTCAATTGTGTCGCTCGAAAGGCGTACATCTGGTAGGGCGTGGGGCTCCGCATGAGGGGCAGGTACGACGCGGGATGACGGAATAGGTAGGTCCGACATCATATCGCGATTGCATCCCATATACGATAAACGTCGTCCAAACATTGCACACGCCAAACACGAGTTTTGAAGTCTTGTTATTGGAACTGTACTTTCGCGCATTGTATTAAGCTATGTCACAGAGCCGACGAACTATCAACCTTCATAAATCTCTCATTTCCTCCACGTTAATCAAGCGTCAGAATATCCCATAACGCCGTATCAATACACACGAAGGAGTAATACAAGACAGTCACCTACCCTCATCCCCATTACACATTTACCTATACACATCGCATCGTGAAATAACTAATCTAACCACTGCACATGATGCAGGCCTCCTTGTTCTCTATTGAGCAAGCGAGGGCAGCATCTGAATAAATATCCCCTTCACGGTCTGCACTCTCCTTGCCATCCTCTTCCTGGTTAGATGCAGCTTCAGGCAATGCCTCTTCATCAGCAGGCTTGCTGGTGGGATCAGCTGCAATAACCTTTGGGCTGTCACCCTCAGGTACGTCAGCCTTGATAGGCTTAGGGTCAAGGGCATCCTTGGAAGCGCCATTCAACTGCCTGTTCTCGGAAGTAGGAGGGGGTGTTGCTGATGGGGTAGGAACACCATTGGGTGACGAGAGGCCATTCGCAGCACCATTGGGAGTCTTGGCCGCGAACATTGGGCGTGGAACAGGGGATGGTGACGGCGATGTGCTAGTACCAGCACCACGTCTCTTAGCTGGAAGAGCACGAGCCACATTGGTATCTTCGACCTTCAGCGCTTCCTGATCAACGGTGAACTGGATAGGTGCAGAGGCAGCCATGGTTCGAAGGTAGTACAAGCCAGTCTTTAAACCAAGCTTCCAGCCCGCAAAGTGCATAGAGGTGATCTTGCCCATTGTAGGCTCCTTCATGTGGATATTGAGGGGATTGGGATTGATCGATGAAAGCACCGCGGTCAGCAGCCATCTGGATGATAGTACGCTGTGATATTTCCCAAACGGTCTTGTACAGAGCCTTGATCTCATCAGGGATGTTTGGGATCCGCTGGATTGAACCGCCATCAGCGATGATACGGTTCTTCATGTTATCAGACCAAAGGCCCATATCGACAAGGTCTTTGAGCAACCACGGATTGACGACCTGGAATTCACCAGCCAACACACGACGAGAGTAGATGTTGGAAGTGTATGGCTCAAAGCACTCGTTGTATCCCAAAATCTGAGAAGTAGAAGCGGTCGGCATAGGCGCAACGAGGAGGGAGTTGCGTACACCATGCTGAGCAATCTTCTCTTTCAAGGAAGCCCAATCCCACAGATCTGAGGGGGTGACATTCCACATGTCATACTGAAGGATACCCTGCGACACAGGGGAGCCTTCGTAAGTCTCGTATGGCCCAAACTCTTCTGCTAGCTCGCAAGAAGCAGTCAAGGCGGCGTGGTAAATGGTTTCAAAGATCTGGATGTTGAGCTGCTTTGCCTCGGGAGAGTCAAAAGGCATACGGAGAGCCAGGAAAGTATCAGCAAGACCCTGTACACCAAGACCAACAGGTCGGTGTCTAAAATTGCTCTTGCGAGCCTCCGGGACCGGATAGTGGTTGACCTCGATGATCTTGTTTAGGTTGCGAGTTACGATCTGAGTGATCTCGTGGAGTTTCTCGAAGTCGAACTCGCCACGCTTCTCATCAACATACCTAGGAAGGGCAAGCGAGGCTAAGTTACACACAGCAACTTCATCCGGGGCAGTGTACTCGATAATCTCTGTGCAAAGATTAGAGCTCCGGATCGTTCCGAGGTTCTTCTGGTTGCTCTTGCGGTTGCAAGCATCCTTGTACAACATGTACGGGTTCCCAGTCTCTGTCTGTGCCTCGAGAATAGCATACCACAACTTTTGGGCACGGACGGTCTCGCGTCCACGGCCCTCAGCCTCATACCTATGATACAGAGCCTCAAACTCATCACCGTAGACGTCAGCGAGACCTGGAGCCTCATTAGGACAGAACAGAGTCCAGCTACCATTTTCTTGGACACGCTTCATGAACAAATCCGGTACCCACAAGGCATAGAACAGGTCACGCGCACGTACCTCTTCCTTGCCGTGGTTCTTTCGCAGGTCAAGGAAGCTGAAGACGTCCGCATGCCACGGCTCCAGGTAAATGGCAAATGCACCCGGACGCTTGTTGCCTCCCTGGTCAACGTATCTAGCAGTGTTGTTGTAGACACGGAGCATGGGGATGAGTCCGTTGGAAGTACCGTTGGTCCCTCCAATGTACGAGCCGGTAGCGCGGATGCAGTGCACATTTAGACCAATTCCGCCAGCAGTTTTGGAGATCATAGCACACGTCTTCAAGGTATCGTAGATGCCCTCAATGCTGTCGTCCTTCATATCGATGAGGAAGCAAGATGACATCTGTGGCTGAGGCGTGCCTGCATTGAACAGCGTGGGAGACGCATGTGTGAAGAATTTCTGCGACATCATGTCGTATGTCTCGATGGCCTTCTCAATGTCCTCGCCATGGATCCCCACAGCTACACGCATGATCATATGCTGTGGACGCTCGGCTACCTTGCCATTGATGCGTAATAGATATGATCGCTCTAGGGTCTTGAAACCGAAGAACTGGTAGTTGAAGTCGCGGTCGTAGACAATAGCCGAGTTCAACTCTTCAGCATGCTTTTGTACAATGTCGTAGACCGATTGAGAGATCATGGGTTGATGCTTGTCATTCTTTGGGTTGACATAGCTGTACAGGTCGTGTACTACGGTCGAGAATTGCTTCTTTGTCTGTTTGTGAAGGTTCGACACGGCGATACGTGCGGCGAGAATGGCGTAGTCTGGATGCGTGACAGTCATGTATGCTGCTGTCTCAGCGGCCTGCAATTGTTAGAAAGCTCTATGTCAGCTTGACGGAAGGAAAACGTACCAAGTTATCCAGCTCGACCGTCGTTACACCCTGATACACGCCTGAAATCACTTTCATTGTGATGGCGGCGGGGTCGACATGCTCAGGGTCGAGACCGTAACATAGCCTCGACACACGAGCCGTAATCTTATCGAATTGGACGCGTTCTTTGCGTCCATCTGAAGTATCTTGTTAGTTCGGGCGACGATATGCTGGAAGCAGCAAGGATAGGAACAGCAAGTAGATTATGCAACCATTTTGTACATACCACGCTTGAAGACAAACATGTTGAGCGCGAAAAGAAATAAATGTGTAGGGGTATCTCGAGCGTGGAGGGGTGGTATGGAAGCGGAGTCGAGCGGAGGGGTGAGAGGCTTTTAAAGCAAGACGCGTCGAAGCAAAACACGCGCGGTGCACGCACGGGACGCGCCTGCCTGCCTTGCCACTTAAAGTGGTTGCTGGGTAGCTTTGTCAGCCGCCGGACGCTAGGCGGAACCTAGTGCCGCAGCTTCGACTCTTTTCAGGACAGCGCCAGGGCGACGGTACGGCGAGCAATTGAAGAGCACAGCGTCATCCAGAGCTGGGTAGCCTTTAATTGCCCACTTACTTCTTATCTATTTGTTCATATCTCCTCTTGCCCATCATGGCGGGCGGGCACATGAAGTACCGCCATCTCAGTCGGTCGTCCTCCCATCGTGAAGCCCTCCTGCGAAACCTCGTCACATCGCTATTCAAGCACGAAACGATAACGACAACATGGCACAAGGCAAAGGAGGCGCAAAGGCTAGCCGAAAAGTTAGTAACATTGGGCAAGAAGGATACGGATGCGACGCGGCGGAGGGCACATCAAATATTCTATGTATGGACATCGATGTCGCTTGGCTAGGTGCACGCTGACGATTGCTAGGAACCCAACGAGTTAGTACCTAAACTCTTCGGACCCATAAGAGAACGCTACCTCGAGCGGCCCGGCGGTTACACACGCGTCCTGCGTATCGAGCCAGTCAAGGAAGACCAAGCCGAATCCGCCATCCTTGAATTAGTCGACGGACCGAAAGATATGCGTTTCGCTATGACTGCAAAGACGCTGTCACATATACCAAAGAACATGCGCATGAATGAGCTTACTGCTAAGAACGTCAAAAAAGTCACCCAGTTCCGTGCAGATGGCATTGAGCACCTGCGTGACATGGTCATCAGGATGAGAGGAGAGCGAAAAGCGGATTGGGACAATAGGAAGCTTTTAGGCCCGAAGAGGGTATACTTGCTCGAAGACAGGTATAAGAGGGACATGCACCTCCCAGACGAGGTGGAAGACTGGGAGCTGCCAAACAAGACAAATCTACGGAATGGCGCGGTAGCTGATGCGCGAACAAAGATTTGGGAGGTGAAGGATATTGTCAAGCGGAAAAGAGCAGAAAAAGCTGAAGCTAAGCGGCTGCAGGCTGCTGAGGAGAAGGCAAAACAGGCGAGAGCCGAAGCTCGTCTGTCGAATTAAGACCAGCTTCTGTGTACTATATTGTCTTCATAGTGTGCTTCAATACCCTGTACACAATTCACTGCTGCTCAATGCAGAGTTTACGTTCCACCCTCGAGCTCGTCTGACCATAGCGGTGCGATACGATGACGAGGTATACTGAGAAATATCCTTTAGAGGTGAGGGGCATGCAACCATGAGAATGAAAGAGCGTAGATAGTATCAGGGCAGGGAGCCATCGAGAGAGAATAAATGCTAAGTTTTCGGTCGGTAGGTTATACACATGTGCCAATTGCGGAACTTGCTTTGGTGCTCGTGATATGCTGACCGACGGACCAGAAATATGAACGACCCTGGTGCTTTAAATGGCAAAAACGACCAATGGGTGCTAGCCCAAACACCTAGGTGCCCTTCATACTCCCCACGCTCTCGCGGAATAGAACGTCCTCCACAACGCAACCGTCCCTGTCTCGCAAGTTGCTACTCGCCGTTTGTCAAGAGAAGAACAAGCACAAAGTCGGGGTTGCCGAAAGCTTGAACATCCTCTAAATTCCTCCTCTATCCTCTAGTGTATGTATCTGACGGCCATTTTTCTAGGCCCGGCCGACTACCCCATTGCAGTGTTCTAAGTAGCACACGATGCTGCATATAAGCTGCTTTATTGGGCTTAGCATCGTGTTGGTTCGCTATACGATTCGACGGTGTGTGCATGGTATGTGTTGCCTCTAGGGGAATATTTGAGGCTAAAGTGTTTATAGGAGCATACAGTATGCACGTCGGATACAAAGCGATTTCGGGGTTCAAAAAAGTACTAACAACCTTCAAGGTCAAGCGACATACGCAACGACACACTATACCCTATTTGACTACATAGCCGGCATCCCGCCTTTCCCGCGGTCTTTTTGCACCACTCGCATACACATCCAACACGCAGTCCGGGAAGCCTTGCATGCAATCTCTCCACACAAGTGTGGATCGCTACCTGCCTCGGCCCTTTAGCTTGACATACTTTGGACTCCTCCAGCGGTGCCTCGTTAACGGTGCCTCGTGATTGGTATGCTGAGCGTAACACCTATACTCGGCTTCTAGGCGTACGTCCGTCATGCTTCGCAAACTCTTCACACAGGCGTGCCACTAACTGATATTCAATGTTGGCTTCATGGATGAATCAACGTGGATACTCCACAATATACGAATGTATAGGATCTTGTATAGGAAAGAGTATGCTATCTCGCTATAATAACAACTACTACTGGCATCATGGGTTCCATCTTGACATTGCACCTAACTTTCCTGAGCAATTGCTTTCCAGTTGTCAGTGTCACAGCAGTAGGCCGTAAATTCCTGTATATGGCCTACGTGGGTTACTTGTACACGATATGGTACCGCACAAAAAATTTCAAATCTTGCTACTTATGTGGCTACTGTCGGGGATATACCCCACGAGTACACCGCAAACGTATTACTGCAGCACATTATTTCGCCCCGACATTTTCAGGAACATGCCGCATACTGCAGCGGGCATCAAAGTTACCGATCCCGGACATGGGCACAACCGAAATCACTCACTAAAAAAAGGCCAACCTTTCATAGGGCTGAAAGATACTTCAAGGGGCTTCCATGATTTGACTCTGTCCCGCGCTTGCTGAGCTAAATCGTAATCAGTGATAGATCGATGAGTGATGCTAAATGCTAACTCAGTGTAGGCATCCAAGCTTTCGTCGCGTGCTGCTTAAGCTAGGAAGTCTGAGCTGTAGCCCTGACAGTATGTTGTGGCAGATCATTACCTATATATGTAGGTGATGGGCTACACTAGCTTCTCCACTCCACAAAAGCAGCATATAACCAACGAATATTCGTTTTCGCAATGGCTCAGAAAGACCCATGTGTGCTGTTGTATCGCCAAGCGTTTAGTTGCGTCGTTACCAGAGTAGGCATAGCAGAGCTGAATGAGTAACTGACAGGCAAAAGACAAGCTTTATAATACGCTGCACGATACACGAATTGTTGGCAAGCGCATTAAAGCTTTCGATCTTTCCATTCTCAACATCGAATTCCCTTGCCTCTTTCTAATTTCATCATTTCAGAGTAGCCGCTGAGCATCGGGTAGACAAAGCATCTACCACGGTACGGCTTTTCGCTGAACACCAAATCGACCCCTACTAACCATTTTGCAGGGCAATGTCAAGCAGCAGCGATATCATCGCAATCAAAGTTGGCCCAAAGCAGCAAACCTTCCTCGTCCACGAGACCTTGCTCGCACAACACTCCGACTACTTCCGGAAAACGATCGTAAACATCCCCAAGGGCGGCAAAGAGCGAAAAGTCGCGATTCCCGACATCGAACCAGACATCTTCACTATCTTTGTAAATTGGCTGTACTCGCAGCACAAAGACGCCATATCGTGGTCAAATACCTACAGCGAATCGAAAAAAGATAAGCAAATCGCTGCGCCTCCCACAACCGAAGTGGACGTCGATCTAGTCAAGGCACTCGTTTTAGGCGACCGATTTGCAGCATGGGAATTCAAGAAGGCAATCAACAACTACTACGTCAATGTCTTGATATATAATCGCGCGACGCCGGATTACAATGCTATCGCTTATGCGTTTACCCATTTTCCATGGGACCATCCGATTACGAGGCTGATGATTGATACCGAGGCCATTTATCGCGATGGCGAATTTGAGCAAGACTCGAGGTTGCCAACCGATTTTGTGAATCGGAGAACAAAACGAGCGCAGGAACTCAGAGGGGATAGAGGGCAGGAGTTGAGACCTTGTGCTTATCACGAACATTCGTCTGATGCGGAGAAGAGGAGGTGTGAATCGCAATGCGCGCTTTGGAAGTGAATGTCACAGATTCCTAAAAGTGTCCGTTTCTAAAAAAAGAAAAAAAATACGCGCGACCCCTCGTCATCACTACTAAACGGCTCCAAATCATAGCCTGGATATCGTGATCGTGTTCACAGCCTCGCCTACACACCATGGCTAGGAATCTGAAATGCCGAACATGAAGAGGGACGAAAGTTGTCTTAGTGAGGAACCGGGCTGGACTGTGAGCTTCGGACACGCGAAGGTCTCTTTGTTTTGAACAATCCTGTGTATTCTCCGGCGCGAAATGCGTATTCGAGTTATTTACCCATGCTTCGCGTGCTTACACGCGAGCATGATATAGTCAAGACTGAGATTAGGGAAGAGCATAAGCCATGTCATATGCTTCCACGGTTGTTTTTCGTTTTTGAATTTTGTAAGGCTGCGAAGTACAGTCTTATACATTCTACGGTGAGCCCTGCCCTCATTCTGAGGAGATACGACTCTGTGAACCAATTAGATATTAAGGATATTCCTAGCCGACGTGGATTTTGACTTTAATGGCTCACACAATCCTTTCAAAGCGTCGAAAGCCTACCACTTGAAATTAAATAATCAAGGGCCCATACATGCAAATTTGTATTCTCACTAAAGTTTACGTCACGTAACCTAGCGTGCGCTTTATATATACATATGGTTTGAAACCACAGTTTGTTTGCCCCCATCGAGTCTATAAAAGAAGCAGAAAACAATCGAGATATCATATATTGGCCAAGAATATGATTGCAGACATACGTTTTATTTATGCTTTTTTGGTGATTTTGTATCTAGATGGGGTTAGTTGAATCACCAGCTAGTTGAATTACCCACAGAAACAAACTTTGCCGTGAGTAGACTTCCTTGTCCGGGTCATCATCTACTTCGATAACGTTGAACATTTTCCTTGCAACCTTCATGAACTGCAGATCCGCTCTTCGCCTCTTCTTAAAGCAAAAATAACACACCGTCTCCTTCCCAATCAAATCTTTTAGCGTTTTTTGCAGCAATGGGAATGCGGGCTCGAAGTATACGCAATCGGCGGCTAGAATGATGTCCGGGTGTTTTGGCAAGCCAGGAGGGGTTGGTGTACCCCAGTCATAGATTGTGGCTGAGACTTTTGAAGAGAGATCATTGAGGGCGATATTTTGTTTCATGAGTTCGAACATGGGTTCTTGGTCTGTGATATGGAGTGTAGATGTGAATTTACACCCGAGTGCTATCGCGAGTCTGCGCTCTTCGTTAGGGAAGAGCTATTCAAAAGGGAATCAGGGGACTAGTATTAGTAGGAAAGGCTTTCGCATAGAAAGGCGTACCCTACAAGTCCTCCACCGGCGCCAAGTTCGATGCTATGAACCAAATTAGCTTGACATCATCCAATGAAGTATTGGGAAAACTACATGTCCTTCCCCGCTATATCATCTCTATGCTTCCTGAGAATGTATTTACTCAACACCATTCCAGCCGGCCACAACTGCCCTCCACATCCATTCTTCAAGTCTTCCTGGAGCTTCAGAGGTGGCGATAGCAATCCGTCAAAATCGACTTCTGATACTCCAGCAGACCTTATAACGGCAGGTGGCACGAGATCTTCGCTCACGCCAAATATGCCGCTGTCGTCGCTGTCGGACATGGTTTCGTTGTTTTTGAACAGAGGCTTACGAGCGTCCAAAGACCGGAGGACTGTGGAGGGGAAAGTTTACAAGTGCTAGAACATACTAGGACTAGCTCAAGATCGGAAGGCAAGAATAAACGAATACCACTCCTACGCTACAAATGCAACCATTTACCTCCCCTGGGTCCTACGATATCAGATGGATTAGAGATAACTTCTAATTAGTCTTGAGTTCCTATGTAGCATGATCTTTCAAGGAAATTGAGCTTGGATGTAGTGGTGCTGTACCAGATCATCATCTTAGTTATATCATACATCACAAGGCTGGCTCTCAAAGATCTAAGAAAATGTGCTATACTAGTCGACAAAAAATCAAATGAAGGAAGAAAATTTCGTAATGTAGTATTGCAATGGGAGGGGTATGCAGTTCTCCGGGATGCAGCTGCATGCACATCCCACGTGCCAAGATGTTCGGAATCAACGGAACTGGATGACATCTTCTACATCCACGTTTTTCCCTCACTAGAGTATCGCATCTTGTCGTTTGCTCCGTCTCCTCTATCACCCTTGGAAAATCCTCAGGATGTACATTGGCACACATTGCCGCAGCACAGACACCGCGCTGCCAGCGCATCCCAGCCTCGCCAATTTCTCAAGGCTAGACATCAGCCCAACCACCTCCCAGTTATCTCATTCATGCTGCGAAACTGTAGTCTTATTCCCACCATCACAATTTTGTACATTTGCAATACATCTGTATACCCCAAATTTAAGCGCTTAGATTCTGTGCTGCCAGTTTGGTGCTTCTGCTTATTGTGAGCTGCGATGAAGCTACCTAGCCTGCTTGCGCTCCCACCCACAATACTCCTTCTCTGCGCTTCCTCCGCCACCGCTGAACCACAATGGCCACATAATTTGCCCAAGCATATGAAATACTTCCCGGAGGACGAGGTGCACGTTAAGCGCAGTCTGGATATTCAAGAAAGGTTGAAGAGGGAGAAGCCAATCGGGGTAAAGAAGATGAGCGGTGACGAGGGCGAGATGTTCATGTTTGACAATTGGATATTTGCGTCAGACTCGGAAGATATTGGAAAAGAAAAACGCTCGGAATTTGAACGTGGGAAGCCAGCGAATGTGACAGGACAATTCGAACCGGCTTTGAGACCAGTCGACCAAAATCCAATCTTCGATTCATATTCACGCTCTCGCGCAAGAAATGCGCTTATGAAACGTGGCTTTAAATGTCCCTCGGGGACGAACGATTGCTCCTCTATCGGGCAGCCGAACAGCTGCTGTGGAACAGGGAGCTCGTGCATGACTATACCTGATACGGGGTTTGGGCCTGTGGGTTGCTGCCCAA
The DNA here is from genome assembly GCA_027946365.1 of Kalmusia sp. IMI 367209. NCBI lineage: Eukaryota > Fungi > Ascomycota > Dothideomycetes > Pleosporales > Didymosphaeriaceae > Kalmusia > Kalmusia sp. IMI 367209. Next base: position 1,905,763 of record JAPEUQ010000008.1, on the reverse strand, counting down.
GTGGGCAGACTTGCGGAGGAGGAATAAGCTGTGATACTGCGGCAGGCTATACAAGTTGTCCGGATAGTCCGAACGGAGGGTGCTGCCTGCCTGGTTATAGCTGTAAGGATGTGGGATGTGAGTGCTCATAGACTTAGAGTGATATTTGTGAGTTGAAGCTGACTTGTGAGTAGGCGTCGCAGTAGCTACATCCGTAACTTTTATCCAGCCCTCTACATCGACATCGACATCGACATCAGAATCGCGCGCTTCCTCCTCAACAGGCGTTGTGGTAGTCCCAACTACGCAGTCCTCCTCGCCCTCCCCTTCGCCCACGCCGACGGTGTCTACACCCCATACGTGTTCAACAGGCTGGTTCTCGTGTCCAGCCTCTGTCGGAGGTGGCTGCTGCCAAAATGGACGTACTTGCGCAACAGGAGCTTCCTGTCTCGGTGACGACCCTACGAGCACGATGGCGCCCTCAGCACCCGTCCGCCCTACAAGCGATTCAAGAACTACATCTGCGCCGCCCGCATCCTCTTCACCTACCGATGATGTCTGCCCCGCTGGATTCTACGTCTGCAGCGCATACTATCCATCCGGCTGCTGTCGTGTTGGACGCGACTGTCAGACGACGGGTTCCTGTGTACCTACGGCAAGCACTACAGTTGTCAACACGAATGGAGTCGTTATTATCGCGCCAAGCGGGGCTAGCGTGGCTACACCGAGTGGAAGCTGTCCAAGTGCATGGTATAGTTGTGCTGCGAGCTTAGGAGGCAATTGCTGTCCCAACGGCTTCAGCTGCGGAGAACAGTGCACAGCAACGTCAGGAACGAGTGTGTCTGCTAAAGTAGCCCCGAGCGCTGCAACGATACCTTCAACGTTCTCAGTATGGGCCATGATAACTGGTGCTTTCATGATCGCATTTGCAATGATCATATTATGATATATACCCTTATTTAACGAACCATTTCTAGTCCATTATCTCAGTAGTCAGACTTCAATTTCCACTCTCTACCCTGTTGAGAGCATCTTAGTATGATCAGGTTGGATGGCGCTATATAGAAGGAAAAGACACTGGTAAGCGGGCTCAGAAGGTTCTGACTAAAGCGATAGGTCTTCAATGCTTTAGCAGACCTACATCCGCATGACTACAGCTAAATCTGTATACGACAGCACATAACTGTGGTTCGTTCGAGGTCATCAAAATCTCCATACCTACATGATTGGATCATGATTTCTGTAACCCTTGTCTATGGGATTGAGCGCTGGTAGATGGAAGGCCAAATAGAGTACAGCTACGGCATCAGAATTCCGTTCTGGCGTTTCTAATAGAGGAGAGATGAGTGTTATAAATCTTACCGCTGGCATGAAGAGCGGGCAGCCTTTGGTGCTGATAGAATCCTTCCCTAGCGTATGACGAGAAGCCTAAGCCATAACACGAAGCTTCAAGTCTTGTGTGTCTCTATCATAGCGAAGCTCCTATGAAGGGCCACCAAAGAAGCCCAATAGCTAGCCCAGTGAATCTAGTTGAAATTTCGGAGTCAAAGTGAATATCGTAGGCGGATCGCGGGGTAAGGGGTCATATAAAGAAAGAGTGAGGTGGAAGCACGACATCTGGAAAAAGAATACCAAAATACGGGTGGAAGCCTTTTCTATATCCCTATCCAATTATCCTGCCTCCCCGACTAGCCTCATAACGCCAAAAAAAAAAGTTCTCCACACTTTTATATTACATTAGCGAACACCTGGAATGGGTCCCTTCTTTTCATTAGCGCCCAGCTCTTCCTCGTTCCAGCCACTGCCGCCGCCGACTCTCCTTCCACCCTCTTCTCTCTTCACACGACACCACAGGCTGACATCCTTATCCCAGATGAACTGCCAGATGACATTGACCCAGCTCTTATGGATCGGTAGGTCGTCGTAAAACTCATGCGCGATTTGGTTCAGCTTCGGGAGGCGTGTCCATGGGACGGCCGGGAAGTCGTGGTGCTCGTTGTGCAAACCGACGTTGTAAGTGAAGAAGTTGAGCACGCCGTAATACGAGTACGTCTCTGGAATCGGAATCTTGTTTGCCGCATTGAGAGAATCTTTGCTTGGTCTCTCGAATACGTAGTGTTCCGCGATGAAGTGTCCTGCACAGGGGTGCAGCGAGCCTGCCAAGAAGCTGCTCAAGATCATGTATCCTAGTGCCTTCCCGCCAATGAATCGAACAAGCGCGTAGTCGAAAACGAATTGGGTAACGACGTTGAAGAGGTGGATCTTTGTCAAGGGTAACTGGTAGATGAACATGGGACGGAGAGCATAGAAGAGGATCTGGAAGGTGCAGAAGAAGGCTTTACCCGCCACAGAGTCGAGGAAGATGGCTTCGAATGCGGTCGGAAGATCAGTGTCGAGGCCGTTCACGCCGAGTGATTTATGGTGGGTGAGGTGGTACGGCTGCAAGTGCGTCAGTCGTCCTGTTCATACGGCATACATTAGAGCGCGACATACCCTGAACGATGCGCTATATGGTATTCCAATTGGTAGATTTGCAAAGACGGCGAATACCCTATTCGCAAGCGGGCTTCTGAAAGCTAGATTATGCGAAATCTCGTGTATAGCGAGAAAAAGATTCTGGTTCGCCGTGGCGCCGATGATGTATGCAGTGAAGAATGTCGGCCATGAAAGGAATGGTTTATCGCGAAGAAGATATGCGCAGAATATTTGCAGAGAGACAACGAACGCAACGACGTATTTGGTGAGGGGTTCGGGGCCACAGAGCTTAGTTACCTGGATCGTGTTAGTGAAGGAGGCCGTATAGCACGGAGAAACTTCCATACCTCTGGATGCGCCTTGATAATTGCTTGTCGCCTGGTCCGGTGTGGCTCTTCTGTGTAAGTCCAGAAGAAATCATCGTGATCGTTCTTGGGCGCGAATTGCACGCTTTCCTGCTGCTCCGCTCTGACCGTCAAGCTTCTCTTCGCAGGCTTCTTGGGCGGTACGGTAGCTGTAGCGACTGAAGAGCGCATCGTGAATGTAGAAAAGAATGTGGTGGAGAGGCAGGAGAGATGGCTTGGGCACCACAGTATAGCTGTGGTCCCTGGACCGAACCGAGCGTGGGGATCACCGGCGGTGTGGGCCGACCATGGCGCGTTCATTGGCTGACATGTTCGCCACGCCACTGCGCCCCCCGCTAGCTCCAGGAGCTTGCGAAATATCAAATGTTCTCGGCTTTCACAACTTATCTAATCTGATCTTGCCCATCTAGTCACATAGATCCAAGTCACTTTGGGAACTCAATCTCAATGGGCCTTTTGACGCAAAAAAGCATCCGAGCATACATTACAAAAAGTCCGATTAGTAACTTTACAGCCTGGTATTGTGCGTCCGCCTTTCGGTCATCCACGCGTACGAGAAGCTTCTAAGGTCAATATTCTCTCTAAAGTCTCTAGTCGAGAGTTAATGCTTCTTCTATAATCTCGAGATAGAAGATGATAAGTATAAAGAGGCTATCCTTCGTTAGGAGCTTCCTATACTATTTCTTGGAAACGTAACGAGATAGATTCTGTGAGACGAACAACAGGTTTGACGACAAGTCTAAGCGTCGTACAAAATCGACGCGGGACGTATTCCACATTCACAATACTAACGCAGAGAGATAACGATGCGGGTGTTAAAATGTAGCCATATACGAATGTAAGCTGGCGCATACAAGTAATTACAGCAGGATACACGATGTTATAGGGATATGTTATTAACATGGAAGACGAGATAGCCGAGAAAGAATCTCGAAAGTCGCATGTAGTAAGACGAGAGGTTGTATACAAATAGGCTGCAAATGAAGTGATCCTGAGAAGTGGCGAGAAAAGGTGTCTATGGATAAAATATAATACAAGGAAACCCTACGCATCAGCTTAGGACACAAAATATGAAAGAGATACGTCGTTAGTATACGAAAGCGACCTACACCAGGGTACGGAAAATGAACTCGACTACCCCAACATTGTACACAGCCGTATAAGGTGCACCATCACAAAACATCATACAACGCCCATACTTAGCTTTAAGCTAGAGATCGAGGCAGATATAGTAAAAAAAAAAAGGAGTTTTCCATTTAGCGTCGCGAAGCAGCCTATGAAAGAGAAGGTCGCCAACCTTCCCAGACGGACTTACTAACATATCGAACATGGTCGTTATACGCTCCGAAGGCATCATCGCCCTCAAAATCAGATCTGAACAAAGAGTTATAAAGACTAGCAGAGCATTTGATGAATCGTTTAAAGGACCTCTTATCAGGCTAATATAACGATCTGGTCAAAGATCTCGTGCAGTAGCTCTACTCCAGGAAGATCCCAATTCAACATCATGAGTGGAGCCACGCAATCAGTTCGACCGAGACGGAGAGCGTTCTCAAATATATCGCCAGCAGCCTCATCATGATCCAAGACATCGTCTTTAGGGAAAATAATGGATGTGCCGCGTATCCAGGCCCACGTCACCAATTTCTATCGTGGATCAATGATCTCATTTTTAGACGAGCATGTGCTACGAGGTAGTGATCTACGTAAACGAGAACTTCCCTGCGAATGGCCCTTTTTGGACCTCCTTGTAAAATTGCAATGTTGCTTCTGTGAGGAAGCGGATGACAGAACCTAGTATATGCGAGTTGTACTGGGTATTGCAACGTGCCCCAGCAGCAACCCAAGCCCCAAATCATCGCCTTAAGTCCTCCCGGGAGCACGTGTAACAAATACGCATGGATATCAACAGTGTCAGGAATGATGCTGCGATGAAATGGAAGCGAGGGAAGAGGGGGGGAGTACAAGGCGAACTCAGGAGCATGCTTGTAGGGCGACAGCAGGCAAACAAGGGAAAGGCGAGACGCATACAAATTGGGCGTCAAAAAAAGGTGAGCCAAGGAGACAGCTCACAGTGTTCCAAATGAAACCAAGCCCGGATCACTTATCCCAAACTACGTCTCTATGCCTTTTGACTTTGGTCGTCTGCCTTGGTACCCGTCTGCGTGTGCCGTTGTGCCGTACGCATCCCTACTTCTCCCGAGCATGTCGTCCAGCTCCGATATCGTCCTTGCCTCTCGTACCACCGTAGCGCCCGCCACTAAACACCCTTTTCTCTTCCCTTATCGCCCCACCAAGCGCCTTCTTGTTACTCGATATGCGCACGCGATCAGATTGCCGCATTTGGCAGTGCAAGCGACGGATCGACAGCGGGGATGCGCATTTGTGCTGTCATGGCGTGGGATACTGCTGGTATTTCTCCGCAGGCTGAGAGGGTACCGTAGTTTGTTTTTTTTTTGTCCTGGGAGATACACAGAGAGATGTGTTTGCTTTTTTGGAGGGGTGTACGGGAATTGGAAGGGTGGAGTGCATTTGGGGGGTTTGGTGGGGCTGGCGGGGCTGTCCGGTGCAAGACTAAAGTTTCTTTTTTTTTTTTTGCTCGTCGGACGCCTTGGTTTTGGGTGGTGGTAATGTCACAGAACAAGGGAGAAGAGAACCGTATAGATCATGCCGTGAATTCGTTAATGGTATCTAATATGTACAAAATGCCGCATACTCTCATCAGCTACTCGCGGAAAGGTGGTATCCCATGCATGCCAGTTCGCCATGCTCCAACTCATGTGATATACAAAAGAATCCCCGTCCTCACCACCTTAAGCAGTGCCCCACCAGTCGCCCTGGTCGTGCATAGCAGCCGCAACCTTCTTGAAGCCTGCAACGTTGGCACCCGCAACGAGCGACGGGAACTCGCCCTCAGCAGGAGTGATGTACTCTTTGGCTGTCTCGAGGCAGTTCTCAAAGCATGCCTTCATAATGCCGGCAAGCTTTGCATCAACCTCTTCGGTGGTCCAGGACAGGCGCTGGGAGTTCTGGGCCATCTCAAGACCGGACACGGCGACACCACCGGCGTTGGCTGCCTTGCCGGGTGCGTACCAAATCGAGGTGCCCTTGTTGGACTTGCGGTGCGCCTCGAAAGCGTCGATGGCCTCCTGGGTGCAACCCATGTTGGATCCCTCGGCGATGAACTTGCAGCCGGCGTCGATGAGAGCCTTGGCCTCATCTTCGCTCACCTCGTTTTGGGTTGCTGAGGGGAGAGCGACGTCAACGTTGCCGACGTGCTTCCAGGGGCGGGCACCCTCAATGTAGTTGTAGGAGTGGCCCTCAAGGGCAGTCAAAGCCTGACGCTTGAGTTTGAGCGCAGCGATCTTGCTGATGTCTTCCGGTGTGAAGCCCTTGCCCTCAGTTGCAATCAAAGACCCCTTGCTGTCGGAGAGGGATACGACAGTACCGCCGAGCTCAATGACCTTCAGGGCTGCGTATTGGGCAACGTTCCCGGAGCCGGAGATGGCGACCTTCTTGCCCGAGAAGGACTCCTTACCGCCAGAGGCGTAGTTGATCATGTGCTCGACGTAGTAGACGAGACCGTATCCAGTGGCCTCCGGGCGGATCAAGCTTCCACCCCAGTTGAGGCCCTTACCGGTCAAGACACCCTCCCACTGGTTGCGAATGCGACGATAAGCGCCGAACATGTAACCGATCTCGCGGCCACCAACGTTGATGTCACCGGCCGGCACGTCGGTGTCCGCACCGATGTGCTTGGAGAGCTCGGTCATGAATGCAACGCAGAACTTCCGAATCTCGTTGTCTGACTTGCCCTTGGGGTCGAAGTCGGCACCACCTTTACCGCCGCCCATGTTTACTGTAGAAGTTGTCAGTACGCCGGCCCATTGATGCCTGGATCAGACCAACTTACGGCCGGTAAGCGCATTCTTGAAGATCTGCTCGAAGCCGAGGAACTTCAGGACCGAGAGGTTCACGGTGGGGTGCAGGCGGAGACCGCCCTTGTATGGGCCGAGAGCAGAGTTGAACTGCACGCGGTATCCCTTGTTGACCTGGCATTTGCCCTGGTCGTCCTCCCAGACAACACGGAACTGGATGACACGCTCGGGGATGGAGACGACCTCAAGGGCCTTCTTGTATTCAGGGTTCTTCTGGAAGAGAGTAGAGGACTCGAGGGTGGAGACGAGCTCTGTCGGTGAAGTTAGCAGCCATAACCATGGTGTCTCTGTCTGTATTCCTCTGACCCAAGCCACCAAAACCTCGTGGCTCGTTCCCAGTCTGGCATGAGAGTGGAACTTACCCTTGTAGGCTTGCTCAAACTCAGGTTCGCCCATTGTGAAGGTGTGTTGAAGTGAATATCCAAAGTAAAGGTGTGGCAGAATCGACTCAGTTTAAACACGCCTGTGTGCAGTTGGAATGTAGGACAACGATGTAGGGTAGGGTGGAGGGACGCGCCGAATATATACACGTTCAACGACTAGAACTCGCAGCTCCCATCCCTCAGCTAGCTTGCCCGCTGACGGAGGCGCGTTCTCGTTGACAACAAAAAAATCATAAAGGATGGACAACGTCACCGGCCAGACGATCGAAGTCGGCTCGTTCTCTCAGTGGTCAATTGCTGGCTGCACGGCGACCTCACATTTCCGCTATGCGAACCATGGTGTACAGTGAAAGATAAGGAACCAGGCAGCCAATGGCGTCGTTGCATCGGCCAAAGCACGTGAGCAAGCCGCCTCAGCAAGAGGGCCGGAGCTGTCATACTATCGACCGCTTTCGGCGCGGCAAAGCACTTTTTTACGTGTTGAATTTCAGGGTGTGCTGGGACGCGGTGGGAGGAGTGGGCGGGACGGCCGCGGGGTTCCAGCGCCGTGTATTTCCGATGACGGCGCAGCCCGCGAGCGAATCACGCGCAGGAGCCGCCGGTTAAGCTACGAAGCACCAATCCCTGCCAAGCCGCTCAGATCACGGCCCATTCCAGCCACCCTCTCCCCAAGCACCCCGCCCCGGGCAACCCAAAACCCACCCGCACATCCCACGCGCGACTTCGTATCTGCTGCCTGCGCGTCCTAAGCAGTCTCGGTCGGATCCCAATCTGAAACTGGTCAGCAGCAGGATAAGGATATATTGGAGAACTATTGAGCCACCGAAATCGCTCCTCCACGCCAGCGTGGGCGCTGCTCGGTGCGCGCAAAGTGGAATGGGGTCCGACTCACCCGTGACAAGGTACTCATCCAACGCATCCAATGTTTTCATGTCGCCGTCTTCGATGGAGAAGGCTTCGATCTCACCGTTCTCGACGATCCTTGCCTTCTTCACACTCTTGGGCAGCGGCACAAAGCCATGTTGCAAACTCCAGCGGACCAGCAGCTGTCCCGGTGTGCACGAATACTTCTCGGAGAGGGACACAATGGTTGGGTGCTTCATCTTGAGGGCTCGGACAAGCGGAGCGTATGCTTCTACTACAATGCCGTTGTCCTGGCAGAACGACACGATGTCCTCGCGCGTGTTGAACGGATGCACTTCGACTTGATTCACGGCTGGGAGGATCCTGGGCTTCGAGCCTAGAAGCTCTCGCAGCTGGCCAAAGGGTCAGTACATTGATTGCGCAGTCAGCTCACACATGTTAGCTTGTATGAGCTATTGCAAAGCCTCACCGCCCTGCCTTCCTTGTAGGACTGGTCAACGGAGAGTCTGCGTACAACTGGAGGAAGGTGACACAATGTTAGGGTTGGCTTTCTGGTTGCCAAACCAACCTTCAAGCTGAAGGAGGCGGGAGCTATGTTCAGCTCTTCGGACCAGGGCACAGCACACTCTCTGTTACGGGTCCCGTAGAAGGACCAACGCAGCCCAGCTAGTGATGAGGGCTGTGTCGATGGGCCTTGCAATTCGCTGATACAACCAACATGCAAGAGTCTGGCAGGGATATCACGGGGAATGACGAACATGCTTTACACCGTAATTCGAGACGCCACCAATTTTGATCTCGCCGTCGTCGATGGCGTCTTCGACTGCCCTCCAGCTCTCAAGGCGTGCTTTTTTGCCACCATATGGAGAGTGCAGCAAGAAGAGATCGATGTAGCCAAGCCCGCATTCCTTGACGGATCTTGTGATTGCTTTGCGGGCAGAATCGTAGGTCGAATTGGATGCCAGCTTAGAGGTGAAGTGAATGTCTTCTCTTCGGAGAGACTCCGTATTGGCGTCGCTGGAGAGGAAATCCAGAATGGCCTTTCCGCTTTCTTTCTCGTTGTGGTACATTTGGGCAGAGTCAATGCTATATGCGTCCATGGTCAATTGGTCTACGAGAGCTTTTGGAGTTTCAGAGCAGCCCTTACCCTCGATACCCCGCCTGTGGGTGTGAGTGCGTGCACGTCACTGGCGCCTCAGGCATCAGGAACGGGAAGGGCCTACCTCCAAAGCCCATCGGCAAGCTTGATAGGTCTCAGAGCCTGAAGTCAAGTAGACCCCAAGGTGGATGGTCGGCATCGTGGGGCCATGTGCTAGCTGCAAGAGTCAATAGATGCGTCTTGTGCGACGGTGCCAGTACTATCCTTGGTGCGCGAGGCCAGCGAGTAGGACATGGCGAAGACGTGTAGGCTAGGAACAGGCAAGATCGACGATGATGCGGGACGACGCCACGATGCTGCAGCTGCGATGGGGGAGTTGAGGAGGGTATGGGCAGATCGCAGATGCTCGGATTGCGTGCAGGTGGAGTGTCGTACTGAGATGGCGCTTCCCAGGCTGTCGGGTCTGGCATCCCCACGCAATGGAAAAACTCGGCTCCGACCAGCCATTGCCGTCGACAGCGCGGCCCGCAAGGGCGTCATGCACAGGTCCAGCTCCCCTCCCCTCCCCCATGTCGACGACGCCATTGGACGCAAGCGGCTGCGAGCAAGGGCAAAACCGATGTCACCTGAGCTGAAAGCCGCAGGCGGTATGGCTGTGCACCCTGCCGTTTGGACTGCTCGAGACCGGCGGGGACCAAGGCGCGCGTTTCACGCCTGAATCGAGTCGCTGCGGCTGCGTGACGTATTCGGACGCGGTTTGCGAATGCTGGGGAGAGCGTAACGGAGTAGTATTGCCTGCCGCATCCAGGCTGCGCTGTGCAGCACGCGCAGTATTGGTCGGCGACGAAGGCACAGGGGCAGAGGCCCAAGCCAGTTCGACAGCAGCCGTGGCCGTGGCCGTGGCTGTGGCTGTAGCTGTAGCTGTAGCTGTAGCTGTAGCTGTAGCTCGCTTGCGAAGCCCTAGGTGGGAGGGCCTGCATGAGCAGCTGCACGTCGCAATGAAAAGCTCCGAAAGCTGTGGTGGAGGGCTCGCAAAACGTCTGGCCGCGTACAATAGCGGGGGCCGCCGCCGCGGAACTGCTGGCGTCGTTGACGAGGCCTGGCAGCGAGGCGTTCGGCGGCGCATTGTCAATTCCAGCGCGTCGGCGACTCTTAGCGGGCCCGGTGGGCGCTCGTTCCTGTGGGTGAGATGACAAAAGCGGAGGGTCGACGATGCTGGGTGGTGAACAGTGAACAGGGCCATGTGCGTCCAGAACTCGCTCGGCGGCGCCGACCGCGCCGCTTGGAACGCTTCCTGCGAATGTTGGTCCCTGGCCGGAGAAGAGCTTGCGCAAACGACAAACAGCATCCACGGCCGCCGTCGGCAAGCAGCTGGAGAGGCGGAGCCTGGAGAGGAGCCTGCAAAGGGAAGACGTGTTGGTGAGCGTGCTGGCCCTTTGACTGGCAAGGCGTGGCCCCTCTCCTGCCCGCTCCCACGCCCGCCGGCCGCCATCGCCTGCTCGCGTCTGCAGCCAGACAGCCACAACGCGCACGCCCGTATCTCCGCCGTCCGAGCAGATCGCTGGACGCGCTTGGGTCCGGGCTGGCAGACGCAAGATCCCCCGGCGAGAGATCGCAGCCAGGGGCTGCGGAGCCGAGCACGCCTCGACTGAATTCGACTTGATGTTCACCAGGGATCATTTTGGAATAGAGTGAACCGCACCGGGGCCTCAATAATCGACTATAGGAGGCGCCCGAAGCCACACCTTAACCACTTGTGCGCCGCTCGTGAGCTTCACACCTCCAAGTTGTATATAAGGGCCCTGGTTCCGCCGCTTCTTGCCTCTGTCCCGCCGACGCTTGACCACAACGCCTCTCCCTCGCGCCTGGCTACCCATCCCATTGCAAGCCCATCGCCCGTCGTCATCGCTTGGGGCCGCAGCTCCAGACCCCTTCTGCTCACCATCGAGTCAGTGCACACACTTGTCCGCCGTCAGGCGCACGTCTTGGGTGAGTGCTGAAACTCATAAACAGGTGTTCCCGCCCGCTATCAAACTAACCAACCAGACGTGCTGATACGTTTCGTTCCTGCAGTAGCCCAATATCTCACCATCACCATGTCGAACCTCCACGGCTTCTCAACCCACTTTCCGGCAGGCTACCCATCTTTCCCACCCAGAGGAGGTCCTTTCCCCGGCGGTGCAAGCTCATCCTCTGGAGAGTCAGGTTCCGGCAATAATGCGGGGGAACCTCAATTCGACATTTTCGAGTGGCATCCCGCATACCAGAGCTGCCAGCGGTACTTCCTCGACCACGCCCAGCACGACAATGGCGTCCAGGCAGTGGCCGCACTCGTCAACATCTGCTTGCCCTTCCAATGGGCGGCAACCCCAATCGTGAATTCGACTGGACCTTTGCCAAATTCCGTCGGGGCCTGCAGCATACAACCTCCCGTGGCCAAGGCCTGGTCCAGTGGGCAATTCCCGCGGCCAGCCCGCTCCTGCATGGGTGTCTCTTGTCCCGTACATACGGCGCCTTGTCATCACCGGAATGGACAAGGATGGAATTATGCACGGTTTCTTCGGCGAGGATTGGCGGAAGGGAGTCGGCCCGGTCCACGAGTGTGAGCGACGTAACTACCTTTTCACGGCCAAAAGCACCGAGTGGGCTGTCGTCAAGCATCATTACGACATGTCTCCGCACGAATCGGTTCCCTTCCTCAAGCCGCTGCAGGATGCCCATCTGGCAGAAATTGAGGGTGCTGAGCAAACATGGGGCCAATGGCTGGCGATGCAGGATTGGATGGTGGGTCCTCGGGCACCTAACCTGGATGGAGAGGTCAAGGACGAATCCTGATTTTCGGTTGTTGTTTTTTTTTTTAATTCCGGTTGGCAGGATGGCGCTGAGCGGCGGCTGTCACGTCCGCCCAGCTGGTGATCATGTGCGGGTTCGAATACGAAGCATGGCATTGTAGGATCTGATTGCATGGCGTTGTATTGGGTTGGGTAGGCATAGCGACCATCCCGTCTCCTCAGGGATTGCTCTCGGTTTCGGTATATGTACGGCAGCCCCATTCTGGAATGATAAGATGTCCATTTTTGCGTGTGACTTGTGCTCGGTGTTAGTGATGATGTGCTCGAGTAGGACAAAAGCAAATGCAAGGATCTGCATGTCCACGCTTTTGTACTACCATCAGCCACAGCCGTTCCTATATACGTCGAAACCGCGTCGCAGGCGCGCAAAGGTGCCGAGGAGACGCAGCGCGATGCTCCGCTCCGACTCGCCGGGCATGCACGCGTGCACGCTCAGACCGCGTCCTTGCATATCCGTCCGTGTCGCAGAACAGAGACCTTGGGGTCGCGAGCTGGTCGCGAGCTCAATCGACCTGACTCGCCTTGTCCCGCGGATCGCGTGGGCGCCAAGCCGACCTGCATTCAGACCCTGGTCGCGATCTGCGCTCTCATCCTCTCTATTGTCACCAGGCTTGTCCTTATTTCTACCACACACCACGCCTCAATAACTCTAGCACTCCAGCCGATAGTCCGGCGCCTCGTCCCGTCCGTCTCTATGGACGATGGATTCCTTGGTCAAGGAGTGGGCTCTCTTCCTTGACAAGTGCCTGGAAAACCGGGTTCCCGTCGACCTGTTTGCTGCTGCAGCAGTTCTGCTGCACACGCGCTTACCACTCCCCGGGCGCAAGGTCGCAGCATTGCTAGTCAAACCCCGGCTTGCCACGGCAAATAGCGTCGATCCGCGAGTTGTCATCTATGTCGAGCGATTGCTCGCGCTCAAGAAGCTCGACGCCTCCGACGTCCTCGCCTCGGCTTTCCAGTTCTCCAAAGACCGGCCCCCACAGGAAGGCGACAACCCCAATCCGAAGGATTCATCACAGTGGCAAAACCCGCCAGAGCTAGACGAGATCATATTTCATCGTCTACACAAAGCATTCTCCGGTGAACGTCCTGAAAGACCAGCAACCAATGCGGAAGGGGTTCGAACCTTGAACGCAGTCACAAGATGGATGTCAGCAATGGTCACATCGCATACTAGCGATTCCATGATACAGGCAATGACTGGCATCCAGCAACAACCCCAGCAACAGTCTATCAATGTCCGCGAGGCACTCGGCATGCTCGTAGTGGGGCTGATTGAGAACGGCAAGATCCTGCAATTACTGAACAGGGATGAATTAAAGGGTGGGTCACTCTTCTCAGCTGAATACGAGCTATCAACCTTGCCTATGACCTCGCTTCCCTTCCCTCCGGCCACGCTACAGACATGCTCACCTGTACCATAGACAGTATCCGAAAAAACTTTGCTCAAGCACTCACTACATTTATCCCGTTTCTGTCACAAACCTCCATCCAAATTGCGAACCGGCTAGAGATTTACCAGAAAGAACACGACTTTCACGACAAGTCTGTTTCCAGCGCGAACGGCGAGGCGAATGAAAATGCTGGGCTCGAAGTAGCTGCATTACAGCTCGAGGCGGTCATTGATCTTCCTCAGATCAACAGTCGAGCTGGACTCTACATCTTCCTCAACTCGTTGGTGAGTAGTCTACCTGTAGACTTGTCTCGAGCTATCTGACCCCAGTAGCTTGTTGCACGTCCTCTCACCGATGATTTTACCATCAACAACTATCTGCATTCGTGCTATAAGGTAATGCGCCACGTGATATCATCAGCTTTGATTGACGAAATCAGATGGACGCCCAAAACATGGCAACTGATCTGGTCACCGCATCATTCGACATATTAGCAAATGCGATGTATCGGAGTGAATCCACCCAGATAATGACTACTTTGAAGTCATTCCTTGTGAACAAAATTCCTATACTTCTGACCCAACTCACTGCTCCGCTATACGCCATGAATCCTGAGCTATGTATAACACAGGCTCTTAGCCGCATTGATCCGAATGCTTTCCCGGCCTTTTCCCAGGGGTTTGATGACATGCTGGGCAGTAACAGTTCTCTAGCTGATGTTCGACAAGACTTTTTGAATGCATGTGCTCTGCATAATCTGATTCCAGTGAACACTGTCGAGCGTTTGCTTGGCGAGACTCCAATGCAAGGCCCACCAGCAACGAAATATGTCAAACAGGAGCTAGTCAGCCAAAGTAAAGACAATTTTGATAAGATCATCACGTATATCGATGAACTGGAGAACGTGGATGGAAATGCTGGAGCCATTGTGGCAGCTGTCACAGATGTAGTTTACGGCCATTCCAATCCCAAGGAGCCTTGCTGACGAGTAGCAGTTCATATCGCATCTTTGCGAAACGCAAATGACAATGTATCTCAAGACCCTTTGCAATGCACTTTCGAAGAAGCCGCAAACACTGGATGTTGTCTTACACTTCACGTCACCAGCCAGCGTTCTACGGCCGCTGTGTCAGTTTTTAGACGAGTGGCGTTACGAGATTGATCAAGGTAGTGATGAATCTCGACATCATTCAAACGGATGCTAACCGCTTCCATAGAGTACCAACCGGTATACGACGAGTTCAGTGCAATCCTTATCCTTGTCTTGGCCTTCGTCCATCGATATGAGCTGACATACAATGACCTTGGAATCGGACATGAATCATTTGTCGCTCAGCTTCTCGAACGTGGACACTGCAACATTGCTCCCGACGAGTTGACTGAAGAACAAGGCAAACATCTAGGAGGCTGGCTACGAGGTCTGTTTGATGCCGACAAAGAAGGGCTCAGTAACGATGTATTCGCGTCATGTCGACCACAAGAGTTTTACCTTATAGTGCCTACCCTTTTCAGCCAGACTGTGATGGCTTGCTCTGCTGACGTGCTGTCGCTTGACTCTGTGAAGGGTGGCTTGGAATGTAAGTGGCCGGCTACCGAATACGAAGAAACACGATCGCTAATTGCTTTTTAGATCTCCAAGAGACGTTCCTTCTGCCATCCCTTGTGGGTGGCCTAACGTGGATGGTCTCGCACGCGCTTACCCAGACGCACCAAGAGCTCGATGTGCTAATGCAGGTATTCCACAAATTGATTCGGTCCGCTCCGACCTCCGGAGATGCGCAAGCTATGCATTCCACAATCCTCTCTATTGTCTCTGCTCGTCTCGAGAGATGTTTCCGCACCCTGAAGCGGCGCCACCCGAATCGCACGGACATCGAGCCGCTTCTACATGCTATTAAAAGCAATCTGCATTACGCTCGGTCGGCGTATTCGCCGATGTCCGAGCTGGAGCAATGGACTACTACGACGAACAACACGCTCACGACTTCGTTGCGTCATACTGTGCAGCAGCTTTCACAATGGGCTACGACGGCGTCTCTTCAGCCTAACCCCCCTAGCTATACGCATCGCCAAATTTATAATTCTATAAAGCTGCTTGGTGCTTCGAAGACTCTTAGTGCCATCATCGACGAGGTAAAAGCTCAGACTGATGCTGGCAACGGTCCAGCAGCGCTTGACATAGGCGTATCTCTCATCTGCGCACCTATGATCGATAATAGCGTGATACCAGTCGATTGGGTAGGCAGCTCAATCCCTGCGCCTCAGCCCCCGCGAACGCGATCAAATTTGCGGGAAATGCTCAAGTTTGAATTCGACAACGCAGCCAGCCTCGTATCTACTGACCCTTCAGCTGCTGAAACGATCGTGCGACTCCATCGACGAGTGGAAGCTCAACTCGCGGTCGTCGCGCAAGCAGGTCTCTCATCTGCTAACGTTGATTTGACCAACGTCGGTATGGTGGATGTGCAAACACAAAATATACCTACCGATCTCGACAAGGCCATGAATGATGCTGCCGCCGCATCTATAGCTGCAGCCGGTGCAGACATGACCGGCATGGATAAGCAAAGTCTCGACCAGCAATTGGATCTTGGTGCTGCTGGAGCGAGTTTAGACCTATCTGCTATGGGTGTCGGCGATGGGGGAGCGGGCGACATGAGTGCTGACATGGGGGGCCTGCCGGGTCTGGATTTGGACATGGGTGACATGGGTATGGGCATGGGTATGGATGGCGAGGAGGACAACTGGGGTTTGGACTTGGACAATATGTTCTAGGTGGCTATTGTGGGTTGGGTGCGAGGTTGCATTATGAGCGGCGCTGCTAGGAAATTGTTGACGGATTCGAACATTGATTGGACTAGTGTCGGTATCGGATAGCTTGTTACCACGGCCCGGTCGATCTCGGGCCGCCCGATGTGCAACAACGTAGCCTTGCTTGCACCCTTCATGTATTACCAATCACAATGGGTATTTGAAGTACATTGCCGAGGTACCTTCTGCGTCTTCCGTTCGGGCAAAGTGCCAGGTACGAACGGACTTCACCCCGCCATCCATAGTAATCTTTGCCCCACATCAACCTTGCAGAGCATCAGCAACCTCGCACGCATCCCGCTTTTCTCGCAGTAGCCACCACCTTCTAGCTACTCAAGTGTCTTTTAAGCTGAGGACCTCGTTTTGTGCATCTGCGTATAAGCTCAAACATGCCGTACGATCTCAAGGGCAGAAATGTGCTCGTCACAGGCGGCTCTGCGTAAGCTCCACCTTACTTTCGCATCCCACCAATTTCGCTAGAAGTCTACCTAGTTGTAGTTTTCAGCAAATCTGACGAGCTTATTTAACGCCTTCCTAGCGGCCTCGGCGAGGTCATCAGCATAACCTTCGCCAAACAAGGCGCCAACATAGCAGTCAACTACTTCAACCGGCTCGAGCCAGCCCAAAACGTCGCTTCCGAGTGCGAGAAGCATGGCGTGAAAGCTGTTGTTGTCAAAGCTGTAAATATTCCCTCCTTTCTCGTCTGTGTCACTTCTCTCACCCCTCATCCTTCTTTCTCTACTCACTCTTGCTCTCTCACGTGCCAAAAGCTGATTCTTTGTATAGGATATGTGCGACACATCAGAGTGTAGGAGGGCTGTCGAAGAGACGATCAAGCAGCTGGGTGGGATTGATATAGTGATTTCGAACGCGGTATGTACGATGTGGGGGACCTGGATGTGGCAAGAGGAGAGAAAGCTAAAATTGATAGGGCTGGACGAGATTCAGCAACTTCGCGGATTTGGATTCTATGGATGAGTCGGAGTGGGACAAGGTGACAATCTCCC
Source organism: Kalmusia sp. IMI 367209 (assembly GCA_027946365.1). NCBI lineage: Eukaryota > Fungi > Ascomycota > Dothideomycetes > Pleosporales > Didymosphaeriaceae > Kalmusia > Kalmusia sp. IMI 367209. The sequence continues at coordinate 1,888,596 of JAPEUQ010000008.1, read as the reverse complement.
TGAATACCCAGTGACTCCATCTCTCGACACATTGCCCACCCGGCACCATGTTCTGAGAGCTGTCTTTGGGTGGGGATACTAACAACACACAGTGCTGGGCAGCTAACGTCAAAGCGCCACTCGCCCTCCTCAAAGCCGCGAAGCCTACTTTCGAGCAAAACACCGACGGTGGTGTCTTCATTAGCACGGGTTCTATAGCCGTGCGTACCTTCTTCCCCTCGAGTCCTACTTCCTAATCTACTAACAAATCACAGGCCGTATCCCAAGCCGGCTCCTCGATGCCCTATGCCGTCACCAAAGCTGCGCAACTGCAACTCATCAAGTGCCTCGGCGCGACCCAAGGACCCAAGATCCGCGTCAACACTGTGTTGCCGGGTCTGCTCTTGACGGAATGGGTATGAAACGCTTCTCCGAAACCATGTTCCCTCTCTTAAATCTTCAGGAGGAGCCTAACATGTAGTGCAGGGCAAGAAGTACTCAGACGAGAAGATCCAGTGGGCCAAGGATGCAGCTGCGCTTAAGCATGAAACGGACCTTCAAGATTGTAAGCAATCCCGAAATTTCAATTTCGATTTGAGGTCTTTGCTAACCTTTGATAGGTGCGGATGCCTTCATCATGTTGGCCAAGAACACAAGTATAACGGGCGCCAGAATCCAGGTTGATGCTGGATTGAACGTCCAAGGAACCTAATTGTGACCCTCTCGGTGGTACGAATGTGCGTGGGAGTATTTCTAGGTATCCGGCGAACGGTGCATGCATCCTGATATGGATCTAAGTTACATGGCTGCAACTGTCTTTCTTCTTCTTCTTTTTCAACTTCAACTAGTCTCGGGCTGGCATTCAACAGTTGCTAGCTGAAAATTTCTCACTCTTCTTCCACTGTCTCCGTGTCATCCAAGGCTCTTATGACTTCTTCCATGTCTTGCGGACTCGTGATTCCCCACACGCCACCGCCCTTCACGGCACCTTTCATGCCAACTTCTTTACCAACGAGATTCCTTCCGACCTTTCCTGGGCCAATTCCAACGTATCTTTTTCACCTTCTCACACTCATGCAGGAACTTGATCGATCTCCACCACTGCACCGTTTCCACACAGCTTCTTGCCAGCAAATCCTTGAGCTGGTCTTTATTCTCGAATGGTCGACCTGATACGTTCGACACGCAAGGCATGATACCCGGCCATGTCACGATATCGCTCCCGTCCGACCGTTCCTTGTACAGTATCCTCTTCATAGTCTCTTGAGCCGGCTTCATCAACGGGCTATGAAACGGCGAATCGCTCTTCAACCGCACCGCCCTCGGATCATGCCCACCAAACTGCCGCAGATTCGTCAACAACGTCTGCATCCTCTCAATGCTCCCACTCAGTACAATCTGATTCTTGCTGTTGATATTCGCGATGAGCACCTGCTCGACGGCCGGTACATCGTCCGACGAGTCGTTCTTATAATTTGGCGACGACAGCTCGAGGAACTCACGGAGCCCCTCAACAAGGGCTTTCATGTGCGCCTCACTTTCGCAGACCAACGCAATCATACCAAACTCCCCACCCTCCTGCTCCACCGCCTCCCGGCTACACCTCGACATGACCTCGGCGCGTTTTCGCACCATCTTCAGTGCGTCTTGGAACGTCAAATAGCCGCCCGCCACGAGCGCTGCAAATTCCCCCAATGAATGCCCCAACGTGATGTCGACCCTTTCAGAGAGTTTGAAGCCGAATTCCTGCTCCATGACGCGCAAGATCAGGATCGAGGTGGCCATGATGGCGGGCTGCGAGTTCTGCGTCAGGTTGAGCTCGGCGTTGGTACCGCTTTCGATGATCTTTGTAAGGGGCGTTTTGAGGGTGGCATCGATTTCTTCGAGGATGGGGATGGCGGTGCGAGGGAAGGCGGAGAGCCACGGCGTGGCCATGCCGACGCGCTGGACGCCTTGGCCTGTAGTTTGTGAGCATATGGTGGGGCAGTGCGTGCGATTGCGCCTTTAGAGGAAGTAAGAGCGTACCTGGGAAAAAGATAGCTGTCTTAGGCCTCTTCGTATGCGTCTGCGTGTTGCTCATCCACCGCCGCGCTCTTCCGCTCGAGCGGAGTCCGCCGCAACGTGAGCATGGTCGCGCGACCGCTGAGGGTAGCCTATGAATGGGGGTGACTGTGCTCGCCATGGCGTGATCCCGTTTATGTGTTATGAGCAATCGGACGGCATTGTTATGATCAGGTCAGGCTGCTGTGGGGGAAAGAGTGGGGATGGCGTGGGTGAGAGCTGGGGCAAGGTAAGCTTCGGTAGGGGTAGCACGGGCCGTTTGGGTGGGCAGCTACAGCCGAGGTCACGCTTTTCCGAATTACGCGTCTTCATCGCACTCGGGAGCAAGTTTATAGGCGAGGGATATACGATAGGAGAGATTCGTTTCTCGATTGAAATGAATTCTAACAGCATAGAAAATTCGCCATCGCTGCAGACATCTTCCTATGAACAACCCGTGAATCAAAGTGAGACGTTGTAGCTCCTCATTAAGTATCAGACAGATGCCCCGTCCCTCAAGCGATCTTGATTCTACTTGTGGATTAATTAGAAATTGACCAAACGACCTGACCCGTCCATATTTTTCTCTTTTGCGAAAATATTCCTCGTATAAGTCCAAATGTCCTACGCTCTTCGCTCAATCAAGTTCGATGATCTCATCTTGTTGCGTGGGCTTGCGTCTCTTACGGCGCTCTTTTCTGAGATCGACAGCACCAATTATGACAAGATCCTCATCATTGTGGTTGCTTCCGTTAATATCGATGGCGGTATTGCTATCCCCAAGAAATTCATCATCTCCGATAACAGTTGCGGACTCTGATCGCTCCCGCTTGAGTCGACGACGGATTACCTCTTGGCGTTTCCAGTGTGCAAACATACGTCGGAGCTCTTCCGAGCTTGATGTCTGGAAGATCTCGTCATTACATTCTAGAAGATCGAGGGGCTCAGGAGTGCGCTTGATGATATGTAGGTCTTGAAGAGCTTCTGTCGGCAGGAGTCAGCTCAGTTGGAGCAACACACGAACAAGGACTTACTCAACGAGCGGTAGTGAAAGTGGAACGCCGCAAAAGGCTCCCCATTATCAGCGTATTCAGCATCAAAGAAATCAAGCTCCTCCGTCGGCTCTGGCTCTGCTAGGCTTTGTTCCAAATATTAGTAAGTGCCGCTGACTCAGCTCCAATAAAGGGACTTACCTGAGTGTATGCGACAGGGCATTACCCTTTAGCGCCTTCTCATGTATCGTACCCGGATCCTCTAAGATCTTTGCTGCAGCCTGGAACGACTCATTGAGGCATATGCTTTTAATCCAGAAGAAGTTGAGTGAAATTGTGCCTGACTGCGCGAGCTTTGCCTTTTGCGCTTCAACTCCTGGGCCTGGTTCGCCTTCCTCTGTAGGTGGGTCAGTCTAGTAAGAATATGAGAGAATCATCACACTCACTAATATTGACTTCCTTAAAGCGATACTTCTGCTTGTAAAACGCCTTGTTGACATTTGAGATCGGCCCCGTGCTTCTGTGGCCATCAGTATTATAAAGCTCATCCGTGCGTATGAGTGGCTCATCAAGGTCCCTGCCGTCAACCGTCACTAGAACAGTGACAGGAAGCCTGGTAGGAAACGGATGTGAGAAGCGGAAGTGAACCTCGAAAGTAGACCCCGACTCTGCCGTGATGTACCTCTCGACACTCTTGCGGGCTACAGGTGCGCGCATATCGTGTTCTTCTAACGGGTGGCCATCGACAATAATCCATGCCTCAAGGCCGAGAATATCGGGGTGTAATGGCATCTGGGAGGGTAGCGCGTTGCGTTTTATAGTGACGGGGTGTGGAGAGAGACAGGGACAAGGCGTCGTCAGGATAGGCCACATGCTACCGACGCTGTAGTAAAAGTTCTCCTAATCAGTGTGAAATGAGGTGAAGAGGTGAAGAGGGCAAGTAAACAAGTTATTTTACTAGTGAAGTAAACTATCGCATACCTGCCTCAATGAGCCGCGACCGGTTAGGGAAAGGATATACCTACTCGGCGTATGAGCATGAAGATTACGCCTACAATACTGCCGAATGACAAAATTTCGAAGAAAATACGTAGGAATATCCTGTATATTCTGGCACAACTCGGATCGTAATTAATTCAAGTTTGTATCGTAGTACTGAATTCAACACCTGACTTATATGCCTATTGCAGTGAACTCAGTTTTGATTGTAATCACCTATCCACAGACAGCAGTAGAAGCTATGCTAGCTCTCGCGCGAGTAAACATCCATCATGAACGAGAGTCCTTGAGCCGCGTCAACACTCGCATAGTCCACGGAACTCAGGTCTGTAAGCGTGTAGTAGATGAGAGTAGTTGTTCGTTCATGGAGGATTTTGCCATATGTTCTTATATGGATATGCATCTGTCTAATTGGTCGCGGACCTTTTTCTCGTTAGGAAGGGTGGAGATTTTGGGTGGCTTAACCTCGTTATTGGGTAGGGTAATCTTAGAGGCCTAAAGATTCGCACTGCCTATATACTTAGCCGCGCATATCTCTATGAAATGATTACGCAATACGGTCTAAGTTCTGGAGCTAGAGTGAAGCAGAAGTCAACGGAGGTCAAGGCAATCATTCAGTCAAATTGTATATTTAAGAAAGGGGATTTCCCACCGAATATATCGTCATCACATCGCAATTCCTTTCCTTACCTCTTCGCTTAAAAAACACCTCGGCCTCTTTCATTTTGACATTTCGTTTCATAAAGAAGCCTCAAGAATACTACACAGTCTCAAAATTATTCCTGCCCTGCTTTCAAGTGCACTCCCACTCGCACTCGCAGCTTCGGGGGGCCATTGTTCTCCTCTAGGACCAGTTCTCCCAGCACCCACCCATCTAAGCTCGAATACCAACTTCAAAAAAGCTACCACAACCCTCAAGGCAATTTGAGACAAGACCACCGCCTTGTTCAATGGCACAGCAGTCGCTGTTGGTATTGGGTCCATTCATGAACCCGACCCTTTGTTCAAGTATTTTTATACACCACCGAAGAAAGACCCCCAGCGTACAGAGCGTAGATGCAGATACTATCTTTCGTCTTGCTAGCATATCGAAGGTTTTCCCTGTGACGGCTATGTTGCAGTTGGAAGGGGTGAACCTAGATGATCCAATCACGAGGTACTTTCCTGAGCTGAGGGACACGAATAAGCAACCGAGAGAGCAGAATGACATCTGGGCTGTGAATTGGGATGATATCACCATAGGTGGTTTGGCATCGCATCTTGGGGATATTGGAGTAGATTGTAAGTGACCAGGCTTAACCGATAGGCTTCGGGCAAAAATTCCGCAGCGACTGCAGATGTCGAGCCGTTCTACAACAGTTAGTCTCGATTTGGCCTACCTCACACAGAACCCAGCAAAAATCTTGGATGCTCTGGTTTCTTAGGGTTACCAGCGTGCAACAATCGCACCGGTAAGTGTATACTGTCGACGTTTTCTACAGCTCAATAGACTGACTAGAATAGTATTCTTCGAGCATTTTGGTCAACGTCCACCAGTCTACTTCCCTTCCACACAACCCATCTACTCCAACAGTAGCTAGGCACTATTGGGTTCCGTGATCGAGGACCTCACTGGCATGTCCTCCTCCGATTACATTCAGCAGATGAAATGGATCCTATTGGTATGAACAACACATCCGCCACCAAACCCGACGATAGCCTCGGTCATCCCAGTCGAAGATTCTTGGTGGAATGCTACTTTAGAATTCGAAGCACCGTGAGTATAACCTCGCCCGAATTGGTCGATGATCTTACATTGTTCTACGAAACTTACACAGTAAACAGTGGTGGACAATACTACTCCACTACCTCCATCCTCCTCGCCTTTAGCAGCTCCATCCTCTCAAACAGCCTCCTCACTCCTCTCCAAACTCGCAAATGGCTCAAGCCAGTCACTTTCACATCTTCTGAAGACACCCTCATCGGAGTACAATGAGAGATCTTCCGCGTTTCGAACGTCTCATCAGACCAGCGTCTGATAGAATTATACACTAAGTTCGGAGATATAATCACGTACCACACAGCGCTCGCTCTAATCCCAGATTATGACTTGATAATTACTATACCGACGGCGGGTCCGGAGGCAAATGCACAAGTTACGACAAAGATGCTGAGCGACATTGCGACTACAGTATTGCCGGCTGTTGAGGAAGCAGGCAAGGAAGAAAGTCGCGGAATTTATCCAGGGACATACACCGACTCGGCAACCAACTCCTCACTAAGCCTTACATTATCGAAGAACGACACTGCGCCTGGCCTAGAGACCACCTCATGGATTGTGCGCGGCGTAAATGTCCTCCGCACATACGCCAGTTTCAATCTCCCACCTATCTTCCCGACGTCTGACGTGCTCGTGCGCTTCCGTTTGTACCCGACGAATCTGGCGAGCAAGGATAGGAAACAACAGTCTTAGCACGCGATAGCGGCTATAGGAACAGAGGAGAAAATTGCAAAAGAGGCTACAGGATCTGCATGGCGGAACTCGGCGTGTGTGACTTGGGAACAAGTGGATCGGATTGTGTATCAGATGCTGTCACAAGACCATTTTGTACTCACATCGGGATCTAAAATAGATGGGACAGCTAGTACTGCTTAAATATATCATGAATGTCACTACAAATCCAAAGGAGTATGCTAGACTTTCGTCAACCCTTATTAGATTCATGAACATGCTTATCTTCTCTTTGGCCACACAATTAAAAAGAACGCGGAGAATCCGCCGAAATTATCTTACATAGCCGCAAATTCTCTGTCAACGAAAATATGTAACGTCTGTTTTGCTGACCACTGTACTCTTCCTGAGTCCCTCCTTTACGTTACGTGGAATAGGAGTTCGAATAATCCGATGATATCTCTAGAACGCAGATACTCCTTAATCATCCAAGGATACCACTTCATCTCCATCGGTCGGCAGGTAGCGCATCTTCTTGCTCGCAACAGCTGTGGGTTGAGACATTACCCACTGCACTTCATTGTCGTGGTCGTCAGCAACGGTGTTGTCGGACTCATCACGCTCCCGCTTCACTCTCGGAATTCATCCTGCTGCCTCTGTCGAAGTTGCTTCAGAGCATCGCGTAGCTCTTCCTGGCTCAGAATGTTCGCGTCTCGCTCCCAACGTGGCGTCGGAGATCTAGGCGGTGTGGGCACCGGCGTACGGGGGATGACACCAAGGCTGTTAAGTGTGGCTATGAGTCTGGGCTAGCTACGGATCCTATACATGGGAAGTTGATCGGGGGCTTACCTGTAGTACGGATCTGTAGACGAAGGAGCCGAGCTGCCCAACGGTTCTGACTTGCTGCAGATGACCACCCATTCTTTCCGTTGCGGTAGAGAGACTATGGCGAGGTCAAATAATACTCATTATCCTGGTATTGGCAACGTACCCAGCTGATTGCGTAGGGGCGTCTCCGGTGAACCTTGTCGCTTTCTGAACAACTTTTTCGTTAAGCAGTCCTGATCAAACAGTCAGTATTGTTTTTCGTGGCAGGAAAGCGGTTTGGATCACGAAGAGGACGGATTGGTGAGCAGTGATGGAAGAGCGCCCTACCAATATTCTCGAATTCCATCTCTGGGAGTTCTGTCGGAACCACAGTCTCTCCCTGCTCAGTGAAGAAGAAGTCCAGTCGAATCTGTCCGAACTCTTGCATCTGACGCCTGAATTAGTCCGTGATCCTACCATGTTCCTCCACTACTCAAGCTTTTAGCATTCGCTTTCGAACGTAGAGAGCCGACGCACCGACGGTGAGTTCTGCAAATCTGAAACGTTGAGTGAGCATATTACCGTTCTTGTAGATCATGCCATCGTGACAGACCTGGCTATCGCACCCATCCTTGACGTCGAATTGTATATCTGGAATAATAATAGCCTTCCCGTCGAGTAAAATGTCGGTGTGGAACTGATCGGAAGAGTAAGCGAAGCCAGGCTTGCGCAAGTAGCGGAGAGTAAATTCGCCAGCTAGCGGGGCCTCGAAATATTTGGTGACTATCGTGGCAGAGTTTGAACCGTTGGTAGTGGTGAGCGCCCAGTGTCTTTTTTGCCAATTGCGTCAGCTACAGACGCAGGTGTCGCTGTGGGTATAGCCTCCGCATTGGCTTGGGTGAAGTCATATTCTGGAAGCGGAATGCCATTAATCTCAACGGTGACGACGATATCGGGATGTAGCGGTATTATTGCCATAGGTATCGTTGTCGATGTAGAATAGAAGGGTTTACTAGACTTGGAAAGCGGGGAAGGAGCACAAATAGAGTAAGTTAAGAAGATTGCACGGCTCAAGTCAGCATAGAGTAAGCGCCAAAATGTGAGAGGGACTCTAATTTGACGATTTCACGAGTGTAGTAGGTGAAAAGAATCCTAAGCGTACGGTGGTGTACATTTTAAGTAAGAGGGGCGGTTCGGAGGTAGCCTGTTATGGTGACGAAGGAGAAGACTCGATGACCTAGGGAATTGGACACTTGAAAGCCGCTAGTATTATATATGATACTAAAAAGTAAGTGTATGGACAAGTTCACCAATGCTATTTCTCAAATATCGTGAGAGTCATTGTCCTTTGATCACCGTGCCTTAAAAAGAAACAGAAACACCCTTCTAACGTGAGAATGTGATATTTATCGCCTGAATTGTTTTGTAAAAGCGATCCCCTAATATTGCAGAGATCGATGTTGTTATCTAACTTTAAGTTGGCCACATACTTCCAATGAGATACTAGTGAAGAGCCTGGAGAAGATAAAAGCTCGCGTATAATGCTGGATACGAACTTATTCCTTGGCGGGATACATGCAACTCTTCTTGTCGAGTCACTTTCCAAGACCTTTAACGTTGTTGTAGATCTCCCTAGCTTCACGTTTCTCATTAGCATGTACGAGCACGCGTATACTGCGCTGGAAATTGAAGCTAGAAGAGATCTCGAAACACACAACAAATCTTGCACCAGCAGTGGCCCTGACGTACCTTGTCACGGATGTCCTCATCTTCATCATTGTCGAAATTACTGGTGTGGGACGCCGTTCACCCATATCTCAGCCTTGATACTTGGTTTCGCTCCCATCACTGCCATTTTCAACAATACGGAGGGGTTCGCTTGGGCTAAACAGAGGTCGGGTCAAATGGTGTACCAGGGATTAATGATCAAGTCCTGGCAACGGTTATGAGAGTGGAGGAGTGTGTAAAAGATAAAAGCGGTGTGGCAGGGAGTGCATGGGTGCAGTCTGGTGGCCTTATCATGAATTCTTGAGGCCGTACGTGACTGCCTGAGCAACAAGGGTTCTATGCCTTAAATCTGCATTCACAGGCTGTATCCAAATGCGGGAACGCCAAGTTCAAGTGCGATCCAACAACAGACAAATCCATTTTTAGTGACGTCCTACATGTCCGGTGGTCAGCAGTACGTATTTTATGTGGCAATTGTATATTCGCAGAAAATTCAAGATAGGATACCTATATATAGCCTTGGAGCCTTCCTATGAATTCATTATACAGTTAGTAGGTAATGAAGAGCATATGCAAGGCCAGCACAGTTCGATCGCTAATTCACAACCAAGAAAATCCTTACGCATTATTCAAGTCGAGATTCTTGCTTTGCACTACTCTGATTCACAACAAAAAGAAATCTATTGACAAAGCGAGAGAGCATTTAGCTTCCCCCAAAACTACACTAGGTATTGACCGAAGGACTTGCCTTCCCTTAGCTTGTACTAGAGATAGACATTACGCCACCACGGCGAGTTGCGAATGGAGACACTGTGCTCCTTAACCAGACTGATTCATATGACGCCCGCAAATGAAAAGATCAAAACCGACCCATGCCAGTGAGTATAAAAGCAAAAGCCTATGAAGACGCTATGCAGATGCCAAATCGTTATCGTGAACTTCCCTCCATGCGGTTGACTAGCTACATGGTTCCTCCTTTCGATGTGCGTGTACGGCTTTCAGGTGTTCCTCGACGGCGCTTGCAACGACGACGGTGGTGTTGATGCCAATGTGTCTCGCGGCGCAGGGTATCGTAGTTTCTCGTGATCGACAGAGTAAAGAAATGCGATTTGCAGCACCTCTACCATGCTCCTACGCTGGCAGATGCCCCTATGCCGTAGGTGCCATTGAAGAGCTGGTCCCTAACAGACATGTCGCCCTGTTGACCTGCAGTGGGCTGGTGCACTTCGTTACCCATCCAGCCCAGGCTTACACGCAGCTCATTCACCGCCTCTTGCATACGACCGCCCGACATCTCGTTATGTTTGGCAATTTTCTGATCCCAGCCTCCATACTGGAGCTGTATGCCTCCCGCTTTCTTTGCAGCCTCACGAATAACAGCCGCCCATGTTTTGGCCATCTCTTCGTACGCCTCTTGTTTGTGGCGATTGTGTTGGAAGGTGTCCCAGTCGGGAAGCCGATGAATGACTCCGGTGGCGCCGTCTAAGAAGGCGAGCGATGTAGCGGGTTGTGATTCGTTTGGCGGTAGGAAGTGAGGGGTGAAATCTTTCAGAGCTTCGAGAAGCTCGATTAGATGCTGTCGCACGCGGTTATACGCATAATCTGATGACGCTCGTCCGCCGAACGGGAAAGCTTCTTGGAATGATCGTTCGTACTTGACGAGCACCTCCAACGTTGACTGTATGTTCGGTCGAGGGGCAGTGGTCAACACTTCATGGCCGATATCTGGGTGGCGTTCGCAGATGGACCGCAGCACGTTTCGCATGTCGTCGGCGCTCAGGGTTTCTAGCAACCGCGGTAGAGGTAGCGGCCTCCCTGAGACGTTGGTCCGCATACGCTTTGTCGAGTGTTTTGCAAGCGGTCGATTCATGATGGCGGGCGAGCCAGAGGGCGATGCGGACATGCGGTCATCGTCTCCACCGCTTCCTTCGTCGTCGGCTTTGCGCTTTCGGCTCGACATAGAGGGCGAGAGGACTGTAGGGAAGCCTGCGTTAGCAAATCCGTACAGCTGATGGGGCGGCATGACGCTGGACATACTGTTGCGGGTTGGCGATAGACGGTTTGGGAGCAGGTGCGGAGGTGGTGCGAAGCTGCTGTTGATGACATTCATACTGGTGACAGGCAGCCAGGCTGGAGGGCAGGCCTAGGCAGCTTGCTCTGACGGCTTCACGGGTGGTGAATAATAGGCCGTTGCTCGGCCACCGTGGGTGAAAGTAGGTGTTAGCTGTTGTGATCAATGGTGGTGGGAGCGGGCGACATGGCAGGAGCTAGCGTTGTTCAGGCAAGCACGGCCCGTCCTTAGCGCTGTGCGTTGTGCGCCGCCATCACACAAGTAGGTAAACAGAAAAAGAGAATCCTTTGTTCGAGATAAAAAAACATGCACATTTCACCTGCGGATGATTACGAATTTCACCAACTGTATGTTTTCTTTCTACTATAGACTCTGATAGCATAGACAGAATCACTATCACATGTGCGCACGTGAACAGACACTTGCATAGAGATGGATCATGTCTCCGGGGGATCTTTGACCGTAGCAAGACGCCATAGTCGCAGATCTAGTGAATTTCTATCCAGGAGGCATCCGGTCGTGGCTCTCAATAAAACCTCAACGCCGATGCTTCCATGTCCATGCATCCCGATATTCCATTTCGACAGCCAAATATGGAACATCATGCGCTGAACGATAGCCCAAGTGTCGCAATCCGATATTACCTAAAAAACACTGAATTTCGACAAAGACTTACCTAGCTAGAGCTAGAGGTACAAAGATTGTGCAGCGACGAGGTCTCGCCTCACAAGCTCGAGAGCCGCCGTAAACTTTTGCTCGAGTTCTTCACTGCCCATGACCTTGGCGGCCTGAGCGATCTGTCGGAGCAGCTCCTCTAGGCGCCTAAAGAGGCGGATAAGACTGCCTTCATAGACATCTGTCATTTTGCTGTAGCCACGTTAATTTCAGATCCCATATTGTAGAGGCCTTGCATACCAGATCTCCGAGAACGATGCCCCCTTGGCCCATTGGAACACAACTTCCATGAGCTCGCATTTGAACGTCTGAATGTACTCGTCCTCATTCAGAGGCAGCTTAGCGTCCTGAGAGACTTTGGCGATTGATTTCGCTTGAGATTGAATTTGGCGGAAGGGTGCAGCTAACTCTTCTCTCAGCGAGGGTGTCTCCTTACTCTTCTCCTCGAAGATGAAACAGCTCAAGCAAGCTGCGCATTGTTCCGGCGTCAGCTCGTTAAAGAAGCGATTGAACAAGAGCTCGCTGAGCACGAGCTCGTCGCCTGTACTGATTTCACAAGCAACTCGCGCCTTGATTTGAACGACATCTGCATCGTCGATGAAACCTAGACGGCGCAAGACTCGCCTGCGATTCTTTAATTCGTCCATGTGGATGACGGACAGGGCGGCCGAGATCTCTTTCTTGAGGCTTTTGATCTTATCACCGTGCGCCATCTTTTTCGCGTATTGGTTGTAGAGCTCTAATAGTCGTGGTGAGTTGTGCAATGGGTTTGAGAGCAGACGTGACTCTAAGACTTCGATTTTCTGCAAATTCGATTAGCCAATACATAACTACATGTATTTCAACATACCCTGAGGAGTTTCTTAAATACTTCGTCATGGATCTTCATGTTTTCGATAGGATCTAAAATTGCAATTCCGTCAGGAAATCGCTTCTTGACCTCGTCTAAGGCCTTGCGAACGTGTTGCTTGTTCTCTGGAGTTTTGATTTCTTTCGGCAGAAATAAGCGAAGATGGCCAATAGATTCGACCGTTGACAAGAGCACAGGTACAGATTCGATCTTTCCTCGGTCACCTGCAGGTGGCGGACGGACACCCGGAGGCAAGCCATTGTTGCTTTGTGGTATGTATTTTGTATCGCTGGCAACCATGAGTGCACAATCTAGAATATAGGAGTCCTGCGGACGGAGCGTCTCGCCTTTTTCGGGTTTACGGGGCGTGACATTGACGACAGCTCCCCATCCAAAATCATGGTCCATGTATTTGATCTTCACCAAACGACCCGGTTGTAGGAATTGCAAGCAGTGCCCGGGATGCTGAATGACGTTCCGCATGTCTTTCGTGAAATTGTCTAGTTGCTCTCGTAGTTGGTAGTAATCTCGTATAGCAGGTTCATCCGTGATGATCATATTTTCGCGCTCGGTCTCGAGCTCCTGCAATCTTTTCTCCAGGTTGGAGACGCTCGCGGTATTTTGGAATTGCGAGAAGCAACGCTCCAGCATAAATTCTGGTGAAATTCCCTCGACTCTGAGCAAGTTGAGAATCATGTTGTATCCAAGGTGAAAGGCAGAGTTGAGATTGTCCTGCTGGCCGCGCACGATCTCTTTGGCGATAGCTGGCTCCATTGCCTCACCAATCATCATGATCACGATTCCACGCTCGTCAAGGCCACGACGACCAGCGCGGCCGGACATTTGAATGAATTCGGATGGTGTGACCCAACGCTGAGAGACCCCATCGAACTTTCGCACACTGGTGAAGACAACAGTCTTAGCTGGCATGTTCAGACCAATGGAAAAGGTTTCGGTCGCGAACAAGACCTTTATCAAGCCTTCCTGGAACAAGATCTCGATGGTTTCCTTGAGAATTGGCAACAAGCCAGAGTGATGGACGCCAATACCTCTCCTCAATAGGGGGAGGATGTTCTGGATCTGGGCAAGAGAGCGATCTTCTTCTGAGAGCATCTCGATAGCACTATTAAAGACCTTGGTCACCATTGCTTTCTCAGAATCGTCATTGAAGGCAAGCTGGCTCATGGCTAGAGCGTAATTTTCACACTCTCGCTTGCTGAAGCTGAAGACAATGACCGGGTTGTAATTCTTCAACATGATCATCTTGACGATCTTATAGATGTCAGACTGCTCTTTATTACCGCCCTTGTTGGTCTTCTTGTCTTTGCCTTTACCTTTCCTCTTAGCAAGGAAGTCGTCTGCAGCAGTACCAGCCTTCTCAGCGATTGAAGCCATGGCCTTTTGGAAATTCTCTTCGCGGAAAGCACCCTTTTCGTCGACAACCAAGTGAATACCATCGGCGCCCTCGGGAAAGAAGTAGTGCTGTAGGGGAGTCGGTCGGAAGTCTGTATATACAACGTGGCACGGTTGCTTGTGAGTTTTGGTGATCCATTCTGCGAACTGCATAGCATTCGGAATGGTAGCGGACAAGAAGACGTAGCGGACCTTGTCAGGCAGCAAAATGATAGTCTCTTCCCAGACCACACCACGCGACTTGTCACGTAGATAATGCACCTCGTCGAAGACAACCCATGCAACTTCGCGCATGATCTCTGAACCTCTGTACAGCATAGATCGGAGAATCTGGACCTGTTAGATATACAGGTTCTGACTGCTGTGGAAAACACTTACCTCAGTAGTCATAACTAGACAGGTGGCGGTGGGATTGATTGTGACATCGCCCGTCATAAGGCCCACGTCGCCAAATTCAGCCATGAATTCTCGGTACTTCTGGTTACTTAGTGCTTTGATAGGGCTGGTATATATGACTCGCTGGTTGTTTTTCAGGCATTGTGCGATTGCATATTCTGCCACGACCGTCTTTCCTGCAGACGTATGCGCCGAAACCAGTACACTTTCTCCCCGCTGTATTGAAGCGATCGAAACTTGCTGGAAGGGATCCAGAGTGAAGGGCCATGTTCGCGCTGGCTCCTCCGGGGGCTTGTGCTCCGAGATAGGGACATAGTCATAGTCGGGTGGCAGGGCGACCTGATGACGAACCTGATGCGATAGGACAACGGCCTGTCCGTCCTGCTGCGTCTGCCCCTGCAGACCGGCGGCAGCAGCGACCTCGCGTGACTGCTCCGTCTCGAAGGCATCCGTGACAACGGGCTCGTGCTCGACCTCGCGCTTTTGGCGCTTCTGGGATATTGCTTCTAGGGGGGCTTCGCCGTTAACTGGGGCAGGCGCAGTCTGTAGCGATGAATCCTGAACAGGTGATTTGACTTCGCCGTTGGCCTGGCGCTTCTTCAAGTTGGCCTTCTTGGATGCAGCAGCCTTTGCGGCTTGCGGGCCGTCTTCGAAGACGTCGAACAACTCGTCGTCCATGGTTGCGGCGCTCGAGGGCTCAGAGGTCGCTATACCCGGGGTACTGTTGTATGCCGTTAGTGGCGCACGCGTGTGAGCTTTAAGCCGACGCGCAGGCTATATGTGTGTGTGGATTAGAGAAAGCCTTGACAACTATGATGGCGCAAGGAAGGTCGCAAAAAGTTCATCGTGCATCGGGCCTTGGCGGCCAGAGCTCTTTCCTACCCTCACTAGTGTCCTTGCACAACGCGATTACCTCAGCACTTGCCGAGCTGCTCCTCCTCCGTCGTACGATCTGAAGCTCGCAAGACACCCTTCACACCCTCTCCACTCTCCACAACTGCCAGTGTACGCCCGTTCCATCGCCAATTGCACCCAAAGCTGACCCGCCAAGATGCTCCCCCGTGCAGCTTTTCGTGCCACCGCGGCCCCGTCTCTCGTCGCCCGCCGCGGCTTCCAGTCGACCCGCGCCCAGCTCTCCAGCCCTTACCACTACCCGGAGGGCCCCCGCAGCAACTTGCCCTTCGACCCGTTGAAGAAGGGCTTTGCCTTCAAGTACTGGGGCTTCATGGGTAAGCTTGGTGCCCGCTCAATGGCACGCAGGTCGCTAACGGCAACAGGACTTGGTTTCTCGCTTCCCTTCCTCCTCGCTGGTGAGCTACTGACGCATACAAATCCTCCATTTAATGGATATCTGACAATTCCTGTGCAGTCTGGCAGACGAAGAAGAACAAGCCTTAGGCCAGTCGTACAGAGGTTTATACATGGCTCTCGGGCAACGACACCGGAGGAATATGGCACTTGTAGATTAAGTGGGCGTTCCCGCGAACGACTGTACACCATGACCGGCTTCAATTTCATTGGCAGTGTTCATTTGCTTGACTTAGCGGCTTGCCATTGTGACTACTCGTGATGCATGCACCCCTCGCTTTCAAACTGCAGGATACAGGTTCCTGCATTGGGCTGTATCGGGCAAAGCTCGGCTTATCTAACCTGCCAAAATTTCGACCATTCGCAAGCACCCCATTTCCCATGCGACTAATGGTGAGAAAACCACGAATAACTCACCTCCAAAATTTGCGATGCGCAACCTGAGGATCGTGGGCAGATCGCTCCTGCGATTTTCTGGCGAAGATCCGCTGCCCCTCGCAGCTACCGCCTGGGATGCCGCTTCTAATGCATTAATATGCGCTTTTGGACCTTCTGAATCACGTGCAGCTATCGAGCTCAAAAGGTTGCATTATGACCGCAGCGGTGCAGAAGAGCGACTGGAAAGCATTGCCTCCTGGGATGCGCTGTGCCCACTACCCTCGCTCAGCCATGACTCAATACTGAGTCTTCATCATTTCACCGACTCATCTACTACGTGCCTGGTCCTAGCTGGAGGAGACATTATCTTAGTACGGGAGCAGCCCGAAAACGGTCAAGAGCTGGTCGAAATCGTGGGATCCGTGGATGCTGGCATCTCCGCTGCTGCTTGGTCACCGGACGAGGAACTTCTAGCCATCACCACACAAGCCGACACCTTACTGCTGATGAGTCGAGACGTCGAAAGCATCGCTAGTATCACACTCGCTTCCGAAGATGTAAATGTCTCAAACCATGTCTCCGTGGGATGGGGCAAGAAGGAAACTCAGTTCAAAGGCAAAAGAGCAAGGGCTTTGCAAGATCCCACAGTGCCTGAGACTGTCGACGAGGGTGTGCTCAGCCCATTCGACGATCTTTCAGTCACTATCAGCTGGCGCGGCGACGGCGCCTACTTTGCAGTCAACAAAGTTGAGCAAGAACGCCGGAGGATGATCCGAGTCTACTCTCGAGAAGGGCAGCTTGACAGTGTGAGTGAGCCTGTTGATGGACTAGAAGGAGCTCTCAGTTGGCGACCATCCGGCAACCTCATTGCTGGTATTCGCCGCTCTACCGATGGGGTAGAGGCGGTTTTCTTTGAGCGAAACGGTCTACGCCACGGGCAATTTGACTTGCGTCTTGCTCCCGAGGAACTGCAAACCCTGGTAACACCTCTGTCGCTGCGGTGGAACAGCGACTCAAATGTGTTGGCCGTGTCATATCCAGACAAGGTCCAACTTTGGACTATGAGCAATTACCACTACTACCTCAAACAGGAGCTAGCATTTCCGGAAAGGGCTGCAGCGACCGTACGATGCTCTTGGGATCAGGAACGGCCATTATCAGTTGCACTATCAACTGCGGGTGAGTATCGTCATGAGTCTGGTTGCTGTTCAATCTAACTTTTTCGTGTAGGTGCGTTGCAAATTGTGGACTATTCTTCAATCGTTGCTACCGGCTCTGTAGCACCACCAAACGATTTCGGAGTAGTGGCATCAATTGATGGTCGTGAGTCTTCTTGCTTTTGCTGACCATTCTCCGAGCAAGCACTGATCACTCACAGTGAATCTAAAGATCACACCTTTGCGTATTGCTGCTGTTCCTCCTCCGATGTCGTTACTTCAACTCGTGCTTGACCGGAAAGCTTTAGACGTTGCATTCTCTAAGTCAGGGATGCGGCTCGCGGTTTTATCAGACACAGATGTTGCAGTGTATTCTCTTGATCTGAACAAGCGGCCCATCCCCACCCCAAAATTCCTCTGGAGAAACAAATTATCAACCGAGCATTCCCCCCAGCATGTAGCCTTCGATGGCGACGACCGCGTGTATGTGTTGAGCAATATGTGGGACGAGGAAGAGAGCTTCATTTGGCTGAACGATGGCGAAACAATGGTCGAGAAGGGCCCGATCTTAGAAGTTGCCAAGGTCTCGTCAATAGCGTCAGATCTAGAGTCTCAACACGTCTTCGTAAATCTTCAGAATGGGTCGCTCGTTTCGGTGGAGTGGTTGGAAGACTCAATCAATATGTCTCCAACATTTTTACCGTTAGCGACTATTCCTTCATTCACCCCCGAACTCAAAGTTGCGACACTCGACGGTCAGGTATGTACTCAAATTCAGTCAAAGTTCAAAGGCTGATAAAGCGTAGTCGGTTGCTTTTGGATTGACTAAAAGTGGTGTTTTATATGCTAATGAACGAGTTTTGGTGCGAAATTGCACGTCATTCGTCGTCACACCAGCACATTTGATATTCACGACCACCCAGCATTTACTCAAATTTGTACACCTGACGAGCTTAAATGGTATGATAGATATCTTGCGCTCGAACATTTCGCTAACGAAGACAGAACTCGAGGTACCTACAGACGAGCCACAGACAGATGAAAGATGTAGAAGCATCGAACGTGGGGCAAAGCTCGTCACAGTCATGCCGACTACCTATTCCGTGGTACTTCAGATGCCTAGAGGTAATCTAGAAACGGTCTATCCCCGAGCTCTCGTCCTAGCTGCTATCAGGCGGAGCATTGAGGCTGAGAGATATGACGAGGCGTTCCTTGCTTGTCGTAATCAACGTGTAGACATGAACATATTGCATGATCATGACCCACAACGGTTCCTTTCCAATGTTGAGAAGATCATAACACAGGTCAAGAAGGTTGAACATATCGACCTACTTCTATCGCAGCTGAGGTTAGTCGAAATGAATCTAGCGTTTGACTTGTATAGATCTTATAGCTAACGAACGCAGGAATGAGGACGTATCGGAGACAATGTACCGAGAAACTTTGAAAGCCAAAGATCTCATTACCAAGGGTAAATTGTCTATAGAACAAGTGCAGTCAAAAGTCAATCGTATCTGCGATGCTTTTCTTTCGGTCCTGGAGCAGTCACAGTACAAAGAAAGTCATCTACAAAATATTGTTACTTCTCATGTGTGCAAGGTTCCTGCGGACTTGGAGGCTGGACTAGAAATGATAGGGCGCCTTCAAGGTGAGCATCCTACCTAGTGCTGCCAAAGATAACAAGTTAATGGATCAAAGCTACCAAAGACCCATTGACTGATAGAGCTGCCGAGCATATTTGCTTCCTTGCAGACGTCAATCAGCTTTACGACACATCTCTGGGAATATACAATCTGGAACTCGCGCTTCTTATCGCACAACAGTCACAAAAGGTTCGCACCTCTAATTGCTTCTTTCAAAAACTGCAAAGTCTAATTTTAGTAGGATCCTCGCGAATATCTTCCTCATCTTCAATCCCTCCACGATCTTCCACTCCTACGCCGGAAGTTTCAAATCGATGACCAACTTGGTCGACACACGAAAGCGCTCCACCACCTCAAAAATTTAGGAGTCCACGATGAAGTACTAGACTACGTCCAAAAGCACGCACTCTACCCCGCAGCACTCAGCATGTACCAATACGAACCGTTTCACTACAGAGAAACTATGCGTCTTTACGCAGACTACCTCTGCGCACAAAACAAACACAAAGATGCCGCCATTGCCTTCGAATACTTATCCGACCACGCGGCAGCCTGGCCCTGCTACCGCTCTGCTAATCTCTGGCGCGAAGCCCTCTCCTCCGCCACCCTCGCCAACTTGCCTCCCTCCGACCTCTCATCCCTCGCTGCCTCCCTCGCCGAAGGCCTCACGGAATCGAAAGACTACTCCGCTGCCTCGACGATCACACTAGACTACCTCTCCGACCTTCCCACAGCAGCCCGCCTACTCTGCAAAGGCTCATACTTCGCTGAGGCGCTCCGTACCGTCACACTTCGAAACCAGTCCTTCTTAATAGAAGAGGTGATTGATCCAGGCCTCGTGGAGCGCTCCGCAGACATGACCGAGTTTCTTGCCGACATGCGCAGCCAACTCCTCGCCCAAGTCCCACGCGTACGCGATCTGCGCGCGAAGAAAGCAGAGGATCCGCTGGCCTTCTACGAGGGCATTGAAGACGCTAGTATTCCCGATAACATATCGCTTGCACCTACAAATACGACGTCGGGTAACACGTTTATGACTAAGTATACAAATCGGTCCGGCACTGTGAATACGCAGACGACGAGAAAGACCTCGAAGAATAAGAGGCGGGAGGAAAGGAAGAGAGCGAGGGGAAAAAAGGGGACGGTATACGAGGAAGAGTACCTTGTTAATTCTATTGAGCGCCTCATCGAGCGTATCAATGGTATGCAGGATGAGATTCAGAGGCTTGTGGAGGGTTTAGTGAGGAGAGGGATGAGGGAGCGTGCTGTGGCTGTGGAGAGCGCGGTGGAAGACGTTGTAGAGAGATGTCGAGAGGCGGTTGGGGAGATGTATCCGCCGAAGGACATGGCTGGTATAGTGGGTGGCGCACAAGGGGTCAATGGAATTGGTGCAGGTGAGGGTGTGGGCGAGGAGGTCATTAGGCCTAGTGGAGCGGATGCGACGCTTTGGGATAGTTTGGTCGAGGTTGGGAAGAAGAGGGAAGCGCCAGTTGTTAAGGCATTCGAGAGGCTGAATCTACTAGGCTGAAGGATGATTTTGCGATACAGGTATTTGATGTAAGTATCAAGCGAGCTCATCATCCTAACAATTTGTACGTCAAAAAGTGAATTTTTAAATGCATTCCCTGTTCATCTCTTACCAGCTTTAGCAATGCGCTGCGAATTTCGATCCATCCTTGGTGAACGTCTTGCTAGATGCCATACAATGTCAGATCAATTAGCTGCTCTGTCAGACTGAAAGTCTCGTTGTAGCGCAGTCTCATTCAAGCCTGGTTGCCCGTGATTAACTCGCTTAATCAAGAAGCAAAGAAAGGTATGGCTATTTTTAGGCTAGGTGGACTGCGTTTTACACGTTGAACGAATTAATTCTGGACTGATGATTCGAGACTCGAAGATTTGCAGCGCCGAGGAGAGTGAGGCTGAACAGCTCTACCATACTGGGCTGAAGGCGTAGAGCTATTCGTGGCGAGGTGTGCGCCACAAGTCTTCCACCAATGTAATACAATACCCTGTACATGCAACCTTCAGCCCCAAAGTCCGATGCGAATTGTGGAGCCGAAACAAAGAGGCTTAGTGCTGCTGACTCGACGATATATTGTCTTCGAATTGTTTCCGCCTCCTAGCCTGATTCTAGGACATATCACGTCTCACTTGTCCCTTACTATCAATACCTTTCATTCGTTACCATGAACAATAATGCTTACACCTCGATTGACACCATGCATAATAGAAAAGTTTCCACTCAGCATAGCTTCAGGCAATCTATCAGACATAACATGACGATCCTGGCGGCATTAATAGCAGGATTAGGCTGCATTGCCACGGCGATATCTTTCACTGCATGGCTTAGTAGACAAACTACCATGTGACCAAGTTGGGCTGTTTTGTGCACCGTATCGAGACGTGTAGGTAAGTACTATATAAATCGGTACATTCTAGCAATGTCTTCTCAGTCACTAGGCGGTTTGCTAATTATGATTCTTTTCGCGCCCTAGAACGGATTAGAGATGATATCGCAACCGTGCAAGGTCTGATTACCGCATTGTATTCTATAGGTATGGCCGCGATTGCATTTGCCGCGCACACGCTTTCGGAATCCTCTCTATGGCCATTGTTGGCTCAGCAGTCTATGACATTGAAGCAAATGCAAACCTATCTAGATGCCAGTCGTGGATCCATTCCTTCCTCTCCAATAGCAATGTTCGCACCAAGAAATGTCTCTTCGGTTATCGTGCTACTTTGTACGATCATAATTACATTGACTCCTCTAGCTGGCGCTCCACTTGTCGGCTACGTTTACGACAATCAGACCCTAACCGTATCTTTTCAGAGTCAATATTCTCCAGGTGGAGGCATCGGACCAACCTTTCAGCACAAGAGCATACGAGTGTCCGCGATGAACTTGTACACATCCTGGCAGGCAAATCTTGCTGAAGAGCCCCTACCAGCTTATCGGGACTGGTTTATTGATCGAAACACACTTATGAAACGAGGAGAAATGATTGTTAAAGCGGTTAGGATGAGTCAAAATATAACCCGTTACGCCTGGTAGCCGAGGGATTTGAGAAGTGCAAAGGGCCATCTTTTCTTTGGAACGAACATGTGGCGAAAGAATGGTACACGAAAAGGCCACGATCACGAGGCTAAGGTATTGCGCAGACCAAGACTAACTGTTTGGGCAAATGATTTCCAGTTCATACCACCGACACGCACAAAGACCATGCTTGTTTTTGCTGCTATGAATGGCACAATCGCTGGAGGCATCGCGACAACCGACCTCTCCGAATCGAAAGATAAGCCCTTCGTTTCTCATATCGCTACAATCGCCTGCGATGTTGACCTTGAATTTGTCGATGACCAGCTGAAAATTGGTGATCCACCCACAGACGGCACTGAGCCACCTCAGATCGATACTCTCTCGGATATCATGATTACCCAGCCAAATTCTACCAGAACGCCGAACCAGGAAAGATATGATCCTGCTGCTAGACCTCAGGATACGCTGAATGAGCTGGCACTCTGGATGACGGTAGCACCGATCACGAACGGCGTCAGCGTCGAAGGCGGGCAGCCCCTATACTGCCATAATTCCAACGGCCTACCAGCATATATAACAACCCCTGGTCTTGGTGACCCAGACGATCAATGGAATATGTCGTATATCGAGCATTTCATTAAAGTCTCCATAGGTGCTTCCGCCATTGGAGATAGCACGACATGGCCCAACAACAAGAATGAACCGGTGACACTCACATCACGCATCCTCCAATATCCAAGTCAGACCCTTCCAGAGCCATGCTCTTGATGGTTCCGCCCGCGATCATTTTGTTCAACACGATCATTCTACTTTTCTGGAACATTCGTTTGCATCGCCATATGCGCTTACCGATCATGCGAATGGCAACACTGAGTGAAATCCTTAAAAGCTCGCAGACAACGACTTTGCGCCAGACAGCTGCTAATGATATGCAAATACCAAATCGACCTTTTAGGTTTGATAAGCTCGCGGTTCAGCTTGAGCGAATGGGGGCTGGGCTTTGGGGATTAGTGGTACACGATGAAGAGCAGGAACTATTGGGAGGGCATGAACTTGTTTCACGGCACTCTTCGATTGCAGCTAGAGACAATTTGGACTACCAAAATTACGGGAACTAATAGATAATCAATGTCTCATGCAGTCTCAAAATGAGCTTGATACGAGTATAATCACCAGTAGACACTTGATTTAAGCTCACATTCCTAGTTGAGAAGATCATATATCTATCTCCAGTCGCATCAGTCATCATTGCCTAGATTCAGACCCACTTTTTATACTGTACGTTGCACACCTTTATTGGGGGTTGGATTAGAAGCAATTTGTTGTTCACAAAAGGGCTTAGGGCTCCAAGTAACAATAGGGAACTTACTGTACTTACCGGTAGGATTTTCCTAAGGAATGGTCATGGGGGTCTACTGTTCCCATAGTAGTGAGATGTGATAGCAGGCCTAACAGGGCTACTGCTTCTCCGGCGCTCTCAATAAAACCTCCATCGCCATTCACACCGGAAGGTGTACTTCAAGATGCCGTTATCAACGAGAGCATAGTCCTCTCTGCTATCGCCTGGTCTTGGGGACGTATGATGGTTCAGTAATGTCTTCAGCCCATCATCTTCTCCCCACTTGCATCCTCCTCATACAGTCCCTCCTCCCTCAACCATCCCACCACACCCTCAGTGCACAACCTCCCCACTTCATCCCAACTTTTCTCCTTGGTCGCATTTCTTATCCTCGTCGAACTAATGCCCCAACCCATCCCCTCCACCATATCAATCTGATCTCTCCATCCCTTCTCAAACCCTTCTTTCGCGAGCGCACCCCTCTGGACTCTCTTCAAAAAGTTCTCCTGGTCCTCCGTCGTGCCAAATTCCTTAGACGAGCTGTCCTCCGGATTATATGGCCGTTGCGTGACCCGCAGCTTATGCCCTTTCTCAAAAAATGGCCTAAGCGCAGAGAGAGGCGGCGCGTGATGCGGATAATATTTCGGATTTAAAAATCTGATCAATGTATCATAGCCTACAAGGTGAACATGTATAGGTTTGGACTCGTAGAACGGCGGCGCTTCTTCCGCAATCGCGGTCGATTTATCCGTATAAAACGGCTCCTTGGTCAACCCAATATCGATGCTAACATCCTTAACGTCTTCTCCTGCTTCCACATCCTTCCTCAACGTCTGTGCCAGATCCTCGGCGAAGACCGTCATGAGTGCGATACGCTGTATGAAGCTCGCGGGACTGGGCGCCTTATCCGCATTGTGTGTGCTGAACAACAATAGTAGCCTCCTTGGTGGTTCTTCCCCAGATAACGAGCGTTTTAACGCCGAGTTGGCAAGCGAGAGATGTGCAAGGGATGGCGGGTTGAAAGACGAGTCGAGTATGTATAGGGTGCGGGGTTGGGTCGTCGTGGGATTTATGGTACGGACGATACGGAATTTAGAGGGCGATGAGGTGAAGTTTCGGAGGGCGGATTCGAATATTGGAAGGAGTGCACGAATAGAAGCGAGCCGCGACGACATGTCGTCCATTGTGGGCGAGGGGGGACACGGAGCTCGGGCGGGCAATGGAAATGGTTTGAAGGGAAATGAGCTTAGTCAGGTGTCGTTGGGTGGATCGTTTTTTGCGAGTCATGCATGTCCAAGTATTCAAGGTTCAACTTTGTTAGCAAGAGATCCTTTCCCGTGGTACTAAATTCACGGCTAGAAAGTCCTTGAGCGTTGCAGAAGTCTAATACTGAGTGGTGAATGGGGTTCCTTCATTAGTGCATGAAAGCAACAGCTTCTATGTTGCGCCCGTATAAGATACAAAGCGTCCGGGAAGATTATGTGAGGTGCCGGCATTGTGGGCCTATCTTTCAGTGTTTTGTGACGGCTACTACCGTGTCAATACTATTCATCGCAAATAGAGATTCACTTTAAAGTTATTCATAATCGATCGCTCGGGTCGCTAGTGTGGTAAAAGGAATCCTATCTCACATGCGTTTCTATGTGTCAAGCAATACAACCATGGGTTCTTTCACCAAAAGAGTAGTACTAAATTTCACACGCTACCCCTATAAAGCTTCCTCAGATACCGAGAGTCCACCTCGTGTGACATATCAACGAAGAAGCTAGAGAGGATGGGCAAATGTAGTGGCCATATCGTGTGTGCTATGACTTCGGAGTCGAAAGTGGAAGCGTCTGTTAATTCCCATGATCTGGTATCTTACGCAGCTCACCCTCAATTTCGGAATACATAGACTTTGATGATGTGCGGCGCTAGCTGTATGGTACAATATATACCTCATTGCAACCAAACCGAAACGCCAGAAGAGAAGCCATAGTTACAGAGTTAGTTGTAACGTGTTTCTGTGATGGATTATATGCCGGGATACTGCTGCTATCTATGCACGGCAATCTGAACTAATATATACGGCCCTTTTATCACAACGCCAATGCTTCCAAGAATGCTCTTCAGTCTGATCAAATCTCATTCAGCATCGCTTTCCTCTATAATAAGCCTCATCCCATGATTCGCCGTCGCCTTCCACTGTCAACGCTCACGGTATTATCTGGCCCAATTGAAATGCTAAGGCTGGAATCTCCATCTTCTGATTGTCCTCTTCTCCTAAGCGCAGCACCCTGAGACTTGCTTCGCTCTGGGTTGATGACGAGCCAAGTTGCGCCACCATCGGGATCCTCTTGTTGCATGAGTTGTAGCTGTGCTCCATTACGTCCTCGGGGCCGAGGTGACTTAGGTGACGGTGGAGGCAGAAACAGGGTTGCGAACTTGGTTACTCTGAGTGGTAATGTAGTTAGGGAAGTCGGTAGTGGCATCGATTCCACAAGTGTGAGTTTCTCGAGTGGGATGTTTGAAAGTAGGGAAGCTGGTAAATCTGCGGGCGAGCACGCTACGATGACGTGGCGGAGGTGTGTATTTGAGGTGTAGAAGGATAGATTCTCTGCAAATTAATGAGCTTAATGGCACAACAAGGGTCGTAATGATAGTGCTCACCTCTGACCTTTCGCCCCGAACTACCCTCTTTCCCTACGCCAATATCTATGAAGTCAAAACTTGATATTCGCCCACAGAAGCCCGTAGAGAATGCGCGGAGTTGACCTAAGTTCCTCACTTTGTCTTGACGCACAAGATAATTGGCCATGCCCTCTAGGTTCGCGTAAACTCGCACGACAATATCCAGAGCATCTGCATCTTCAAACTGCGGCCGCAGGTACTCTCTTGTTCGGATAAGAAGTTCGTCGGCCAAAGCTTCACCGCCTTGTGCTTTCCGTGTCAGGTATTTATCATGAAACTAATAATGAAGTTAGAAGGATAGTCTTCAAGCGAGAAGGATGACACACTAGAAATCCGTCGGCATCGGCATCGATAAGAACAAGCGCGAATGGTCGTCGTGCCTGATTGCATTAGAGAAGAACATCTCGGGGCCCGAAGCACCAGCGAACTTGTCTTTGTGCCATTGCACCCTCCCTCTCTCTTGCCTCTACGACTTCGGCTTGCAATGTTCGTCGGACATTCTGCTCAGAGTTGAGATCGAGCTCGGTTTGGGCAAGCTTTGCTTCAGTCTTTTCGAGCTTCTCTAGCAATTCCTGCACAATTTGCAGGTCAGTGTCGCGTCTTCCCATCATCGGTACCCTAACACTGGGCAAGAGTCATACTTCTATCAGTTCATATCTCCTCTCCTCTAGAATCTTAAACTGTGCCAGTCGCTCACGGTACGTTGTTGGAACAGGTGGAGCTGTTGGAGCCGGTGAGTCCGCCATTTTGTTGCTTGTAATGTTGAGATCTGGGGCAACCTTGCATTTAAACAAGTCCAGTGCGCGTTTCGGGTGTCGCGCATGTCGGGCCTAGGTGGCTCTGCATGCAGGTAAAGTGCGGTGACCCGGCGACGATTGGGATGTTCAACGTAGCGAGTGCTGATTGGCTCGCGAAGTGGAGGCTGGAAGCGTGATTCGATGCTTCGCGCTTAGAGCTGACCGGATGAGGAGATAGATGCACGGGCGGGATTGCGCTGGCGGGCAAATTCGAAGGCGGAGTTGGCCTCGCGGGGCGGGTAACATTGAGATGTTGTGAGGCGTAGGCCGTAGCATGCATTTTTGTGATAATCCTACTGTTTACCCACTTGTCTACATTAGCGAGTTCCCAAAAAATTATGAGCCTGAACAAGAAAATTCTGTCTTGTTACTGTGATGCTCTCCAGAATCTTGATGTACAGTCGCGTTCCATATTGTTATATTCTAGCGCGTTCATGCACGCTTTTCCATATCCTACATCGTAGTCTACACTAATATAATACATGTCAGATAGCTCTTGCCAAGTCGACCAACACCTTTTAAAAGAAGGTTAGCATGCTCGCTAATCTTTTTAAACAACCTAACATGACCTCATACGGCGCTCTCCGCGCGCGGCATATATTGCCTAGAGTCATCCGTCGAATTCCTTCCACGGTCAAAATTCATAGGATCTCTCTTTGTAAACTTCGAAACTAAGTTCTCATCGATCTCTGTTGGCGCCTGGCCCTTCTCTTGCAACTCGGTCAATATAGCTTTGTTTGCCGTTCCAATTTGGTACGCTTTTGTAGCATCGATCTCAGCATTCTTAACCCATACTAGTACACCCTCAATTTCCTTGTTGTGAAAAGCGTGGATAGCCTCATCGGCGCCCTTCTTCGTGGTGAAGTCGATGTGACAGAAGTATTTAGGGTTCAACGTTATCTGTCCGTGCTGTGGTGCTACCCGGCTGATCGCCTCGATGTCGAATTTAGAGAAGGTTCGTTCCAAGACTTCTAAGTCTGTGTGACGGCGTTGCGTCACATTTCCTTTCTTGCCCCAGGCAGGACTTTTGACCGAGAGACGGACCCGGCGACCATCAAGATAGGGCTGAATTGCATCTCTAATACCGGCCTCATTGTTGACAACAAAGCGTCGATGTTGAGAAGGGAGAAGGTCCCATGTGTAGTCTGGCTTTAGGGCCCTGAAGTAGACTTTGCTACCGAGGAATTCGTTGCCATTGAGCACTTCGACGGCTCGCTTGGCTTGCAGCTCGTCTGCTAACTCCACATATGCGTATGTGTCCCCCTCGAATCTAAAGCGATCCAGTCGCATGTGAATGTTGGCACTGTTTTTTAGATCAGCAAGAATCACGTGACGAATATAACAAGAGGTGCCCAAATTCCAGTCTATCGTCACAAATCTGGAATTATACACGTACGGACTGAGACCTGCATTCTCGAACATTGATTTCACTGCGTTTTTCGTAGCGCGTTTTGGAACCTTGAAAATTGCGACGGATCTAGCATTCGTTCTTTGCAGATCCTCAGGTATTGGAGCTGGAGGAGATGTATTAGAGGATCTGGTGGCATCTTCTTGAAAAGTCGCCTGGAAACTTCGTGAAGTTGATGAAATTGAGCGATATGGTGCTGTGAAGCGGGTGGACAAAAAGATTGCGCTGGCCACGCGTGTCGAAGAACCCCTGGAGAGGAAAGCACGACCAAGTGAGGATGTCCGGGACAACGCCATGCCGTTTATGTGCACTTTTCTGACAGATTCCGGAAAGGTGCAGATGAGGGCAAGAGATGGCGGAAAATGCAGTAATTGATTGTTCCGAGATGCATTTGCGCGCTCTGGAAAAGTCGTCGAAACCCAGATTCGCCAAGAATGATTATATAATACTATCGATAATTTTAGCGTCAGCCCCGGCACTTTCAACTGCTTTGCTGTTTCACTCTGTTCTTCGGTCGCTCTAGGTGCGGTCAAACTGGTGATCTGTTGGTGGAAGATTCTGAACCTTAATTTGATTCATTTGCATAGCATAACACCCCGGTATATTAGTTTACATGTCGGAATTGGAGATAGCTTCATGTCCTAGCTCGACATCTTCGTCTTGCAACTTGGAACCATTATTCCGCTTTCGGTGCGCGTCAAACAGTTCCACTTCGACGGCTTCATCTAAACACTCTACAGCAGCGCGTAAGAAGTATCAAAAACACTCTAGACCGAATAATATCACAAGAGAGTAGCGAAACTATCTATGCACTTCCACAGAGAGTGCCTCACCATTCATAAGGCTTTCCCGCCAATGTAATTCCTCGTATAGTATCAGTGAGGATCCCAAAATTTGTCTACGAAGCTGAACATGAAGGCACTGTTTACCCAAGGTGGTCTTGTCATGTAAGGCTACTTAGTCTATATGAAAGCAAACACCACCTCTATAGGACCAGCTCATTCACACACGGTGAGAGTATATTCACCTATGGCTGATTTAATTACTAGTGTCGTGGCACGTGTTGTGTATAGCTTCAACATGCATTCGAGTGTCAAAAAGCTCGACGACGCCTTGCACGATTGCCATTATTCCCGGACTAGGTGGTATGCTATCAGATCAGCCATATCCGGCCATGCTAAGTCCCTAGCGATTTAAGGAGAGGAGATTTTGCATCAATGAAGGATTAAATATGCCTGGAAGTACAGAACTCGCCGTCATAAAGTGAATATCCTAGTGGTATTGGTCGCCACGAAGAATTGCACGCTATGAAACATTTCCTTGAAGTCGAAAATATCATGAACCACGTTGCTCGACAGTCTCGCAACAAGTCATCATGCTCAAGTGGTTGGGCTTTGTGAATAGGCTTTGAGACCTCCCGGGAGGTCGATGTCGTTCAAGACCTGTTAGATAGCCATTAACTCCTTGTTCAATATTGACTGGTCACATTAGCAGGGCTAAAGACGCCCAAAGTGGAAATCGACACTAGCACTCGCTAGGTGAAGACAAATACTACGAACATTAGGAAGATGGTGATGAAAAGAACTTCGAGTGTACAATAGAATCACTTTGGGAGACACTGAATCGGCCATTAGAGTATTAGATATTAGGAAAGTTCTCGTTCAGGCAAAACCCTACAATCTATGTTGAAAGAAGAAATATGTCATTCTCTTGGCCGGAACTGTAAAAGTGGTCCATCTTTCATACTCGCAAACCGGTCTTCGATCTGATACTCTGTTGCCCGCGTCCTTCCAATCTCTAAGTCTTTACTACCCGCCCCCAATGTCGACCCAGGCGCCAATCTCAGATCGAAAAGGAACAACACTCGTGCAATCGTGACAGTCAACTCTACATACGCCAAACCCTTCCCAATGCACCCCCTAGGGCCGATGGAAAATGGGCAGAACGCAGCATGGGCGACCGCGAGGTTGTTGTGTAGAGGGTTGGAGGCTGGATCCGAAAGCCAGCGTTCGGGAATGTAGTCAAAGGGTCGTGGGAAGTAATCAGCGTTATGGTGAATTGCGTAATGCGGAACGCCCACATCGACTCCGGCTGGGATATGGTGGCCATCAATGTCCATACCACCCGGAAGAACTTGCCGAGGAAGAGCACCCGCCACCGGCGGTGTCATACGCATGGATTCATCGATGCACGCGCGCAAATATGAACAGCTGCTAAGAATAGGTCCAGCCACAATCTCTTCCACGTCAGAGAAAGTAGTCCGAATCTCATTGCACAACTTCTGCAGGGTCGCCATGTTGTGGGTAAGATAGAAGAATGTGGCAGCCATGGCTGTAGATGTCGTGTCTGAGCCGGCAATGATCAACAGGTTCGATTCGCCCCACAATTCATCCATGCTGAATCCGTTGCCAGTTTCTGGGTCCTTGGCATTCAAGAGGTGATAGAAAAAATCTTTGCGGTCAACATCGAGCCCCATCTTGGTCCTTTCCATAGCTTGCGATTTGCTGTACTGCATATACTGGCCTCGCTGCGCAGCAATCTTGCGGAACAATATCTTATCTAGGTGCCAATTGTGTATCGTCAAATGCGTTCCACACTGTCTGCATTAGCATTTAACCCAGCCTTGCAGACGAATCGAACTCACAATTAGGTGTCGATGTGCCGCATTACCAACCAATTCCACCGCGAACCGATTTGCAGGGCTCTCCAACATCCCGAACGCCTTACCAAAAACTAAGTCACCCATGATATCAAATACCAGCCAGTTACACCAGTTCGCCACGTTCCACGCCTCTCCCCATGCCTTGCCCTCTTCAGCTCCCTTGCGATTCTCTCCCAACAACCGACACGCTGTCCTCACATTTGCCAAAATATACTTTTCCAAGCTCTTAATCGCCTGGTCGCTAAATGCATGGCTCATGACCCTCCTTTTCCGTGCATGCTGCATTTTGTCAATACTGCTATGTACATTATATGTCTTTTTGTTCGCCGGAAAAGCCGTGTAGAAATCAGCCTTCCGTACATTGGCACGGAACCCGTAGATGGTTTTAAGCGCGCTGGCGGTGTTTATGGACAGCATATTGGGACCTATGCGCACGCACGGTCCGTACTTGACGTGCGCGCGATGGAAGGCGAGGTGACGCGAGCCGTGGTAGGCATAGTATGTTAGATAGATGTCGGTAATGGCGGCGAGTTTGGGACCAGGATAGTGAGCGAGGGGATGTAGGGTAAGGCGATAGATGATAACGGCGGAGATCTAGGTGGTGTGAGTGTTTGCCATGGTATGATAGGCTGGATACATACGTAAAAGAGGACTAGTCCTAAGATGGAGGCTAGGAAGAGGAGCGGCGAAGCCAGGAGTGTGCGCGCGAGGTTAGGGAGAAACTCCATGATGGATTGCTTAGACGCTTTTCACCGTTGTATCATGGACACAAATCTATCACAGCTTGCTGGCATATATACTCGGTCGAACAGCGAGGGAGACTTTCACTCGGACAAAGGCAACGATAGGGAGACGGAGGTCTACGTGAACATATATAGTCTGCTCCCTGCCATCTCCATCCGCGCTCCCTTGAAATGCCAGCTCACCAATTCAACTAATCAGCAACGATGTCATTGTTAGCATCAATCCGGATAACGACTGGAAAAATCTATCATGTGCGCGCTTGCACATGCGGGAGGTGGTGGATATATCGCACGGGCGGTCGCGGCTATTCGCGGCTGATGGGGTGTAGAGCAATACAAACGCGGATATTGCAGTCTGGCGCGGATACTCAGGTATGACATTTAGCGTGGTGAGATAAGTGGATGATCGGGGTGGATGGGCGCGGATATTACATTTCCAATATGCTGGCCTGGAAGTCTGGTAGTAACATTGTGCTCTTAAGTGTCATATTCATTAAATTCGTAGGTTTACAATTTTCATCGAGGGGTCAACTAATACACATTTTATTCAGCCAATCTGATGCCACTTTGCTCTCCGCATTCTGGGTCGTCATTCCGACTCTGTGGAAATGCTGTCCTGTTTCGCGTCTCGCCTTCGCGAGACCACATCCCATTTCCTCCTCTTCCTAGGACGATCCCCTAGGCACCACCCTCCTTCTTCGCATACTCATCCTCCATCCTCTCCTCGTACTCCCTGTCCCTCTCCTCCTGCTCCTTGTCCGTTACGTCCTCGATCCTGCCCTTTATTCCTGAATCCTCGATCCTGCGCCCTGCATTGTCATACTCTAGCCGCTCTTCGCGGGCGGTTTGACCAGGCTCCTGTGAGCTACGGTGCACTCTTGTACCGGAAGGGTCGCTGAAGGTGGCTTCGCTACGGGAGCGGGTTTCGCCATTGATAGTGGAAGAGGAGAAGGAGTATGAGGCGGATTGGAAGGTGGATTTGTTTTGGGACATTTTGGATGAATTAATGTTGATAACTTGGTATTTTGGATCCCGGCTTCGGTAGGAGAAAGATGCTTTCGAGCTGTACGATGGTATGTAGGTATGAAAGAGGCGTGCTTTGAGCGTCGTGGAGTATGTAGGTGATTTGTTGGCTGAGGGTGACGACAATGACGTCATGTTCCAGCAGACTTCGGCAGCCGATCGGTGTGGTAGGAACCTAAGGACAGTCGAACTCACAAAGAGGAACTGCAACTGCTCTTCAACAGTAGCACAATCCTTATAGACACCAATAGCTTGCAAGCTTCTAAGATGTGCATGTTTCTTTTGGCAGACCTACGCTTTCCTTGTCTTCACTGTTTTGGACGCCAGACCGCTTCTGGCTCCAAGGTACGCTCCCATTCAATCTCGTCAAGTTAAGTGCTCCTGCATGTTGCGATAGATACTTTGGAACCGTTCAGTTCGTCCGTGTCCATTCTATACCTTTAAGGAGACACTGCGCCCCCACGCCAAGACAGCTTAGTGCTGCGGTCCACTCTGGTTCCTGAACGCCGATGGTCCCGCTGTCGCTCCTCGTCTGAACCATCAAACATGCGTTTGTTGTCGTTTAGCCTACCCGTCATTTCGCTGTTCCTCCCATGCGCCGTATTTGGTGCCCTCGAGCTGTCGCTTGATTGCGCTGGCCACGATGGCGAAGCAAACGAGGAGTGTCGTGAGCCAATGAAGCCCGTTACCACCATTACCCCTGGTGCCTACTACATTGCGAAGCTGTCATGCCCAGAATGCGCTGTGCAGGAATTCTTTGGCGAGCGCGAGAATAGAACGTATAAGCTTGTGCAAAAAGAGAACGATCTAGTCTGTGTCTTCGTCCCCTAACATACAGAAGTGTAGGCTAACATGAGCTACGCCGTAGTTCTTCAACATTTCTCTTACTCGCGACCACCGCACGCTTCTCCTAAACAATAAAGCTATATTCCCGTCGCTATCTACGAATCCACATCCGCCGAAAATATCTACTCCGCAGATTCCGCCGAACTTCACACGTAGTGACCTCGTAGACACGCTCGCATGTGCTCGCAAAGCCTGCCAAGTCGGCCATGATTGCCAGTGCACTAGACCTATCATCTCCAAGGTCGATTTGGATTTTGACTACTATACCAAATGGCTTGAATCTCATCCGGAGACGCAGACAGAGAAATGGGAGGTCGTGTTCGATGCGATTGGCGGAACAAATGGGCCACCAAAAGATACAGGCCGCGTGTTCGGCAGTGACGACCAGTCGGTGCTACTTATTATCGTGCAAGGGAAGGAAATACAAGAGGAGCGTTTAGGTGATCACAACCAGGCCGCGAGTCCCCTGTTTGGCACTGTCGGAGAGTCGGAATCACTGTATGAGTACGAAATCGCCAGCGTGGAATTCACCGAGCGCTACTCACCGGTTCCGCACGTAGAGGAACCCGGGTTCTGGGACAAGGTGCGACGTTTCTTCGGAAATGACGTCAAGCGTAAAAATGGACATATCGTCTACCTTGCTGAGGAGTGGGGTGGTTATGGAAAGAAAGGCTCGCTCCGCGAAGGTTTTGGCATCTTCGTCCACGAATTACCATGGGATATTATCCTTGCAATTGCGGGCTTCGTAGCTCTGGGTCTTGTCTGCTTGTGGTTTGCTTGGTGGTTGTTCTTTGCTGTGAAAAGGCAAAGAGAATTGGCGAGATGGGATGGGATAGATCAGGTGTGGGCACGGATGCGGAGAGAAGGAGCCGAGGAGGAGGACGAGCAATTGTTGGCTGGCGGATACAGAGATGAAGCTTACATGGACCAGCAGTCAAGAGATGAAGGATATCGGGATGAACCCGACGAGCGGCCGCCGGCATACTCAGATGAGATTCAAACGAACAAGCCGCTACCGAGCAAGCCGTTGCCAGAGAAGCCTCTGCCTGCTGTTCCTCTTATCGATACATGAAAGGCACTTTCGAACGAATTTTCAGGATCCATACTGTATGTGAGATAACCTTTGTAGACGCTTGTGATCTATCCTTGGATAAAATTATGTGCTTATTCGCTTGGTACCTACACCCACCAACTTTATTGGCCTGCAACCCGT
This sequence comes from Kalmusia sp. IMI 367209, assembly GCA_027946365.1. Classification (NCBI taxonomy): domain Eukaryota; kingdom Fungi; phylum Ascomycota; class Dothideomycetes; order Pleosporales; family Didymosphaeriaceae; genus Kalmusia; species Kalmusia sp. IMI 367209. The sequence goes on along the minus strand of JAPEUQ010000008.1, from coordinate 1,853,991 downwards.
TCACAGAAACGTTTTGCACTCAACAGCCAAGTTTTAAAGTAATGTGCACACGGGGATAAGGTCTTTAAGGCCACAGGGCATATCTCTTCCTTTTGGACTCCCAATCGAGCTTCTTGTGTCACGTATCACTAGAAGGCTCACGATGCATTCAATATTCGATCCTCCTTCTCAAGGAGACACTCAAATACTTACATCTACCCTTTCACATTTCTAGTTCCAAACTTTGAGGTCGGACCCACTTTGTGCTGTTAGCCCCGCCAAAATCCGCAATGGAGTATGGCGCAGGGTACCTCTGGGTACTTTCCGCGCGAGTAAGGTATTTACCCTAGTTCGAAGACGCACGACTGAACCATCTTTAGTCTAGTGTGTCCTACCTAGCCGTTCAGAGCGACTGGGATCGTCGGCAGAGTAGTCCGGCTGTGGGCTTAAGGTTCGGCACGGTTTTAGACATAAAGAGAAGACTTCCCGGTTCAAGTACCTCAAATATCATACACCCCTTGAACCCGAAGGTACCTACTCAATCTCTGAAATGGTACGCATCGCTGTAGCCGGCGGCACAGGCAGTACGTCCCGATACCTCCGCTTCCCGCATCTGCTTACACCTCTCCAGACGTTGCAACAGAAATCCTCCGCACCCCCATCGCTTCAGGAAACCACGAGATCACCATATTAACGCGCTCGAACCCCACCATACCCTCTCCTGGTGTCTCTTACAAGAAGATTGACTATAATGACCGCGCGTCTCTCACTCTCGCGCTCAAAGGCTACGACGTCTGCCTCAGCTTCCTCGTCGTGCACCTCGACACCGACAGCATTGTGCAGAAGAATCTAATCCACGCTTGCATTGAAGCAGGTGTTAAGCGCTTCGCCCCTTCAGAATGGGGCATCAAGAATCATTCTGGGGTCCCGCAGTACACCAACAAAGACATCATTGCCGCCTACTTAGAAGAATTGAATAGCAAAGAGAAAAAACTAGAATACTGTCTTTTTCAACCAAGTATCTTCATGGATTATTTCGCTCATCCGAATCCCCTGAGTCCAGGACTCATCACCTGGCCATTCTTCATTGACTTTGAGAAGAGGAGGGCGATGGTGCTCGATGGTGGGGATCAACCAATCGTTGTGACTGCGATTGCAGATATATCGGATATGCTAGAGCGAGCGTTGTCTGATGAACGGGTCTGGCCAACGACTGGCGATATGCGCGGGGCGCGCACTAATATCAATGAGCTGCTTGCTCTTGGGAAGAAATTGAGGCCTGGTGAATGGACGGTTGAATACGTCAAGGGAGAGGACATTGAAAAGGGGCAGTTGAAGACAAGTTGGGTGCCACAGGCAAGCCATCCGGTCATTCCGGTTGAAAATCGGGAAAGATTCTCGAAGGAATTTGTGATTATGTTTTTTAGGGGGATTTTGAGGGGAAGTTGGGATGTGGGTACCACGTGGAATGAGAGGTTTCCCGATTACAAGTTCTCTGGCCTTGAAGAATATTTGACGAAGGCGTGGGAGGGGAAAGTGTAGTCGATTGTTAGCTCAAGGTATATGGGAGGTGATGGTCAGTAGAAGCGATTGCGTATGCGTTGAAAGAGAGTATGTAGACATGCTTAGTCACTACAATGGTTCCTGATCACGACTCAAGACATCAACAACCGCTTGAGATGTTTTCGAGCCCCGCTCAAGAGCAGTTTTCTTTTCGGATGGTCTATTTAGCCACTAATCAAGCAGCTGCGAAGAATACGATGCACTGCCGTGAGAAGCGCATAATCTTCACAAAGTATCAAATGCATATGCCTCGCTTGGTTTCATTTAGCCCCATTGTATCTGATGATCCGATAAGAGATATCGAAAGATAAATGCACGTCAAATTTCTATACGAAGGTCCAGAAATGGCTGCTGCGACGTCATGCAACCTATTTCTCCCACCTTGCGTGTCATCGCGCTTGTACAAAGCCTGCTACGCTGCAAGATCAGCCTATCTTATATAACAGCCGCTCATCTCCGAAATTCGGCGCGCAAAGATCTGATATCTCCTTCCTTCCTCCACAATCCACCATTTGCTCTTTTCATCGAATACGATGTACACGCGTCAAACGCATTGATTTGATTTTGAAAAAATTATATAGCGGATCATGGATAGAGATCATTTACACTCTGCATCTCTCGCTTTACTACAACTGCCCCCCTTACTTCATTGAGATTATAATAGCATATTATTTTATGGGAACTCTGATTACCAAATTCTGTTACAATGCGCATCCATGCCACTACCTTCGCCATCTTGTTCATCATCATGGCCCTCGGAAGTCCCATAGAAGTGACGTGCTACTTCAAATGTACGCCAAACGCCGCCAGTGTGCATTCATGTCTGGATGGATACGTGAGGACCCTTATGAGAAAGAATCGTTGAACAACTGGGAATAAGTTAGATTTGCTAATACGAGGGATAGACTCGTGTAGTCAACCGAATGGGGTGCTTTTGCTGTGATGAGTGAAGGGTAGACAGGATGGGGAAGAGGGGAGCGGGAGAACTTTGTGATAGGCTGTAGACGGCTTTGCAGGAATCCTATACTAGGATACAGGATCAGATATTGAAGCATCGACTGTAATCGGCCTCGCTAGCAATGGCCAACACCGTTCTCAGCCAGCAATCACCTAAAAATCTTGCAAAAGAACACTTAGAGCTCAGCCAATCGTGCATGACGTGGTTTTCAAACAGTGGTGAAATAAGAGTATACACAAGAAGCGAAGCTCTCCCTCTCATTCATGTCCAACTTATTCTATGAGATAAAGTAGCTCTTGATCTTCGGCAGCACAACCTTCCAGGCCGTTCCGCTAGTTGGCTCCATGTTGTACATATAATCGGCCCAGCAAGGGCCTGCAGCCCACCACAGCGCACCATACCAAACATCCGAGTTCTGGCCTAGGTACGACAAACCATCTTGGAGAGCAGTGATGCATTGTGTGTTGTTGCCACCAGCGAATTCTCCGATGACGCCCACCTTCTTGTTATCCTTGAGCCATTGAGTAGCAGCTTGTAGACGTTCCTTGAAGATGGTGGTAGAAACACATTCTGCGTGCGTCCCAGATCCATCGGTGTCGAGGTACTGATGCATTTGATACACCAACTTGTTCTGCGGGTCCTTCAAATTCACAAGACTCGCGCCGTTGCCGCTGCTCACCCAAGTCCATGCACCTGACCAAGAATTTCCCTCGGGTGTGATATACTGCTTCGTCGCACCAGCTGCGCGGATGCCATCAATGCTCGCTTGGTTGAGGTTGAATACGAGAGTTTGGTCCATGTCGTGGTACTCATTGTTTGTATCAAAAACGACAAGCTCATTGTCTTTGAATTTGGCTGCTAGGTTCTGCCACCAGGTCTTGAAACCAGCGGTATCGGTAATGATGTTTGAGTAAAAGCGGCCGTAGTTATGTGGTTGGATCATGGCGTAGGCACCCTTCTTCGTGATGTAATTTACTTGCTCTGTCAAATTGCCCAGATATGCAGCATCGAAGCTTCCCGTGAGTGAGTTTGGTGTGAGGCGCTCCATGGCAAAATTTAGGCGAAACATGTTCATTCCTTGGGCGATGAACTGGTCAATCGTGTTGTAGTCGTACCAGATATAATTTTTGCCGTATACCCCAGGGTACGTTCCCTCGCCAAACTCTGCACCAGACTCATTGATACCGAACCACTTCAGCTTCCTGGTCTGTGCGACCGCAGTTGAGGCCAAAGCGGCCGTAGCCAAAAGTTCGAAGCGCATAGTTGAGAGCCGTCCGAATAGGTTATCGTCGAAGGAGTGTAGCAAAGCCACCCTCCCCTATGTGCAAGACACTACCATCTTTATACTTCCTTTGCTAAACCAAAACGCTAGACCGACCCCATTCTAGCACGGCAACCTTCTGTCCGCTCTCCAAATGAAACCACATCCCAGCTCAAGCCGGTCCCTCATCAACGCCCACAGTCCATATTGCGGCTCAACGCTTCCCCATCCCACATCGAGCTAGACAAAGCCGAGGATAAATTGCTTGTTCACACTTGCTCAGATTAAAGCCTGGCTTAGGTAACACGAGTGGTGGGGAATTAAGAGTTGGCGTTGCGGGGAGACAAGGGTTCCTATTCGCGGAAACCATCAAATTTACAGACGTCCCGATTCGAAACACACTGGAGTGCCGTGACGTCGTGCAAATTTGACGCGCACGTCTTGAAACGCCGAGGCGATTATAGGCTTCAACCAATCAACGCCGCTTCGCATATTAAAGGCCGATACCTAGAAGCCTGGCATATTGAATGCGTCTTCTCTTGCATAACAATTTCGCCGAAATCCAAGGCTGCACTGTGATCAACCTGGTCTCTGGGACACGGTCCGCAGTTGTATAGAGGGACGGAAGTCTTGCTCCGCATTCAAAGCGGTAATATTTCAAAGCGTCTACTCGACTGTGCTTAACCTTCGCAGTTGACGTATTGGAGTGGAGCACTGGCAAATGCACTAAAATCGCAAGTGATTGTTAGGTCTTGGTTAATAGGAGAGCCGTCCCGGGGTCCGAGTAGGTTCGAGCTTGGAGCAGAACGAGCTAGGTCGCGTATCTAGACTTGTCTATTGGTGAAAGTGAGAGGCGTGACCTGATTTTGTTTGACGGAACACTATCGACTAATGCGTCACTTGTGTTCCTTCCCCCCGGCGAGCGACCAATCACCAGCAACAAAAGTCAGATCGTTGGAGAATTCCGTGTGATCATTGTCTTAGACTAACAGACTCAGGTGGTACGCATTCCAAGAGCTCAAGCTCCATCCATGTCCTCTTTCCAACTGTCCGTAAGACGGTATGCACCTACGAAACATTCGAGAGATCCCGATAACATTCCCGACCATAGAAAGCACACAATGCATAAGCCATCGCAAATTGAGAACAATCTGATATATACATTAAGACTCTTTTACCTTTGTATAACGCGCCTCCCACTACTTGCATCGCCTGTCCTCACCGGCCTTGTAAATGTGTGTCCGGAGATGTTCGGCCGTAGGTACTGGCTGCTGCTTACTCCGACCAACCCCAATTTTTCCCTCTGAGGTTTTGGCCGAACGGACGTGTTGCTAGATATCATAGACGGCATTGATGATGGAAGACGGCTGGCTCGAGGGTGCGAAGGATGACAGGAGAGTGGAAAAGCGATTGCTTTTTGAGACTGTGTAGATGGTTGTCTTGAATCAAGTCGATGGCGAAAACCGCATGTGATATCAGCTTGAGCCGGGGCATGACCTATATCTGGTCTCAAGAGGAGACCCCGAGAGTCGATACTTGAAGCTTGGTGCGATGAAGGAGCCATTTGTTCTTGAGTTCTTTTTCCACGCCTCCACTCGATGCGTTCATTTCTCTCGTTAAGAGGCGAGTCGAAAAATGATAACCCATTAAGACTACGAGGCTCATACCAATCCATTTCCGTAGACGGCTTTAGGTGGTGCAATCGATAACCGACGGAGCGAGTTGAACTAGCCTCTGGTTCAGCGAACTGGGTCCTCGAAAATGGCTGCGAATGATGACTGCTGCTTCCAAAGAAAGGACTTACTACACTGTCTACTCCATCTGCGGGTCGTCGGAAGCGAGTAGGTGCTGGAGTGACTGGATTCGTGAAATCACGATCCGGATGACCATTGACAATCATTCCATGGGTTTGTCTGCTATGATCCAGATCACGATTCAGTTGAGCTGAAGACGAATTAGCGTTGACGGGCGACTGCTGTAAGAAGGCATGACCAAAGTGCCAGTGCCGGTGGTTTTGTGTTTTGCTGTTAGGTTGAGCTTGATGTTCACGCTGGCTGGCCTGGTAAGCAATAGACTGCTCAACCTGAGTGGAACACCGTGGATCCTCGAGCCCGAGATCAAGATTGGTATCATGACCGAGTCCATCTAAGAGACGTATGTATGACGGCTCAGCAGGTAGTTCGCCGGATCGCTGGCTCTTCAACTTAGCCTGCGAAGGAACTTCAAAAGTAAAATCTGAATTGCTGTTGTAAATACCAAGGCCTGTAAGTAGTCGTGATTGGGATGGTGTGTTCACTTGACGGCCATGGCCCGCTGGCAAGGCGCCTGACATATATTGTTTTCTTGGCTGTGACCTGTGACGAGAAGGTGGCCGTTCGTCAACACTGTCAAGCTGCATAGGATAATTGACGTTTTCACATTGATCGTTGTCATACATTTGTATGTCTAGACCGGCTACAGGCTTGCGAGCTCGTGCTGGGGTGAGCCGTCCGTTCGAAAGTTTGTTGCGTATGTTTGGAATTATCTTCCGAATCGATTTCATTCTGGATAGTGGCTTAGATGGGGGTGGCATCAGGTCTCGGCTTGAAGGTGTGGCGTGAGTACTGTTCGCTCGCACAGGAGAATCCAGTCTCGATCGTTTGAGCGGTCGCTGCGATTGAGAATTAGAAGTTGCTTCGAGCTCTTCAACACCAGTGTGGTGTGTAGATCCCCCTATCGTGTGACTGGAGCCTGTCTTTTGCAACTCCAAATATGCGAGGTCTTCATCTTCTTCGACGAAGTTGCCATTTGCATCGAGAGGAAAAGGCTCATTGAAGTTCGGTATTGGTTCTAGAGACATTGAGATTCCTAGCGAAGCTAGACGATGCTGCATCATGTCGTTCTGCCTATGGAACGTTAGCGAAGCGTGAATGAGCTGATCACATTGGAACCTACTCGGCTAGTTTTGGGAGAAGCTTAAGGTAGTGCTCAATGGCAGGCAGCCGCGCTTCAAGTCTATGCAGCTTTTGCACTTCCCGCTGAAGCGGACGGAGCTCCTCAAGCTCGTGCTCGAGCGAAAGCGCTTTCGCATGTTTTCCGGATGCTAGATCCTGCATGCTTCGTAGTTTGGCCTCGCATTCGGCAGTATCCTTCATCACTCGCTTGTAAGCTATGGTAACGTTCTTGCTGTACCGAATGAGGGCGAGATACTGGAACTGAAAATAGTCAGCAAGGTGAGTACCATAGAAAGTGACAGGGACGCACCCTCAGGGCTTCCATCTCCTTGTCCTTGCCCTCTAGCTTCATCGGGGGGGCTTTGAACCAGAATTGAGGGATTGCCGGATCATGTTCGTCTTTATTGAACCCACGCACAGAGAACAACTGCCGAAGCGTGTCGTCACTGTTCTCTCTTATACACACTGGACACGATGCCTGAGGCTGCTGGCCAGCCTTATGAAAGGCAGGCCCTAGAACCGTAGAAGGATTAGTGATATGGCGACACGAGACGCGAGGAACTTACCGCTGCCGCTTTCGATGTGCTTGATGCAGATGACGTGGCAGCATGAAGCAACGTAGAGGCGCGTCACCAGGCGTTCCCTGGGGTTGATGCCATCCGAAAGGCCATGCACGGTGTCGTGCTCTTGGTAAAGATCCGAAAATGAGTCGCCGCATACTGAGCAGGCGAAGATACAGTCGAGGGGCGTGACGCCCTCACCCTCAGGGTCGGGCTGCGCCTTCACACTCATGCTGAGAGTTGTCTTTGTGTGCAGTTTGGAGGAAAGGAGAGAAGGCATGGTGGGCGAAGTTGACAGCCGCCTGCCTGCCGAGTTGAAGCGCGACGAGGACAGTGAGGAAGGCACGACGACGCTAGGACTCAACAAAAGCTCCTCAAATCACAACCCAGGCAGCCAGCGCAGCGGTAGAGATCCACTCGAGCCAAAAGATGAATGCTCGTAGCCAATACCTTTTTTGATATTAGAATGCACCTGATTGGTATGCGATAGGTTGAGAGAATTCAGCTGATTATGAAGACGGCGACGCTCAAGCCGAGAAAACAAAACCATTCGAGCTTGACACAGAACAATGTGCTAGTCTTCACACAAAGAAATCAAGAGGTCATATTTACAGTGCATCTACGGGACCTATGCTCGAGCTTGAGCCACGTTCTACTGGAATTGCCGGCAAGGGTATCTGCTCGACGATTAGCATCTTGTCGCAGCTGTTTTTCCACCTATTCCTATGAGACTAGATTAAGACTTACTGCTCAGGGTATCCGTGTGTCTCATCGATTTCATATTGCTTCTTCCCAAGCGCACTAACGTGCATCCCGCTCGGCAACGGAGGCAACCCACCCGGCCCCAACACATCCTTCGCCAACTCAGTGTTCTTCTCAAATGCCACTGCCAACCCCTTCACGCCTTCCTCTTGCGCAGCAACCAGTTGCTTCGAACCCGCCTCGCCAATCAATTCCTGCTTCGGCGCGGCCGCGCTTCCTACTTCCAACAGAGCTACGGCATCGGCCTGTGTTACCGTCGAGAGCTGAGGGTACCGGCGTCGCACGTCGCGCTTCCAGTAAGGGTTCTCTGCGATATCGGCGGCGGGGACGGTGACGGGGTCGTCGTAGGTTGCGGGATCGGTGGCGCCCGGCGGCGGGTTACGAAAGGTCGGGTTCATGGGGACACCAGTTGAGCGATTAGGGTCGATGGCGAGGAAGCGCTGGATCTTGGAATAGATGCCCTTGGGCTCGAGTGTGTATTTCTACATGGAGTAGCATCAGTAGTGGCCTTTCGAAGCTGGGCGAGTCGAGGGAGGAAGAACGTGAAGATGGGCGTTAAGAGGGTTTGCTAGGCGTACCACGAAGCGCTGCGACGCATTTTTGGCCGCCATTGTGGGCTCCGAGCTCGCAGGGGTGCAATTGGCGGTCAGGAGGGTCAATGGACGGAGTCGTCGCTTGTAGCCTTCTGCGGACTGTAACGCGGAGCTGTGAAGTTCGTTGAAGCATCGCATGCCAAGATCGACAACCCTAAGCCCGCCTTAGTCAGCGCCTAATGCTTCAATGTGAGAGGACGCACGCTCCCTACCGTCATCATTGCTCTCTACGTCCACCAGCATATTTGACTTCATGCTCATAATTACTCCAATGCGCCGCTGACCAGCTTCTCATGTGATCTCGTTCCTAAGTGTAGCACTATGCAAGCCAACAGCAGCCCACCGGTCGATGTCGAGAGACAGTGTGGCGTGTCGCTGCCTAATGGAGGATTCTGTGCAAGAAGTCTAGCATGCAAGAGTCATAGCATGGGCTCGAAGAGGGCGGTGACTGGAAGAAGTGCACCTTACGATCAGCTATTAGCGCTCCATCAGGCTCAAAGGCGGACGGAGCAACAGTGTGAGTGGAGAGTCATCACATAAGGAGGGTGTGCTTATTATCGACAAGCTTTGTAATGATATTCACTTGCCTATGGATCTGCACTTCCACCTATACAGCTTCGGAGCTCGATGATTATTCGAGTTTTGGCTTAATCGATACGATATATCCACCGGTCCAGTCTGTACAACAGGTCTCTCAACGAAACCTACAGTGTCATGTAACAGCTCAATTATCTCCGTAAAGTGTGATACGACCCAGCTCAAGGAAATGCATCGTACTCCCCCTGGCCCTGGCACACTCCATCCACCTGAATGCTGTCTACATACTGCACTGCCTTACCACCCGTCCCAAAGCGAATCAGCTTCTCGTCGTTCGTAGCCGCAACATCCATAGCGCTCCAACCAAGCTTCTGAGGACCATGATAAGGATCCTTCACGAACGCAAGGATATGCTCTTGCATCACCCGACTGGTTTCCACCTCGAGCTGAGGAACATCTCCAACCCCTTTCACAAGACCGTACGTCCCGAATACCATTGGTATATCCTCACCGTGATATGCACCTGTCCATACCAGCGGATTGAGGTTTGGATATAAACCTGCATACTGGTAGCGGTAGACCGGGACGGATACGGCATTGCGCTCAAGTGTTGAGCTGTATGTCGGACAAATGAAACCTGCAAGTTCGGTGGCGAGAATGAGTTCCTGGGGAAACCCTGCGGTTGGTTTGTCTGCTGGAAAAGGGACTAGCGAACTGGCCTCGTTGGCCGTGTTCGAGAGTATAATTGGTAGGCGTGCGACTTTGCCTGCGCTCGCTCGTGCAGTGTAGTTGGAGAAGATGATGCGGTCGTCCACAACGGGTAGGAAAGACAAAGCAGGGGTTGCGCCGTTGTCCCCATACTGCCCGACGAAATTCGAAATCTGCTCGAAAGGGACCCTGCGCATGCAGTCTAGCTCCCTTACACTGTCGTTCCCGTTGGTGCCGGCGCATCCAAAGTGTTGTGCTACGAACGTAAAATTCGAAGATGCGGTATCAGTGACCGCAGACCCGCTAAAAACCGTTCCAGACATTAGAAAATACGCACGGGCAATTGGATCATCATAGAATGCATGAGCATGCACATCACTCGACATGCTTCCTGCTGATTGCCCCCACTGCACGATAGCGTCCGCATCGCCACCAAATGCTTTGATATTATCCCTGAGCCACTCAAGCGCTACCCTCTGGTCCAAGATGCCCAGATTCTGATCATTTAGACCTCTTGCGTTCGGGAAGCCGAAGATGTTGAGACGGTAGTTGACCGTAACGACAATATGCGACTGCGAGCGCTCGATCCAGTGCGCTGGGTTGTAGTAACCGGAATTGATACCGCCGCCTTGAAAGCCTCCTCCCGGCAGAAAAACCAGGACGGGTAATTTTGAGGAAGATGTGGCGTTTGAGGGCGTCCAAATGGCGAGGTAGAGACAGTCTTCCGACGTGGCTGCGCCAACGAGACCGGAGGTGTGATTCTGGTCTCCATTGTATATCAGGGCGCCCTCTGCAAAATATTCACTCAACAACGACGGGATTGAGGATATGAATTGTGGGCAGGATGAGGGTAGATTATGAGAGTAGTGGTGTTCGCTGGATGGAGAGAGCCTTTGGGGGGGCAGCCATCGGCGCGACTGGATTGGCGGTTCGGCGAAGGCGACAGAGCGAAATTGGCGTGTTTTGGGAAATTTGGGATCAATTAGGCTGGTGTATATCCCGGTGGAAGTTTTGACTGTGAGCAGGCTAGAACCGTTCGTTTCAGCATAATTTGCGAAAGCAGTGGTCGCACAAGAAACGAATGACAAGAGTGAGAACTTCATTGCGCCCTGGAGTCACTTGATCGCAGATGACAATAGCGAGACATTGCAGCATTATATGCGAATGTATCTAAATACAGTGGTCCTAAGATTCATCTTCAGGGGATCATTATTTTCGATATCCGATGCTGTTCACACACGATCCTTTGGTAGCCAGAGACGAGGCTTGCCTGATTAGGAAATTTACGAGCAAAGCGGGAAATTGGATTGGTCTGTGCATGATGTCGGAATGCACTGCCATGTTGACATCGAGACCAACATTTCGTATCACGTCTCCTTCTTTTGGTAAAACATTTGAAGCTCGCGCTCTAAGGCCCGTACAAGGTATCCTTCTCCCATATGCCTAAGGCGAGAGATCTGATGATCATCAGCAATTTTACGCGCTATCACTCAGCTTCCAGTGTGACTTTAGCTCCGGACCGCATACCAGGAAGACAATTGTCGTAAGCTTTGGATACGAGATCGTTCCACCAACCTTGGAGTATCTTGTTTGCGGGGTAAAGGTGGGGTCGAGATTTGCCCGTGTCTTTAGATTTTAGCTCCAAATGAGAACACCTGTCACACGTTCCTGGGCAGAAGTACCAAGCATCGAGTGTCCAGGGTATGCCCAATGTTAGGAGCTTTGCAGAAGCTGCTCTTATTATTCCCTTCCCCTTCGAAGGTCTATGATTATAGTCTAGGTGTGTATTTACATCTTTCTACCTACTCGACCTTCTTGCTCTCAAAAAGTACATACGGTAGTTCATCCGCAAATCATCCGGTCATTGGTGGATTTTGCAACAGTATCCGCGCCATCGTCCACGCCAACAATGGACGTCAACGCCGGCTCCAAGGATGATCTGAAAAACGTGAGGCGGATAAATACATAGTCGCGCTGTCATGCACAGTGGTTCGTTGGGTGTTACACAAAACAGATCGATCAACGAGATGCGGTTTACATTGCTGACGCTCGCAGGCATTTTCCCTTTCTCTGTAATATCCTCAACTTCGCGGGAGCCGGTTGTGCATTCGAAAGCTGGCATTTTCCATGGTCGCCATCTTCCCACTTTTGATCAGGATGTCTTCCTCGGCGTGAAATATGCGGCGAAGCCAGTGCGCTTCACTTCTGCGAAGTTGATTGCAGACGCACCTTCGAAGAAGTACAATGTTACGCAGTATGGTGTTGATTGCACAGGTTATGGTTCAGATACCAATGCTCTCGTTTCCGGAGGCTGGACTACTTTAGGTGAAGACTGCCTTCACCTGAATATAATCAAGCCCAGAATGAAAGAGAGGAACGAAAGTTTACCCGTGTTACTATGGATCTACGGTGGTGGATGGCAGCAAGGGGCAACTAGCGACCCACGGTACAGAAAGCTACATAAGACTAAGTTCATCAAAAGCTGCCAGCTGACATTACTACAGATATAATCTAAGTTACATTGTCCAGCAATCCGTCTTGAACGAAAAGCCTGTAATCGGAATATCAATTAATTACCGCATGGCCGCTTTCGGTTTCATCTACAGCGAAGAAATTCAGAAAACTCGCAACCAAAATCTTGGTCTGCGCGATCAGCGCCTTGCGTTAAAATGGGTGAACAAGCATATCTCCGCTTTCGGTGGTGATCCAACCAAAGTAACACTTTGGGGCGAATCAGCAGGCGCATATTCGGTAGGGGATCATATCAATGCGTATGACGGCGATACCAAAGGTCTCTTCCGCGCGGCCATTCTCGAGAGCGGCAGCTCTGTCGGGCCGCCTCTCAATGGAACGGACTGGTACCAACATATGTACGATAGCTTATCTAAGTCAGTGGGGCTGCACTGGCGCGAATGATACGCTCCAGTGTATGCGCGACGTACCCTACGAAAGTATTGCGCCGTACGGATATGTTGGTCTCGAATGGTTTCATGTTATCGATGGCTCGTTCATCCCACGGTACGGCCAACAGTCCCTTGTTCAAGGCAAATTCGCGAAAATTCCCATCATTGTTGGCACGAACACTGACGAAGGCTTTGGCGTTAATGGCGTGAATACGGACGAACAAGCAATCGAGCAGCTTGTCACTTCAAAACGCTGGAATGTGGACAGAGCAGAGGCAGAAACATTATTGGAATTATATCCCGATGACCCCACTGTCGGTGCGCCGTATGGCTGGGGAAACAGGACCTGGCCGCAATTTGGATTACAGTATAAGAGATATACGAGCATCGCGACGGACTTGGCAATGTTCGCTCCGAGGAGGCTGTTGGCGAAGAGGATGAGCGATTATGTGGATAATGTGTATTCGTATCGGTGGGATGCGCCTAAGTTCAATAACACGCCAACCACCATTGGGGTGAACCATTTCTCAGAGGTAAGTCCATTTCATTGTACTTGCTTATGGCCCTTCAATGCGAACACAGTCTACCCATGTCATTAATTATCCTATACGTTGTCCGAAGGATTGCCTTCCCCCCGCTATCTTACAACCGCGAGTTACTCTTGCACAATCTACCATGAATCAAAATATAAACTATTTCTAACCACAACTACAGATTCCCTTCATCTTCGGTAACCCAGAACAAACTCTGACACCTCTGGGAAACAGCACAGAGAACATCGAGCTTTCGCACTTAGTCGGTAGGATGTGGACGTCCTTTGCGTACGATTTAGATCCAAACGGACATGGCGTGGCTGATATCGCAGCCTGGCCACAGTATGGAAAGAGCTTGTCTAATTTCGTTTTTCGGAAGGATTTGAGTTATGTTGAGGAGGATGACGATCGGGTCGAAGGGGTTGCGTTCATCAATAGTTTGGTGAGGTAGGGTAGATGTACCTGGACGTTCATAATCTGAAAATTGATGAACAACAAACATAGAAGCAATGGTAATCAAGATAAGGTTCTAATCAGTAGTATATATCAAACAGCATCATAGTGGATTTGCTCGTGATGAGATAAATAGATGTGTCCTTGATGTTCAAATGCGAAATCCCTCGGCTGCGCTTGCTGATTCAGAAAAGCACGCTAGCCGCACTTGGGGTGCGGTAAAGCAACTGTGAGGCTTGGATCAACCGCCAATCAACTCTTTCCTCGCACCTTAGGCAACATTTCACCGTCGCAATCCCTGGTTACGACGTTGCTGCCATAAAGATGATTTGTCCGTCCTCCTCTTTTGCACTTCACCGCCATCTACTCCTACCGCCTGCTTCCAGCTGACAAGGTCGCGAATTACTCTCGAAGTTTATCATTTACCGACAGTCTTCTGATTTGTATGGCTTCCGCGGACCCATTAACGATAGGATATGGCATGCTCTCCGAGTACAAACGAAGCGGCTCTCGTGAAGAAGAACAGGCCTTTAAAAGACGGAAGACATCGCGAGCCTTGACTACCAAGGGGTTCTCTTGCTTTACCCTGGATGGTAACGACGTTAATATCCATCGGCGATCGGCATTCTCCCCGAAGAGGAAAGCGGAAGTTAAAGGTATTCGGAAGAAAGGTGCTTGTCTACGATGCCGGCTTCTCAAGCGAGCTGTAGGTTTGCGTCTACGTTATTTACAATTTTTCTTACTTACGACGATAAGTGCTCGGGGGAAGACCCTTGTAAGACATGCATCGCTGCGGCGAGGGCAGCTGCAAATTCGAAAGCGTTGATGTGGATGGAATGTATTCGACCATCCTTCCAAGCAATTAACATCTTCGATCAGGGTATGGAAGAACCATTTATTTATCAAGAAATCCATCTAAGAAAATGCAGGTGTGGCGACACTGAATCAGTCTCGCATTGACAGTATCATAGATAACCTCCTTGTTGACGACGTTTATTTGGATTTTCACATTCCATTTGCTCTGAATGTGGAAGCAGCTTCGTCTCATCTTGCTCGATGGTTATCTGAGGACGAGGCGTCACCTTCATTCAGCGTTGTCGGTGTCTTCTCTTGCAGCTCAAATACGAATCTACTACAAAATGCCCTTGATCCGAGTCTGGCGAAAAATCTACGACTTTTCGTACATATGACGACACATCTCTACACTACTGGGATGCAGGGTGGTTACGAAAACTACACAGACGAGGAAATCAGCTCTGTGCGTGATTGTGTAGGCAACAGACTTTTGCGGGCTTTGGATCCCCTTCTTCGTCCTTCTGAGATTGAAGCTTCTGAAGATAAGCTAGCTAAGCTTCGGTCTCTATTCTTACTACTTCTTGGAACGATTGTAGGCATGAGATACACCTGTGTAGACGTAAGCAATGTTTTTTCTGTCAGTAGTCAAATTCGGAACGCTAATACCATTCCGCAGGTTTTCGACCAGACGGTATCGCAATGGACTGAGCTTGAATCAAAACAGGAAGCCTTGCTTCGACTCTTATGCCATTATCTCATCTATATTGGCAAGGCTACAGCTCTTCTTGAAAGCTCAAGCGAAGAGAAGACATTGCTTGAGCGGTGGCGGACTCAATGGAACAAACCCGCAGCTTTCACCTGGAATTGCAAACAGGGCCTGGAGATGCATTACAGAATTGAACCTCCAGCTAACTGGATTGTTTCGTCTTCTGAGGATGAATCACTAAGCAGCATCGATGTCGATCTTTCCGAATTCGATGAGATTGCTCTATTCACAGAGGACGGAGATTTACTCAAATGCTCATCATGCGGCACATTGTGGACTAAGCTAGACTACGCAGGATTTTGCCAAATTTGTCGACCATCCGATTCCACGGACAGTGAGATAGCACATCTTCTATCATTTGAAAGCAATGTCAGCTTTACGACCGACCAGGCCATCGACATGCATCAAAAGGTGGACTTTGGATTCCTAGATGACTTGCATCACTCATTCGAGGATGTTCATGCTGCCGGTCAAAAGTTATCGAGTCCAGCCACTGACGTTGATGCAGACTTCACGCCCTTTGCATCTTATGGGTGGTTTATTAGGGACAAGATTTCAGGGCGCACCGATTAACACAAGTCTCATGATCAAAGACCTCGAAATATCGGCGTCCCATATAGCGGTATCTCATGGTACACAGATGCAGACCAACAATTCGATACAAAATCAAAGCCAAGGCTTCGACGTCACACCGTCAAAGAAACCGTCCCCTACGCGTTAGATGAGATTACAGAGCGCATGTTGGCGGTGGAATCCTCGCAACTATGAAGCCTTCAACTATGACGTCCTCCACGTATACAATATTTGTCGGTCGTCAATCCCATCCAGCCTCGGAGATGTTTTAAAGATGCCATCGCTGTCGAAAAATGCAGTCAAGACTCACGAAAAGACAATTGAGTATATCTGTGAGCCTTGCAAAGAGCAGTTAGAAAACTTGAATTTTCATCTTCACCGTCATCCAATGGGAGACGCGTCTGACGCCGCTGCATGTTTGGTATGTCTTGATAACTGTAAAGTCATAGACTACTGTTGCGGATACTGTAGTGGTCCGGGTCTTCTATTCGATAAGGAGAGACTGCTCTTGAAATAGCACTCTACACAATTGCTGTGTCGACCCTTGCCATCTTAGCTTCGTTCAATGCGGAAGGTAGTAATAACACAAAGGCTTTGGGGCTTATGAAAGCGTGTAATCATTTCAGGAAGTATAATGCATACAATCGTTATCTAACAACACCGGATTACGCAGAGGTAGGACCGTACTGAGAATGGTAGCCGCCAGGCAAAGCATCAAGCCCTGAATCACTCAGTCAGTATTTTAAAAAGAGCAAGGTAAAATTAAAAACTCACAGCCATCGATATCCTCGTTCACCACAGTTTTCTGCGCACACTTGTTCATGTCGTCCACCGATTGTAGCTTATGCCCATACTCTGAGCAATTGGTCGTGAAATGGCAAGGGCTGTCTAGAACTTTCTGCAACGAATCATCTTTCCAGCCAAATACGTAATCGGCGTGATTTGCATAGCCAGTCGCATCACCAAACGACCAAACGAACGGGTTACTACCATCGGCGGGCCATTCCAGATCGTTGAATTGCTTCGTATCCCACAAGACCTCGAACATGACCTGCGCAGTACGAACGGGATGCGTCGCCGGACATGGGCCGCCGCTCTCGAAGGTCCCAATCTCAGGATAGCTTTGTCTTCGTCAGTCTAATTCGAGTTCCCAGCGCGTGTGGATGATGCCCAAGAATGTCTCACCTCATATGAGCCATGTGGTCCGGGCTGTCAAGATTCACTCCGTCCCAACATGTCGGAAAGCGCAAAGTCGTCATGATACCCTCTTTGCACTTTCGTTGAGGGAACGCAATCGTCTCCGGGGACCTAGTTGTCCATGTGTCCAAGCACGTGTATGTCAGATATCTAAATCGCGAAGCTTCTGCCAGCGTTCTAGCATGCACATCTCCGACAAACATTCTAAAACCCTATTGTCGTTCAGTCTTTACGTCCACGACACGCTCAAGGTTTCTACGAGGTACGACGCACCGGCTTGAATGCAGTCACTTTTGATCTTTGATTAGGATCGTAGATGGCATCCGACATGTAGTACACTGTCAGGCCGCCATTTGCGTTGCGGAACTGGTTGTTTCCAATATTCGGGACGCGCTTGTATGTGCCGTTCTGTGCGCGGAAATACATTACGGCAGTCCAATAGTTTGCTTGCGCGGATCGATCGCATCAGCAGGAATACCGGTCGGAAAGTCGCGACTATACTCACAAAAGTCATCTGCGAACGTGCAAGTAGTACACGTAGACTCGCCGGGCATATCCTTTCCAGGCTCCATGGTCGCATTGAACGAGTTCTGGTCGATCGAGTTAGGTTGCCCGCAAAGATACAGCAGATTAGAATGACGACTTACGCCGCCGACAATTTGATGAACATGCGCGGAGGGATTTGTGCCCGGTTCAACGAGCGGATCCAATCTTTCCCGGACGAGCTGCGAACAATGGAATCGAACCAAGGCGCTGCTTGGTACCGCAAGCGCCAGGGTCAGGAGGCCGTGCCAATGCATCCTGATCGTTTTGTTGCTCTTCGGTCGTCGATTCGAGCAGAAAAGATATCAAAATTCGACGATGATCGAGGTAGAGAAAGTATCGGAGGCAGACGAGATGGTGTTAGAGCGTTCGGCGTGCCACACCCGAGTATCTGGGCTTCGCATATTGAGATAAGCCATCGTAGATTAATTCACTCGAGGGTGAACGGACGAGCCTTTATCTTCTCGGTACTGCTAGCAATCTCTCACGATTTGTTGAAAAACGAGTTCCTCGTCCCAGAGCGCCCTGCACCGGATTCATGCAAAAACCGTTTCGTAGCACAGAAGAAACCTTTGTAATACACATAGTTTAGAGAAACATAGAATAAATGCTCCTGCTCTGATGTTGCGCTTCGTTAATCTACACCCTTGCAGCAACCAAGGGATCGCAATATGACCGCAATACATTCATCGTGTGGGGCACAGACGACAGTGCCGAGGTGGGGCATACTGCAAATGCTCTCTGTTGCAATTCCAACCTCCTTCTTCCGACAGAGCAGATATCGATTCAACAGTACTTGCGAAGAGAACACCCGTGGTCGATCATTCCAGCCTCGCTTTACACGGACGGACGAACACTCGGAAGAAGCGCAGCCATGCATCTACTCATCGCTCTCCTCTCTTTCTTCATGCTAGCTATAAAAGCTGAGCAAGACCTTTGCCCCAAAGGCGACTACGCGTGCCTCGACATCATAAACTCCAGCCAATGCATCGAGCAGCTTGTCATCGAAAAGCTTTCGCCATTGACCAAAGAAGCAATGATAAAGTGCGTGGAATATGAGGGTGTCGCGAGCAATTTACCAGGAGCGCAGAAGGTACGTAGTTAGAGCAGGCTGCGAAACATGATATGAAGTTAGGGAATGATGGACAAGTTGCGCTGATAAGTAACACGTAGTTCTGCCGGTGTACAGGGTGCCATACCGAGCCGATCAACGCAGCGATCAAGGAGATGTTTCCAGGACCATGTACGTAGGAATAGATGTGCGATAGTCGATAGCAAAATCTATGAGGGCTTTTGATGGTATAAGGAAGTGCAGAGGATTGATGACATAGAATGGGACGTCTTCAATGGGCTGAGTGTCCATGGGTGAACGGGAGAGCATCGCTGTTCGCGGAGCACTGAGAACCTTCAGCACTCTAAGCAGTTGTGATTGGTTTTATCTAGCTATAATTTTGCGCTGTCAAACCATAGCTCGAATCCTACGTTCTAATCATCTAGGCTCGCCTAAAATTTTAGTACACCACCGCCTTCAATGCTGACCTTGTACCATTTCGTCGATGACTTCAGTCTCAGACCATCATGTCTGTGTCGACCAATCGATTGGTCCATGGATCATATACCCCAAGTTCAATTACTGTTTTCGTCTGGTACTCTCCAAGGCCGTAATCGCCGATGGTTACTTTTCCAATCATATCTCATCGTCGTAGTCATACTCGTCGTCACTTCCGTCATCCACGAAATCATCACCGTCGAGATCGTCTTTCTCGCCAATGTTCGAATCACTGTAGTAATCGATAGCATCTGTACTATCGCAATCAGATGAGCCATCATCTCCGTCCGTCCCTTCAGACAACTCTTGATCGTCGTCATCACCGCGGACAGAACTCTCGTAATGCTCATCACTCGCCTCGATTCGCTTCTCATATCCCGCAAAGCCCTCGTAATTACTCGTCGCGATGCGCTCCTCGTCTTCGTAGTCGCTGATGAAGTCTGAGCCATACTCCTCAAAACGAATATGTTCGGCACCGCCTCTGTTAAATGCTCTCGTGTGTCGAGAATCATAGCCTGATATGTAAATGCTCTCCCTGGCCATTTGGGTCTCTGCTCTACGATACCCATCAAGTAGCTCTTTCGCCTCTTCGAAATCGCCAGGCTCGTATACGCTGAGGCCATAGCTCTCCATGAAGTCCTTCTTGCTCGTCCAGCCGCCTTCTTTGATGATCTGATTATCCGACTTATCCCAAGGAGAGACATAGTCCGTGTTCATTTTTAGCGGAGCGCGATGAGCGTGGGTTCTTGGGGGTGTATTGGGAGCGTGGTGATGCATAGGAGCAGGAAGGTAAGGAATGTCTTCGCAAACTGCGCATCTAGAATGAGATGCCGATGACTGGCATATGTAGTCTGAGTTCGGGGAATTGGAAGGCTCTTTTTGCTGCACGGCCTGGCCAAATCTTTGAGGCTTCGTGTTGCTCTGTGTATGATAGACATAAGTGGTTGAGACGCTGATATTGATCCGGGGTTCCCGGCGGCTTGGAGTTGAGATAAGCCTGCTGCGAGGCTTGTCGTAGCCGTGGTAAAGGCTGTGGTCATAGTCGCTAGTCTCCTGACGACTGTAGGAGCGGTCTGCATACCGTCGATACGTCATGTCGAATGAAAGAAGACCGCTGCCGTAAATGCTGACCGTAGCTGTTGTAGTTGAGTAGAGACAAAGGAGCATGAAGAAAACAAGGTGCATCCTTGTGTTGTCGTTTTATTTAGGCACAGACCTTTTTGCATCGGGAAAGAAAGCGTGCGCCGTCGCTGCATCGCCACGTGTTCAACCAATGAGACTTCCTAGCCTGGATCCTGACCCGACTCCCAAGCAGCCCTCTTCTCTAGTTTGCGATCATAGAGGCCTAAGTTGGTGAATGATCGATAGTATGAACACTTGCATCCTAGGATTTGTCGTCCTCTTCCTCGTCTTCGTCTACATCCCTCACAATGTATAACAATCGAGTATTTTCTTTGCTGTGTTTATCCAACTCGTCTATCACAGGAAGTTCATCGGCTCTCGCGCGGAAATAGTGCCCCAAATCGTTCTTCAACCAGATGCCCATGTGCATTGACGTGCTCATGCAACTGCGACGGCACGATAAGGACATGAATACTGATATATCTCTACCTTGATTGTCTTTCGGTCTTGGTTTGATGAGACGCGTCTCGATACGGAGACCGCGGTTAGTGACCGCAAACTCTGGGTTGAGACGTGGCCACGACAGAATTCCACTTCCCTGTGCGAATTCGCTAGGCGATCTCGCAAAGATCCCACGCAGGCGCCTCGTCTCTGTCTGCGTCTTGTCGATGTTTTGTGCCT
This sequence comes from Kalmusia sp. IMI 367209, assembly GCA_027946365.1. Lineage (NCBI taxonomy): Eukaryota > Fungi > Ascomycota > Dothideomycetes > Pleosporales > Didymosphaeriaceae > Kalmusia > Kalmusia sp. IMI 367209. Next base: position 1,833,022 of record JAPEUQ010000008.1, on the reverse strand, counting down.
TCCAGGCGAAGATGGTAAGATCTGTGGTCTTCTTCACGATTTCTTCTTGCAGTCGCATGAACGCTTTTGAGCCTTCGCCGTAGATGAGAGGAATGTTAACGCCGAAGATGCCGAAAAGACAGTACGCGAGATCTTCTTCCCGCGTGGTTTCGCGAAGCGCGGCCCAGGACATGCGCTCCGCAACAGAATAGCTATCGGGTACGAAGCGCCCGCTACTCAAGACGATAGCCGATATACCTGTTATCTGTGCAATCAAAGGGGCAAGCTCACGCTTGCGGCCATAATGACGCCAGTTTGCGTCGTAGAAATGGACATCACGCGGTGCAATGAGCTCCTGTAGCGTCCTGGATTGCCATCTCAGAATGTGAATACTACAATTCCATGGAGCTGACCTGAGAACTGAAGTGCTTACCACCCGCGGGTAAACCAACGACACCGTCCAAAGTCTGCGCTCAGATCCGGGCTCAAAGCCGCGCTATCAAGGTCGCTCAAGTAAACAATACAGCGAGCTGCTCTCCTATACCATTTGAACATGGAATTGATAGCCTCTGTAAGCTCCGCGCTGCTGCTCTTGTCGATGCAGCAAGTATCAATCCCTACCTGTCATCAGATTCAATGCATTGCTGCATTTTCTAATAGCCGAAGCAACTCACAGACATAATTGTAACCATTCTGTGTTGCAATATCACAGGTCTTGAAGATCTTTTGAGCGCCAGGTTTCAGCTTCAGCTCATCTACACCGTAGTAGTCCTTGTAGGATATCTCATGTTTCTCCCATGTATGGGAGAGGACCGCATATCGAGGTATGAGTTTACCAAAGAACTCTTCGAACTGTAAAGTTGTACAGTTAATGAGTCTCATGATGTCGAAGTGAACTGTCTTGATATAGTTGAGCTACGTTGAGACGCGGCGGTGTGGGACTCGATGCGCTAGCTGCAATGGGTAAGGCAAAAATGCAAGGGTGGTGCTATCAATTGCTTGCGTCGGCGCACCTAGGTTTTGAAGCTGAGCAAACGGAATACATATGGAAACTTTGTACAGGCAAGAGTAATTCTACAAAAGTCTACAAATTGCCGCAAGCAACGGCCAGCTCCTCGCTATGCATGCATGCATCTCGGGTAGTCCCCAAAACGCCTCCGTATAATACCATATGATACATTCCATATATACACGACAGCTCCCGGCACTTTACGCAGCCGTAGCCGCCGTCTCGGCCACAGCCGGTGTTATATCTTCCATCTTCATGGGGCCTGTAGGCCAAGGCTTACCAATCGCATCCGAAACCTTGATGATTTGGTTCTTTGGACCTGGGACACAGCCTATCGTCTATTAGCAAGCAGATCTTCAGATATAGAAAGACGTGTGCATACCATTCACAACGACTATGCCGTTCAACTCGTCAACCTGTAGCACCTTGAGGTTCTTCACGGTCACACTTTCGTTGCCCATGTTTCCTGCCATACGCTTCCCGGGCAGCACACGCGAACCTGAACCCTGCGAACCTCCTGCGGAACCCATGCCACGGTGCATGAGCGACTGACCGTGGGACGCGGGTTGACCGCTAAAGCCGTGCCGTTTCATGCCCTGCAAGTTGTTAACCTCTACATTGCTGGCCGCCACTCTTCTCGATATGAGGCATTCCACCTTAACATACGAAGGAATGCACTTACGCCCTCAAACCCCATACCCCTAGATATTCCCTTGACATCCACATATTGACCAGCCGTAAACCAGCTGGCACCAATTTGTTGGCCCACCCCGACTTGCAGTCCGTCCTTTCCTTTGACCTTAAATTCCATCACCCACCTCTTTGGCTCCACACCCGCCATCGCGAAATGCCCTAGCATCGGCTTCGATGTGTTTGCAATCAGCCGCTGGCCCGCACCCACCTGCACCGCAAAGTATCCATTCTGTTCCCGTGTTTTGTGTGCAATGACTTCGTTGCGATCGAGCTGGAGCACAGTGCATGCTGTGCGCTTTCCGGTACTGGGGTCGAACACAGCTGTCATGCCCCGTTTTTGCGCAAGGAGGCCGGTTCGGAGCGGCGTCGAATGCGCCTTTCGCTGGAGAGCAGCTCTAGATGTGCTATTGAGAGCGGGTTTGGAGGGATGATGTGCGAAGCGGTCGGGGCGAGGTGTATTCGTTGATTTGATGGTGCGGATTGTAGTATGCGAGGGCTTTAGCACCGGCGCCAGTGACAGTGGGATCAAGGGCAATAGGGAGCGCGTTGATGATGGCAAAAGGAAGGAAGGAGGGGAAAGGCCCCAATTGAAGGGTGCCTTGGGCGGCATTATGTGCTGGTCGTGACTGGACTGATGCGATGGATTCACAATGGTTATTGGAGATCTGGAGATTTTGGGTCGCGCTTGGCCCGAGCGTTACACGCTAAGCCATGAGAGGGGGGGATTTCAATCACGTGTGCCGACATGCACTAGTGCGACACGCGAGCCCTGCAAAGTACGCATCTGGTAATCGAAAATGTATATCGTTGTGGTATCCATGCATTCCTTCGTCCAGATTTCGTAGCTGTAAGTATCCTACATTGTTCTCCTCCTCTTCATGTCCATAAAACTTCCCAAATCGTCTAAAAGAAGGGAAAAAAAAAAGTCAAAGACAATAAAATCAGGGTATCCGCCCAAAATAGAAAAGTCCCACGATGTCTGTAAAGCTTACGAAAAGCTTTTCAGAACACGCGACGCTGGAATCTCAAAAACTAAACATAATCCGCAGGGTTGCCTCGAGCAATGCAATTGGCCGGAATATCCTGTGCATGTCAGCTTGAAGAACGCGCGCTAGAATTGTGGAAACACTTACTCGGACAACAACAGACCCGGGATGAACGATGGCACCTGCTCCGATACTGACACCAGCGAGAATAGTGCAATTAGCTCCAATATGGACATTGTCGCCAATGTGAACTTTGGCTGCCATAGAGGTGCGACCACTGCCCTTGGTGGCTCTGGTATCTGTCGGCGTTTTGACAGTGTCGATGGTCACATTCGCACCGATGGACGTGTTTCTCCCTATCGTAATCTCGCCCGAGTCCAAAAATTTGCATTGCGTTCCGATGTCGACATTGTTGCCAATGTGGATATTGTACCCATAATCACACATAAACGGCGTATCGACAAAGACATTTTTCCCCAAATGTCCACAGGGTGCGTTGCCAGCATATGACTGTGTCCAATTTGCGGCCAGGATGGCATGAAGATATCGACCGACCTCATCGGTAGATATTTTTAAATTCGGGTTGTTCGTATTGTTGTATTGATACACGGCGTTTTTGCACTTGTCGCGTTCCCCAATCAGTTGTCTGTCAAAGGGAAGAAAGGGCTCCCCGTCGATCATTTTTGCCTTTTCGCTTTTCTCATGCCTAGGTGGTGGTAGGGGAGGGTAATGCGTAGGACTTGGTCCAGAAGGCCCAGCGGCATGGGCAACCATCAGTGGTTGATGGTGCGTCGATTGTTCTGCAGTGACCGGAGGAGCGTTGTTCAGGTTCTCTCTCATAGTCTGCTGCGTGTGGTGGTAGATACGAGAGTTGTGTTGTCGAGGTGGTGCTTGCGTAGAGGGTGGTAGATGCTGCTCACTTGAAGCAGGACGGCCGTGGTTTGCATGCGCATACTCGGCATGTAGCTGCTGTTCTTGCGAATATACGGGACGGGAACTATCGCCCCATCCGTTCGCCCAACTCCTTCTTGCAAGAGGACGATCATGCTCTTCAACAAGAATGGGACGGCCACGAGCGCCGTCAGTTCCATTGGGAGAACTTGATTCGGCATAGCCTTCTCGGGGTGGGCCATGGCTGACCGAAGATTAAAAGGAGGCCATCTTGTAAGCGCGGAGTGTCTTACCTATGATAGAGCTGCGTTGCATCGCCTGTGTACCTATCCTTGGCTTGCAAAGGAGGATGTGGTTTCGGGATGCCGTTCTTGGGCCATGGCACCTTGTTGGCATAACCTTCGCAGATGAACCCTCCACGCTGGCAATTGTTGCCTTGGGTAAGATCAGCTTTGGAAAAAAGGGTAATTAAAGACAAAACCAAAAAAAAAAGGGGGAGTGGGGGAGGAGAAACGTACACTCAGGCTTCGCTTCGTCGCATTTCTTCTTCCGCCTTCGGCATGTTCCACAACCTGTCTTGGTTCGATTGGCAAATTGCTACCATGGTTAGAGGCGTTTAGACATGGAGAGAATTTGCGCTCACCCTCTTCCGTTTCTTGGGATCCACCTGGACGCCAGCGCGCGTAATCTCAGTCGTGCTCGACCGCTCGAAGCCGTTCGTTGCGTCCATCCGTGTCTGACTGGCACTGCTGTGGCTCGAGTCCGCGTCCATGGGGTTGAGTATATCACGATGGGGAGCTTCGTGATAGCCATTGTGCGGTGGGTCATGCGATGGTGGCCAAGGCCCTTCGGTATCGATTCGGTCCACCGGAGGCAACACCCGCGTCGGTGGGTGCTCCATGGCCGCCAATTGCTGAACTTGGGCGACGGTGTTGGGAGAGTCACTTCCTCGCATGGAAGGGTACGAATCCAAGCGGCGACGCGGTCCTGAGGCACCGTCTGGCGAAGGGAGCGAGCGATTGTCCTCGGATGAGACTGATCTTTTCCTCTTGCCGGGGCTCAAGGGCGACCTGTCCTGGTCAGAGAGGGTCGGTGAGCTGGAAGCTTGGCCGTTCTGGTGGCCGTTCTGATGGTTGTTGTGTTGCAGATTCTCGGTTGCCGGCCGCGGTGGCGTCCAGTTGTCCCTGGTAGTGGTAGGCAAGCGAGCTTTTGGCTCTTGTTGTTGGCGGTCAGGACTAGGACGAGATTCCGGTCGCTGGGCAGCGTTGGCGGTCATGCCGTTGACACCATTCAACCTAGGCGGCGAAGGTGGGGAACTTCTTCCATTCACGGCCGTGAAGGCGGGAGGCAGATGCTCGCTCGTCTTCTCTTTGAAGAATCCAGTGGGGGTGATCAATGATGGATGCACGATAGACGGCATGGCAGGCCAATAGATATAGGAGCAGTCGCCAGCAGTCAGAACGACCGCGTTCGTTCAGCGGCAAGGGAAGCAGCAAGCTGGTCTGGGCGCAGTGCCTGATCGGTGATGGACGTCTCTCTGCTCAGAGACGGGGTTGTGGAAGTCGCAGTGGATGGATCTCCCCGGCAAGATCTGGGCTCTTGGAGAGGAAGGGGAATGTGTCTTTGGAAAAAAAGGACTGGATAGTGACACGGCGGCAGGTGTGTATGTTGCGTGTGTGTGTGTCTCGATGTCCGACAATGGCGAGGCGGCTTTCGCGCTTATGGCCGGATGGAGATGGTCACTGAGTGGAAGACGGTGGTTCAGATCCGCAAGAGACGCGATTTCGCAGTAGTCCTCCCTATTGTCCGCGCTGCCGTGCAATCTGAAATGCGCGCCAGCGAGGCCGAGGGCAGGGTGCCGGGTCCTCTATCAGGTGAGTGGAATGCTGAGGGAACTTGGGCAGGAATCCAGGAGCACCTCGGGAGGGAGGTGGTGTTGTTGCGGGGCGTGCCGGTTCTTAGCAGCAGCGGTAGCAGCAGCAGCACGCACGCACACGCCGATGGCGAGAGCGGTGTATAAGGACGGCGGCAGACTCGAGTACAGCTCGGGGAAGAGGGGCGGCGGCCACCAGGCGGCGGCGGAGATCTGCTGGAGGCTCCCTGCGATGCGGTGGGCGCGACCGGGGTCCCCTGCAGCATCTGACGCGCGCGGCGCTGATTGGACATGACCCGCACGGGCCCCTCTGGCGGGCGCTTATTGCCCATTCACGACCGCCGGCGACGATGCGCCAAACGCCGTTCCGCGCGTCTGAGAGCGCGGATTTTTCGAGCGCGCGTCTCCCCACATCTGTAAGACATCGAGCCACGTTTTTTTGGCGAAAATCCACGATTTGAGCCCTACAGACGGAGTCTGCTCGTGGAGGAGGGCGGACGGTGGTGTGGGCGGGCAGGGGTGAATGGGCCCGTGCGCGGCCGTGCAGACCCGGGACGGTGGCATGCGAAGGGAGGAGCATTAGCGGCAGCCCAGCGCGGAACGCGGCGCATCTCGTCCAGAGTGTCTTTCACATCAAAGGGGCCGGCACGGCTGCTCATTGGGCTCCTCGGGGGCCCTGCGCAATCGGGAGCCGTGCGTGAGACTGGGCCTATTTTTGAGTCAACCGCGAAGCGCGCCTATCTCACGCCCGGCCGGCCTGCCTGCCCGCCTGTCTGCCTGCGTGCTCACATCCCCACTGCGCGTCGGCCGGCTTCCTTCCAGGCACCTCGACGGCACTGCTGCTGCAACGCCCTCAGCAGCGCCCCGTGCCCGTGTCCCACACACACTTCATTACTACTACTACTACTACTACTACTACTACTACTACTACTACTGCTACTACTACCACCACCCTCTGCGCCTCCGCCCGCGTCCCCGTCCCCGTCCCCGGCCTCGGCCTCGTCTTCTTCCTCCTCCTCCTCCTGCCTGTTAGCGCCAACGTCTTCGCGCATCGGCGGCAATCATCCACCTGCGCAACTGCTGCGCGCTGCGTCGGCACCGCCCCCCCTAACCGCCCGCAGCCTGTTTCATCGCCTCCGCAGACGTCGGGCGCGAGAAAGGGCCCTGCCGCCCGTTCGCACAGGGGCGCCTCGCCGTCCTAGCGCAGTCGATAGCGTATGGGGGTGCCAGGACACCTCTCCTTGGCCCGTCACCCCTCGTTACGCGCGCATCCAAATTATGACCTGATGATCCGTGAGCCACGCCCGCCCCCAGCACTCAGTCACACACACATTCGCCGTCCAGCCTTTTGACGCTGCTGCCCCCCCCCTTGGGAGATGATGTAAGTCGTTCCAGTCGTCCAGTCGTCCAGTCGTTCCCAGTCGTTCCCAGTCGTCCATCCCCGTCTCGCCTGGGCCTTTGTGTGCCTTGTGTAATAACTGTGTCTGCGCCTGTGTGCCTGCGTGCCTGCCTGTGTGACCAGTCTGCCGCGCGGCGTAGTCGTCTACCTCCAATGTTGCCCTGGCCCGCCTTGTGTCGCTTCAGCTGCGCGCGCGCGGCCTCTCGCCAGCCCAAATGTCTCGATGCATGCGTTGTCGATGCCGCGTCTATTGGTGCATGCCGGCGGGCTCGGCGCGGTGCGAGGCCTGGCGTGTGTGTGTTGGTCTCAGTCCTACTGTACGAACACCCCGGCCCCTTCCTCTCCTTCACCCACACTCGCTCCCCTTCGCCAACGCCTACGCCAACGCCTACGCGCCCGTCTACCCGCTTACGACGCGGTGAGCACGCTCCATCCCAAAGCCGCACCGTAGACGCTCCTGGCCAAGTGGTCGGCTAAAATGACGGCCGGAGCAACTTAGCCGGGGCGCTGTATTCTTTTTTCTTCGACACACTGGAGGCACCCCGGCAGTGGTCCTGCATCGCAGTCAATAGCGTGCAGATTGCCTTTGTACTAGCCAATGGCTACCAGATCCTCCAATTGCTTTGGCAGGAACACTATGGGCCGGGGCCGCGCATAGCAGCATGTCTGCGGCGGCTGTCCCAGCGTCCCAGCGTCCCCAGCGCCCCAGTGCCCCAGTAAGCTCGACCGCCTGCTTCGCCTTGTGTATCCACATGGGCTCGGATTGCCACCCTCTTCATGCATCCAGCGTCTCTCTGGGACTGGGAGCGCGCCGTTCCGCTCCCGAGCGCGTCCAGCTGTTGGGACTGCGAGCATGCGGCGCCTCTTCTGCCCATGCTTGCTTCTCCGTCCTTCTGGAGATGGGGGGCGCGCCATGGTGGGCCGCGCGCTGCTTCCCGCGTCGAATTCCGACTCCGGACTAGGATGCATACTGTTTCTGCCGTTACTGTCGTCATCCGCCATCCGCTACGCGAGGGATCAGTCAGCAGGGGAAAGTCGAAGGATTGCGCTTAGCTGCGCCTGATCTGCTGCCCGCCCGTTGACTCTAACTTGAATCGCGCTTAATTCTCTCCAGCTTCCCGCCACCCGTCGTCGACGGCATGCTTCGTTTGGACAGCCAAGAGTTGCCCGGCGTCGCAACGCGTTGCCCGTCGGTCGTCTCGCGCTCCAAGGTCTCGCACTCGACGCAGCAAGACGGGGAGACTGCGGTTCCAGTGCCGCCGCAAAGACTCATCGGATTTGGATCCTCGCCGCATTCCAGGACCCTGGCAGCCAGAATGGTTTCCGTGGCCGCCATGTTGGTCTTTCTGGGCTGATGACTGGCTGAAGCGACGCTTGGCGTGAATCGATAGTTCCCCATGCTCCAAACTTACAGGGGCACCACGACCCAGGCTCAGGCTCTCGTGACCATCAAACAAGGGACAACCTACACGAAAGCTTCTCGAACGCATCGAGACGGCGGCATCGCGCTTGGTGCACCTGGCGTGACTTGTTTTCCGTGCGGCATCCCCCTTCGCCTTCCACTACTGGATCCGCAGTCTTCATACCACCGTCGCCGGTCCAATTCACCCATGGCTCACCTCGGTCTAGTCGACGACCGTCCGACGAGGGTGAGCAGCGAGCGCGTGGTGACTGTGCCGCTCCATCGTAGGCCGTCACCTGCAATGTGCAATCCCACAAACGATACGAGCAAGGCCTCGGCCCTGGCCCTCTGCTCAGCGAAACAACTCCAAGTCGCAACTCGCAATCTCGTCCGAGGAACCTGTCTACGCGTCCGACGGCTCCTGCCTGCTTCGCGGATAGCATGCCCGCAAATCCTCGAAGCATCTGCCTTTCCCATGCCCTGGCAATCATCTATCGGACCGACAGCGCGGATCTGTTTCTCCCATACCTGCTTTCATCAGCTGATGACCACTTGTTTACAAAGACCAGCCGCAGCGATGGACGTACAACTCAGCTAGTTTGGCGTTCCACGCGTCTATCATGCACCTGCCTAATGCGTCCACCAGCATAAGCGCGTACAACCGCACCTCCCGTCGGTGAGGCAGCTGCACGCTGGGCAGAACGTCACTCTGTCCATTACGGCCAGTGCAAAACCAAGTTCAATTGCACAGTCCCCTTCCTTGACCCCAGCTTCCGGGGCTATGCGCACCAAAGTGCCTGCGTACGCACGTTCGACCCACATCCCCGTGAAGCACACCATCTTCGTCATTACTCACCCATACAAACGATCGGCTAATCTACTCTCAGCTTGCACTGCAGTCATCTACTCGTTGACAAACTTAGTTCGGAACATGGATTGGCGTGCTTGCCCTCGATATCTGCGACTGTCGAGGCACAGGCCCCGATCGCATGCCGGAGGCCGTAAACGGCTGCCTGCTCTGTTCTACGACAGTGCGGTCAGTGCGGCCATTGCTGACAGCTTTCCGATATTGCTGCATACTCATTGCCTTTTCTACTCACGTACGGGACAGGACCATCGTGGCCGAACACGCTGAGCTCCTCAAAGTCAACAAGTCTTCTGAGCACTCGTCACCGCTGTGATCTTGGTTCGCCACATACACAACAGTGGGATTACAATGTTGAGTTCCCGACGAGTCAGCTGGATAGTATGCGCAGCCACAGTGCCTAGCGAACGATCGTCCAACACTCACCGCTAAAGTACGTGCTCCGCGTGGAATCGAGCAGCCGAGTCCCACGCGCTGCATCCGCCCAGGAATGCCACTTACCGAGGAATCAAACCTTATGTACAGCCGTATTGTTTCCGAACTGATCTGCAGGCTGCAGGCAGTCCGTGCCGAGCGCCGGGGTCGAAGTCCGTGTGCTCCTATGAATTTCAGACAATTCGGTCGTCTCGTCAATCCGTTTGTGGCACAGCATCTGGGAGTATGAGACACTGACGTATGTGTTGGCGACGCTGTGGCTCAAGGCTTGCATCTGAGACCGTTCGGCACATGCACCATTTCACATTGCCGACTACCCACTTGCCTTCCATTTCCAAGCACATTCTGGCAGCTGCAGGCGAGTCCTCGTTGTATTTTCCCTACATAGCCTCGCCGACACTCATGGCAGCCTTACGCTCGGCATCCCGTTGCCCAATTGGCACTCGGGTTCTCCAGTGTCACTCAAATCCGATGTGCGACGCCAGTTCGCAGAATGTTACACAAGCTCGCATGCTTATCAAGTTTATTGTTACAAGCCAATATTGCCTAGACCTTAATGCCAAGGAAGCGAACAACTTTCAGCTTGGTACCATCTTTGAAATGGTGGGTATAGGATTGATTGCCATCATCTCAAGGGTGACTAGCAAGAAAGCTGTCACATAACCTGCGTCGTGCTGCTACACACAAGGCACACAGCTTCTGGGCGTTAGCGGTGAGTCACAGCGAGTACACAATTGTTTAATGTATTCTCATCAACGCACTCGAGTACAGCTCCGATTGTTCAGCGTGAAGAATACGCTATCGCGCCACGTGGCACAACATAACAGCCTTACGCATAGGAAGAGGTTGGTGCTGGAACATGGCTTTGGGGAAAGCTAAAAAGCGGACAGTGGATTCATGATCGTAAAAAAAGATTATCTAACCATTACCCTATACGGAGCCTATTGAAACTCGAGATGCAAGCATCGTTAAATTCTTGTTTTCCCCTCGTTACCCTAATCCTTGACTCAACCCATATTTTGAGCGTCGATTTCAATTCCATGGGTAAACTGCGAGATGCTACAATAGAAAGCGTCCCGATGCTTAACATGCATATATAGATAAGCATAGTTCCTAAGCCACCCAAATAGACTCTCATACATCCCCTCGTCTAGGCGTGGATAGCAAAGTCGATACAAGCCATCTTGCACCAGAATTTCAGCAGCGTCAGGTTGTACAAAACACGTGCGCGCAAATCACGGCTTTTGAGTCAGAGCATAGAGGCTCGAGACATGCGCTGGAGATTCTTGCTGAAAAACCGCCGTGCGTGATGCCTCCCGTCTGATTCATCCTGCCTAAAATCCGTCCATCTCCTGGCAGAGTCCCATAATTTACCCGATTCAGTGCCGCTCTTTGGAAACTTGTCGTGGACGAGCATGAGATCGGATGAATACAAGGCGCTCATCACGGCCTTTTGGGTGGTACTTTTGGCTTCGTTGTTGATCAGCTTGCAGGGTTTTAGGATGAACGTGGAAATTGCTAGACCCATAATGACGATATGGAGGATGTTATATTCGGATATGGGAAGCACACTGTAAGACGCATTTCAGACGGGCAGTCGAGAGATCAGTGGAATAGTAAGAAGTACTATTCAGATTAGAACAAGTAAGTGCTACGTGTTCGTTGATGCCAAAGGGGTGGTGAGTAATGCAAAGACAACAGCTAAGACGATAGCTAACCTCTATCGGATATTACAGTGAAAAGGACGAGCTAATCTGTTTAATGCATGGCGACGAGTCAGGCACTAGGTTGAAATAAAAGCTGCTGGGGATACCTTTTATTCCCGCATAGACTATTCGAGGAATGTTCTTAGAAAGAATCATTAACGCTTACCTGGGTCAGTGTATTTGGCACTGCTTCGTTTATTCGAAAAAATTAATTATTTTACTCATATGTCAAACAGAAGCAAAGAATTTCATTGTCCAACTACATAAATTAGGCAGATGCTGATGCTATACACTGTCTATTTCGACCAATATGAAGTTACTTCCTTCCCTGCAAGAAAATACACCCATAAGCACGAGCATATTTAAAAGTCAAGTCCTTATTTATATGCATTACTAAGCAGCAAATGGTTGTACGTGGCTCAAAAGATAGTAAAGCAAAAGGAAAGCAGCGGTTCCTCCTACTTTTAAAACTTGAAAGGCTTGTTAAAAGGTGGTAACAGTAAAGGTCAAGTCTTTATTAGATATATATCAACAGCTGATATTCCAACATCCTTCTAAAACATTTGATCCACTCTATTATTTTTACACTTTGACGAATTCGTTTGGCGCTCGATAAAATCCGGGTATAGTATTCCTACATAGCTCTTCAAACACACTTAAACCAATTCTGCGGATACTCCTACTTCCACTATGGTCGATCCTCACCCTCATCATCGCCGTCTAAATTTTCGATGTCTACCCAGAGTAAACACGCGCAAGCTGGATGCAGCCACGCTGACGTAACCGAAGTGATTCACGCCGATAAACACATTTGGACTGGTGCTTTCCCTTCATCTCTCACAGACAATTCGATCGCAAGCAATCCTAGATGGATCATTCTTCACGACCAAGCCCCGATCATTGCCACCGCGATTAAACCGCCAACTATTCTGCTGCCTTTCAATTGCTGTCCACCCGACCCCGAGGGCGTCGCTGGAGACGGAGTCGCAGGGGCCGAGGGACTCGCTGGACTCGGACTGGCCGGAGACGAAGGGCTCGCTGGTGATGGAGTCGCAGGAGAAGATGGGCTCGCTGGAGCAGGGATAGATGGTATCGAAGGAGTCGGCACACCTGGCGGCGAAGGTATTGAGACCGAAGGGATAGATGGCGATGGTACTGGCGGTATAGATGGAATGGATGGGGAAGGGACGGGAGGCGGTGTTGGGATGTTGGGCGTAGGAATTGGTGGCGGTGGTGGAGGTGTGGGAATATCAACTGCTGCTGCTATTCCTGCGATACCGAGGAGAAGAATTGGAAGGAGTGACTTCATTGTGTCTTGTTTTCGTTCCTTGTTGAGCGGTCGGGTGATGATTAGCGATGGTGAAGTGACGCGACGGAGATCTGTTGAACACCTGCGTATGGGTACCATTATATCTGTTTCGATCTACGCATAAAACAAGCATAACCTAAACAAAGCCCAAAGCGCGATCGTTTAGCGTTCCTTCGTTCGTGGCTGCGAATGGGGGCTGTGCTCCCGCGGAGGAGTACTGGCCCCCATATTTGCACATTTTGACTCGTTAAGAGGCGATTAAACACAGCACTGCCCTGCTCGGATCTACAACGACAGACCCACGCCCCTGCCAAGATTCTTGTGCAGGACTCAAACAGTCAGTAGTTTACCGAAGTTGGGATGGCTAGTATACTCGGTGTAAACAACGTAATAATGCGTGAAGCGCATTTGCACATTTTATCTACTCACCTAACAAGCGCTATACTCATCAATCGTCACGTTACTCATGAATCTAAAATACAAATCCTAAAGAAAACCCAACGCGTTCCCACTAAGAAGTCTGTAAGCTAGTTTGCTTTACCCCCTCCGCAACCTCCTCCACCGCCGTCTTAGCAACAGGCACCTCCTTTCCCGCCCTTTTCACTAGCTTCCACCCCCGCCCCAACATTCTTCGCTGCCTTCGCTGCCTTCTTGCGCTCTTTCTCCGCCTTCTTCGCGGCCGCTTTCGCCGCGGTCTCTGCCTTTGCTTTACGCGCCTCTTCACCACCGAACTGCTCCCTCCATTCTTGCTCCCGCTCCGGCTTAATCTGCGAGAAGAGGTAGGCAGCCTTGCCAACTTTGTGGCCAACGGGGAGGGAGGAGGCTTCCCATTTGTCTGGGATGATGAGAAAGGCGGCATTGAGTTGGGCGAGGATCGACTTGGTGGTGTCGGGGAGGTAGGGGTGGATGAGCGAGGCGAGAAGGTGAATCTGGCTCAGTGCCAGACCGACGACCGCAGCACACCGGTCCGGCTCCTCAGTAGCTAGCTTGTTGTCCAGCTTGTTGTCCTGCAGGAGCGTATTGCCCAGACTCGATATGTGAAGCGCCGTCGCAAGCGCCGCCCTGATCTTGACATCCTCCAGCTCCGTGATGTATCGCTTCAACGACTCGTTAACTTTTGCCTTGTGCTTCTCGAAGTACTCATCGCTGAACTTGGTGTAGTCCGGCACGACGGAATCGTAGATCTTGGAGTTGACGAACTTGATCACGCGATTGACGAAGTTGCCCAGGTTCTTAAGTAGCTCGTTGTTATTTGAGTCGATGAAGCCCTTCCACTCGAACTCTGTGTCGCCGGTCTCAGGGCGATGAGAGAGGAGGTAGTAGCGCCAGACGTCCGACGGAATCCCGGTTTCTCGCGCGTTGTTACCAAACACGCCGATACCTCGTGACTTAGAGAACTTGCCGTGCTCGTAGTTGAGGTATTCTGTCGTGGAGATGGTGTTGAGCATGGTCCACTTATCTTTGGTGCCGAGCTGCGAGCAGGGGAAAACGACAGTGTGGAAGGGTACGTTGTCTTTGCCCATGAACTGGTAGAGCTTCACGTTGTCCGGGTTGCGCCACCACTTCTCCCACTCGTCCGTGTACGTTGCCGTTATGGAGACGTAGCCGATACACGCGTCGAACCACACGTACATGACTTTGTTCTCGTAGCCTTCGAGCGGGACGGCGGTTCCCCACTTCAGGTCACGGGTGATGCCTCGAGGCTTCAGTCCTTCCTTCAGCCAGCTCGCGGTAATCTGGGTACCGTTTGAGCTCCAGTTGCCCTCCTTGCTGGCTTTCTCGAACCACTCCTCCTCTGCTGGCTGAAGCTTGTCTAGCAACAGATATACATGTTTCGTCTCCCTGGGCACTGGCGTCGCGCCGTCAAGCTTGCATCGCGGGTTGATGAGCTCGAGAGGGTCGAGCAGGTGTCCGCACTTGTCGCACTGGTCACCTCTGGCGTCGTTGTACTGACACAATGGGCATGTTCCCTCGACAAAGCGGTCTGCCAAGAAGCTCTTGTGCGTCTCGCAGTAGGGTTGCGTCGTGGTCTGCTCCTCGAGATATCCATTATTGTGAAGCTTCAGGAAGCTGTCCTGGGCAATGTCTGTTTGTTGCTGGGTCGGTGTCCGGCCGAAGTGGTCGAAGTCAATGTTGAACCACTTGTACACCTCGGAGTGCAAAGCGAAGTATTTGGAGCACAACTGTTCGGGGGTGACTTTCTCCTCGATTGCCTTCGTTTCGGTGGCGGTGCCGTATTCGTCGGTACCGCAGATGTAGAGCGTGTTGTAGCCTCGCGCACGCGAGTAGCGGGCAAAGACATCGGCGGAGAGCACACTGCCGACGATGTTGCCCAGGTGCGGGACATTGTTCACGTAGGGCAGGGCGCTGGTAATGAGCACATTGCGCTCGCCCTCGACGGGCAGTATCTTTTTCTTCGGCTCTGTCATGTTAAATGGACGAGTCTTGCTTTCTGTGGGTAAATGTGTAAGTCGAATTGAAGGTGAGAGAAGCGGAAAAGACGCGTGGGTGAGTCAAGTGGAATAATATGTTAGTCCCCGAACCTCCAACACGTCGGCGCCGTGGTACGCCCTGAGTCTGCCCCACCAACACCCAGAAAATTACCCCTCCACGCCACCACAGCCACAGACCCTGCTGACTCACTCTCGCTGGTCACATCACTCACATCCACCAGCGCGCGACATGCAGTGACTCCAAGGGCAAAATAAGCATCGCATAAGCGCTCATTGGTCACGATTACTAGAGTCGTTTATCCGTTCCTTTGACTGAAAGACAAAATCAACATTCATACTCTGGTCAACCATGGCCCCCTCCCCAAATCCCGATCCATTTGACACTCTTCTCACACTAGAGGATGACCTCTACACTACCGCCTACGCCCTCGGCACACAAGACGGATCCCATGCTGGTCGCATCGAAGGCCGCATCTTCGGTCTCGAGAAAGGTTTCGAGAAGTTTGCTGCGCTGGGGCAGTTACATGGTCGAGCTGCAGTATGGGGAGCGCGTTTAACTCCGTCCAGAATTACAGATGATGCTACAACTCAAATCGAAAAGAGAGAAAACGTGGAGCGAGAGGCTAGATTGCCTGAGTTCAAAGAGAATGAAAGGCTGAAAAAGCACATTCACATGTTGCATGGGTTGACCGACCCTGCGACGTTCAGCACCCTCAACACCGAAGATGCAGTCGCAGACTTCGATGACCGCTTCAAGCGCGCCGGCGCAAAATCCAAGATCATCGAGCGCATCGTCGGCGAGGCTCCCTTCTCAGCATCTAATCACAACTCCTCAGATGCAGCAGCAAGGAATGTTCGCGTAAGCGGGCCCAGTCAAAAGAAAGGAGACGATAGCATGGAGGACTTTGGCGGATCCCGGTTTCTGAGTTGATCTTTTCTCTGTTTCTCCATCACAACACACTCCTCATAGCCTCCACAACCCCAACATCTGCCCCATCCTCCCCCCTCGGCGCACACCACTCTCTCAACAGAGGGTCCCTTATAAGTCTCTGCATGCACTCCTCCTCCAAACACACACAAGTCTCCACACCCTCCTCAGGCCCCGTTCCCTCCATGCCACTTCGATTTGGATATACGAACACGAAACCCTCGACCCCCAAACTCGGCCACCGAATCGCCCGCGATACACCCCACCCAAAGTCGTACTTCTGATATGTACTCATACCAGCCCAACTCGTCGCGAAGACATCTAATCCGAGAAAGGAGTCGCTCTGAAACTCGATCCACCGCTTATCGTGGTGTGCAGCGACCAATTCCTGAAGTTTGGAGATCCACACGGGAGAGAGTGAGGTGATGGAACCACGAATAGCAGCGACAGCTAAATGGTGGTTGGCCGGATCGATCAATTCGCGTAGACTGAGCGGCGCAGTTTCAATGACGAGCGCGCTGCAACTTACAAATCGTTCGAGGACCGGCGGGTCCCAGATCTTGCGGGAGTCGGCGGCGTGGCAGACTTTGCTGGGCGCATCAAGGTCGGGCTTCAGGAAGGCTAGTCTGGCGCGCGTTATACTCTGCCACATGAGTGCTACTACGGTATCGTAGGTCGAGATACGTGTTCCGCCTAGCTTTGACGCTGCAACGGCTTTTAGCTTCGCTGCTTTGCTGCGGGGGAAATGGAACATCATGGACGTAATCTTGGGTAGTTGGACATCCGGTGGTGGTAGCACAGGCCCACCGGCGTCCTTATGCTGCGGAAACAAGCCTTTCAGCTCTTCGAATCGCTCCGGTGATGGCTTTGGCACTTCCAGAGCAGACTTCAGCAGGTCGAATCGATTCTTGTCTAGCGGAGGGAAAGGTTGTCCCTGTAACGCTGCTCGACTATTCGCGGCCCACGTCGTCATCAAATCTTCACCGCTCGCCCCATCCGTAATCACATGGTGAATTGCAAAACCCAGCACCATCCCACCTCTTATAAAATTGATTTGGAACACCGTCGTCGGAATAGACTTATCCTTGACGAACCCAGGTTCGCTAGTGAATTGTGGAAGTAGCTTTGAAGCCAGGAGCATACTGTCTGGGAACTGTTCTCATCAGCATATAGATCGCAGAAACCTGCTGTACGAATGTAGATAGCACATACGTGCTTCCTTTCCAACTCTGCAAAGCTTGGGAAGTCGTTCTCCAGACTCTTCACGTACAGACTGATCCCACCTTCTTTATCTTTCCTGATCCACATGCGTCCATCTCTGTCGTCGTATTCCAGCTCGCCAGCTATGTTGGGGAACTGCTGCACTGTGCGCTCCAGGCCCTTCCTCATACACTCCACGACTGCCTGTGGGGATACGCTACCAGGTAAGTACCATACATTAGCGGAGAGGGCATAAATGTGCGGCATCAAGTGGCCCAAGAGCGTGACGGGGTAGCGCTGCGTTTGCGGGGTGTGATTGCCATTCCGGATGACGGACGATAATCTCGTAGGCTGCCATCTTCACCAACTCCCTTCCACAATATGAAGATGGAGGGTTGAAGTCAACGCACTGGCGTCGAGGACCGTTGCAAAAGAGGGCGTTGGGCCATTTCTAGCTTTTTGTATACGAAACTCCCAAATGCACTACTGCATCCTTCCGCGCGCCTGGTCGCTCGTTAGAACCCGCCGCTCGGTGTTGGATGTACCGGCGTACATGCTACATGCGTTAATCCCCGATCGGTGCAACGGCATCCCGAAGCTCTCGGTGCTTATGTCTGCTGGAGTAGTGCTATACAATAGGGTCAGCGTGAACTACAAAGGACAGTACAGTGAGGTAGCTGGAGGCTCTCTAACAAGCTTACTCGTACTGAGCAGGAGCGTCCAAATGTTGAATTCGATTGCCAGCTTGGTTCCTATCTTTGGAGAAGCGCATTACGGAATAAGTTCCAACTTTATCTTGAGCTTGCGGTTTTTGTTTCAGTCATTGAAGTCCTGCACACCAACAAGGCTTTCCCGTGCCGTTTCCATCTGCACGATGTCGAGTCAAAAAGGGATCCCACGTCTCGCATTTAGCAGCTAGCTAAGGAAGTACCGCATCCTTCATCAATCACAGAACATAAATGTGGTGTTTTCTCGAAATTTCGAAAGTTGGGATGGGAGGGGGAAGCAGACCATTCTTTGTCTCAAGATTACCACCACTATCCTAGAACTCGACCCAGGCATAACCAGCTAACCCGAGCCATCACTCCGACTCCGCACCCGCACACCTCGCTAAACATAGGAGAAGGTAGTTCAGAAGTGAAGAGAAGCGAAGAAGAATCCATGCAGTCACTAAAAAAAGATATTAGAATGTATAGCGCTTGCAACCCACAACGCCCCATGTCGGCTAACGTGCTAAAGACCTGCACTGGTATCATACCGCAAACCTCCACTCTCTACATCGAGTTGCTTGCTCTGCATCTGCCTCTAGCCCTCGCACTTAGACAGTATCGATTATAGGGGCTACTCGTGGTCCAGGGGGACCCGTCGACTTGGCCCCGAGACTGTCGACCCGACTATGGGCGGGAAACTCCTAGTACCCGTTCATAGTCATCCGCTGGCTGTTCCTGCTCAATTCGCGATCTGCGGCAGGTGAGATGGGTCGGGAGCCGTGGCCGACTGCGGAGCTCTCCTTCAGGGCGAGTAGCTGCTTGGCACGGAATGACTCGTAGTGGATCTGCGACGTTGTCTCAATCAAGTCTTGCAAGTGGGTACGGGTGAGGAAGTTGCGGAGGTAGACGAATTCGCAATGGTTCTCATCCTCGACTGTAAGCTGTCAGAAATCGTTCAGCTTGCGAATAATGTGTCATACCATTGATAAAGCCCCAGCGGTTCTGACGACCGCGAACCTGCTTGCCATTGACAACAATGTTCTTCTCAGAGCCAACGACAGCGAAAGGAATGATGCTCTGTGGATAGTCAGCATCGAGATTGTGCGAAAACTCACACGTGGAATAACTTACCTTGATGGAAGTGTTGAGGGCAACTTCCTCCTGGTCGTGCTCCTCATTGTCGTACGGGTACATGCGCAGGTTGTGGAAGGCGAACTCCTCCTTTATCCGTTCCTTGAAGGCGGCGCGCTCCTCAAGCGTCAAGCTGTCACTCTTGGCAATGACGGGCACAACATTGACGAATTCACTAAGCTTCTTGAGCACGACAATGTCGATGGGCTTGAGGCCGTGGCCGGAGGGGTTGATGAAGAACAAGCAACAGTGGATGCGGGTGTCCTGGAGGTAGCGCTCACGCTGAGCAGTGAGCTCCTTGCGCAGGTAGGCGCTGTGCTGGTCCTTGATGTACTTGACAATCGGGTCCCAGCAGCGCTCATTATTGATCAGGTCACCGTAGCCGGGGGTGTCGACAATGTTGAGGCGTAGGCGCACGCCGTTCTCCTCAATTGTGTGCGAAACGGCCTGGATCTCAGTAGTCTGACGGATGGGCTCGTCGGGTAGCATGCGACCCTTGCTGTCTATGAGGTGCGAGGCGAAGATGGTGTTGATTAGGGTGGACTTGCCGAGGCCAGTCTGTCCTGCACAGCGGTTTAGCCCAACAATTCTCCGAGCAGCTTGTAGCGAGCTGCTGCATGGATGTGAATCTTACCGACGCAGATGATGTTGAACTGAAAGCCCCGCTTTACGAGCTTCTTCTCGATCTGCTTGGTGATGCTGTCGAAACCGACATAGCTCTCAGGGTAGACCGACTGGTGCGGTGCTCCATACGCGGTAGCCATTGTAGACGATGCGAGCCTCGAGGCGGCGATGTGGTACGAAGATAGCCTGGGGAGAGGGAGAAATTGGGGGCACGAAGAGACTGCAGCGGGCGGCGTGTATACACAGAACGGTTGAGCAGATGCAGTCGCGGGCGTGGACTTTCTGGCACTCTTGCTGGCGCGGAAAGGGGCAGCCACGAAGCGAAGGCGCGCTAG
The DNA here is from genome assembly GCA_027946365.1 of Kalmusia sp. IMI 367209. NCBI lineage: Eukaryota > Fungi > Ascomycota > Dothideomycetes > Pleosporales > Didymosphaeriaceae > Kalmusia > Kalmusia sp. IMI 367209. The sequence goes on along the minus strand of JAPEUQ010000008.1, from coordinate 1,813,094 downwards.
CCCTCGACGCGGCTAGGGCGCGAGAGCTTGGGACTGGGGTGGCATCTGCATCTGCATTTTCTCAACACCAAGACTGTCGCCGGCGACGACGAACGCGCGCCATCACCGCTCAGTTCGCTGCATCGCCATGGCTCTCGCCCGTCCGCTGCCACCGCTGTGGCAGACGCTGCTGCCGGCCCTCAATGGCTCCTCACGGCCCGTCATTAACCTGCCGCTGCTGCAACGCCTCGCGCAGCCCTTCCGGACTCTGCCCGCGCCATTCGCCGCCCTCGCCATACCGTCGCTCTCGCTGCCCTCGATACCGTCATTATCGGACATCTGGGAGGGCGTTTTGAAGGCGGTTCCCAAGAAGAAGACGTCGTACATGAAGAAGCGAACACGCTTCATGGCTGGCAAGGGCTTGAAGGACATCACATCATTGAACAAGTGCTCCGCCTGCGGGAGAGTAAAGCGGGCGCATCTCCTGTGTCCCTACTGTGTGGATGGTACGTGTTGTCGGCTTCATGCCTTGAGGGAGCTATGCATGTCTAACCTGATGCAGCTATCAAAACCAATATTTTCGGCGACAAGTGGTGGTCCGTACGCATGCCTACACCCAAGCAGGCGAAGCAATTGAAGCGCGAGCAACGCGATGAGCTGAAGAGGCAACGCATGGCCGAACCCGATCCGAGGGAAGTGAAGCACATCGTGAAGCACGGCGACTGGAAATCAAAATGATGCAGCAAGGATTGTGAAATATTGTAAGATTTGTTAAACATTGGGAAAATGAATGGTGGGCCATCTGTGACAACAAGAGGAGGTAAGAGGACCCAAGTGTATCATAGCCTTTTAGGCAATCTAGTATACTGTCATGCGCGTCACACGGAAGATCTCGAAACACCAGAACTCCAACACCGCAATGCCAGGAAGACTCGCCTCGTAACGCGCTAACGCGCTGCATCCATTCATCCATCACATGCGACCAAGAGGTATCCTATATAAATACAAGAAGTAGTCATCGTTTTCAAAATTATATTAGCCTCATCATCTCTTTTCTTCCGTGATCCCCAATCCACTGCCAGTGTCGCTCCTCGGCGGTGGAGAGGTGGCTTCGCTACCCCTGCGAGAATCGGCTTCGCGCTCAAGGAAATCGGACCAAAGCTCCGCTAACGATTCCTTATTACTGGAACTGCTGGCCATGAGCATTGGGTCATTGATCCCGCTATTGAGCGAGGGCGTGGACGGTGTCCGGCGAAACGGTGACATAGGAATGCGGAGGTTGCTGTTCGAGGTACCAGGACGCGCGAGACCAGCTTGTTCCTTTTGTTCTAGGATTGTTTAGCACCGACCCTTTAGGCAAGATGGCCTCAGACTCACCATCAGTCCAGCCCAACAGCGCAGAAATGAGCTGCAGCGCTTCAAACTTCTTGGGATCCGAACGATCGATTGCAAGAAAATGAAGGAAGTAGTTCGTCACGATTTGTCTGTCCACATTGTCTTCTGGTCGCCCCTTTTTCAGTATCCGGAGGGCCTTTGTGAGGTGCTCATTGAGTGTCACAGCCTCATGTCGGAGCTTGCCAATCAGCAAATTCTTCTCCTTGACTTCTTTCTCGAATGGTGAGGCTCTTTCTAGCTCTTTCTGTGTGGTCTCGAGCGCGGTCTTGGATGCAGTAGCAGCTTCTTGGGCCGCTTGCACTTGCTTGCGAAGCTCGTCAATCTGCGATTCGTAGTTCTCAACAGATCTCCGCAGCTCAGTCTTGCGCACTATAGCAGTCAGTTAGCTCCGCAGATAGGTCAAGCCATCTTGACTTACGATTTTGTACCTCTTGAAGCGCCTTTTGGAGACCTTCAACAGCCTCATTGTTGGTATCGCGATCTCTCGCTGCCTTTTCATAAGCCTCGCGTAGCGACTCAATCTGCTCCTTCAGCTCCGTCTCTTTCTCAGCTAGATTCTCTCTTATCGAGCGCTCGTTCATGGCCAAGACCTCCCAGTCTTGCATGGCTTGTTTCGCATTCTCAAATTCTTCTCTCGCAAAAGCCTCTCTTGAGATGAGCTCATCACGCTCCTTGATCCAATTCTGTTGTGACAAATTCGATCGACTACGTAAGGTTGCGGCTTCCGCTGCTTGTACCTCATGGTCTTTCCGCAACTTATCAAGCTGCTCTGTTAACGAGTTGTTGCTGTCCTGGAGTTCACGATTCTGTTCTTCAAGCTCCGATATGTGAGTCTGATACTCTTCGATCCTAGCCTAAACTGCGATCAGCGACTTCTTTTTGCAACAGCGCGTCTTCCCCAGGGAGTAAGGAACACAAGACGTCACACTTACTGCATCGGCCTTTAGCCGGTCCCCTAGCGAGGTCTTGATGGTGTTGACCCTGCCCAGCAGATTCTTGTATTGGGTCTCGAAATGATCCTTGCCCTCGTTCGCCTCCTCTAATTCACCCTGCAAAGTGCTGATTTCTTCCTCATGCTTCTCTTGTATACTTTCCAAGCTTTTCCTCAACTCGGTCACCTCTTGCCGTAACGCATCTCGCTCTTTCGCGATGGCGTCGAGGCGGGCGCTGGCGTCGGATGGTGGGGGAGGGGAGGGCGATATACCCTGTTGTGACCGTGACCGTGACAGGCCGAGAGCTACGGCAGAGGATATGGAGTGTGATGCGGTACCGTTCGCTTGTGCTGTAGTAGGCGAAAGCGGTTGCTCATCGTCAACATCATCAGGTTCGTTCGATGTAGCAGCGGGCTTCTGTGATATGTCAACACCGTTTCCGCTCGAAGAACGTACTGATGCATTGGAGATTGAGGGAAGCCGTACGTGTTCATCGTCATCCTCCGGCTCATCTTCCTGTTCCTCTGGCTTGTCGTGGACCCCGTTCACAGTCGCAGCTTCCTCAGCTTTGTTCGCACTTGCTCCGCTCTTCTTCTTATTCTTCTTTTTCTTGGACTTCGATGCGGCGCCTGCGGCCCCAGTCAGCTTCGATCCATTATTTCCTCTCCGTATCCCTGTAAATGGGATCCTCGTAAACAGTTCGTCCAGCTCACGTACCACTTTCTTTGAGCGGGTCCGATGTCGCGGAGGCGGACATGGTTGAGGGCGCACAGCTATCGGCAAGCGAGTGTAAAGCTTAAGCTCGAGAGCGAGAGCATCGGAGAGACCAAAGGGTGAGGCGATTGCGTTCCGGTGTTGTCGATGTTTCGACTTGGCACATCGTGTCCATAACAGCGGTTCGGCAATTGTGGCGCCAAAGAGCCACCTTGCACTAGCCACACCAATGACCGAATCCCTTCGCCCTCACTCCGAGTCACCACCTGCAACCTTGACGCATCTATCCATCACACTCCAACTATATTCCTCACTCGCCTCAGAAGCTCTAAAGGCACATTGATCGGTTCTCAAACATGTAATACTGTAGATCTCTTATTATATCCACAATTACTATCATATACGCATCTTTTAGCTTCCGTGTGTTCCGCCTTTGCTATCGCGCTAGAGCTATCAGTAATTCGAATCAACTACAACAGTGGAATTTATCGTGACCTTCGGTTGGGTTAAGATGAGAGCTGACAAATGAGGCACGACGGCCCTTCTCAACGAGCCACAAGACAACAATCGAGTCAATCTACCATCCAACAACCCCGAGATACATCATTGTTGGCTTGTTCTTATACTGTGCTTCACTACTCACATTTTGAGCACATCTCGTTCATATATACAGATTTTTCTTATACCTTGCAACTCCAACTCTTTCGCTGCTGTGATCGGGGGCATGGTCGATAGTTTCCACAAGAAAACTTTGACCTCCAACCAACAAATTCTAGCGCAAGTGAAAAAGATGAAAGAGACAGAGAAATAATCGCGAAGACAATTGAGAAACTTCGTGGTAGCCATCACCCTCCTCTTTGCTAGCTCACATGCTAATAGTCCACTTTCAATCCAGAACCGCTCAAATCTTTCGCTCAAAAAGAAGCCTTGGTAGAAAACTTTGCCAGATAGAGAAGCGGACACCGCTCTCATAAAATATACTCCCACGTTATTTGTCCACGGCACCAAACCTTTCTTCTTCGCTTCTTTTATAAGCACCATTAAAAGACTGCATGACTCGTAGACGAAAACGCGAGTCCTTGTACCTGAGCCGCATACATACCAGTGTATAGGTCACATCCTTGTGTACTGGTGCAGTACTGGGGGCTGCCTCAACCGCAAATATGCTGAGCAGCTGTGAGCTATTGCCAGTGAAGGAATTATACTTCCGGTATATGCTACTGCATGACTCATTTGTCATACAGGTTTCCTCAGGCGCAGTTAGAGTTAGTTTATACACCGGCGACCAATTTGTGGTGATGTTCCGCATTGCGTTGTCGGGCTGTAAAGGAGCCCGATACATCATTAGGTTGGGTACCTGTAACACCAAATACATTCGAAAGAAGGCAATAATTGGTATAGTATTTAAGTTTCCCTTTGTTGGCGAAGATGGATACCTTGGTTGACTTCAATTCGGAGATGAGATCATCGCACGTACTGCAAACGCCCATTGTTTGAGACGGACCACACGAACTTACCGCCGCAGCAATGCGCTGTGGCGATAGGCTTCGTATTAGGAGCGCTATTTAGTGCAGAATATTGAGCCAATGCTAACGTTAGGTGGACGCCCCCCATGGTCATGTCGCCGCCGATCTGTCCACTTGCAGCGGTATCTGAGCCGTCCATAGATTGGGTAACGGGAGTCGCGGCATCTTAAACTGATGTATAAATGGTATTATCATAATCTATAAGGCCTGCCGAAAAAATATGCTTATGCCGAGCGCGAGTATCGTTACAAGAGCGCCAAGTGAGGCGGCAATCTTACTAATGAATCAGCTTCGACGACATATGCTCTTCATTTGCAAGAACTTACTCTAAATTTTAAACGATCAGCAATGAATTACCCTCCATTGTAACGCGCAAGCAGCGAACCGCTTCCCTAAGGCCCTCGGCTTGCTTCGTCGTATCTACGAAAATTGTCCATAGGTGCTTTATCGGGAACTTTAGGCCATTCAAGCTGCTCAACTACAGAGTTCACAGATACGATCATTTAAATCTCGGTAGATGTCGCCAATTACCTTGTAATCGTCGTGATTTCGAAACGCATATCGGGGAGCGGGCGGCCGTTGAAAACTATCAATACAACGACGATCACGATGTTAAAACAGAGGCTACTGATCCAGCTAAGAACTTCAAGCTTCCAGGATACATGTCTCATTTTGAATTTGTGCGTGAATGTAGCGCGGCTTCTCTTAGAATATTGGATCTCGAGTCGCGTTGTTTGGGTGCGTATTGAATCGGGTCCGAATTTGTCAATTGGCGACGATCAAGCGAGCTACGGAGGTGTTCTAGCTCTTCGGAGCAACTTGCAATTTTCCAATTCTTAGGACAGTGTTGGAAGAGAATGTGTAAAGGCGCGCCCCTTTTGGGATGGAAAAAACATAAGACACAAATCATCGAAGGGGCGAAGAATATATTGCCCACCGTTTGCCGCTCTTGAATTCAAACTTTTCTTGGGTTGATATGTTCAAGTCAGCTGTAACCTAACGTTTACATCTGGCGGCTATGTCGTGCGAGATATGCAGTTCCGATTTGGGGCAGAATTGGCCAATGTAGTTTTCTATACATGATTACTAAAGCATTTTTCTTAGAGAAGCATTGCTCAAGCTTTGTCTATCAAATCTTGTCCAAAATACAACGAACTGTAAATCTCGTTTATCGGTATGAAGCGATCAACATGATTAACTCCAGCCGTCCAACTCATCTACCTTCGTCTCGAGGTTCGGGGGAATAGCTGGCATTCCTTTCTTTAATGTCCTTACCAATAGATCTCTTGCAAGTAGCGCATCTATCTCTTGTTCCGTGTCGACTTTGTTCTTTACCCGTGCATATGCCATGCGCGAAGGCTTGTCGATCACGGTCAAGAACTTCTGCCGTCTCGCATCAGACCAGGAAGTGAAAAGTTTAGCAGGGTCGGATGATTGCTTCGTTAGCACGCGAATTATAACTTCGGCGATGGAAGAGGCATCTGCGATGCCAGAGGCGAGGCCAAGGCCGGCGTACGGATCTAAACGTGATTGTACAAGTTATTACTCGCCCTTACAAAGAAGTTAGGCAGGAAGGGGGGAGAAAATGGCTAAGAGTAGGCACTTAATTCAAGGATCGTTCAAGCGCTGCACACATCAAGAATTCCTCCTCGTACTCACGTACTGGTTACTATAATAATTATGAGCTTGTTTCTAGTTTGTGACGACTTTTGTTCCAAGGGCTACTTACAATGTGCGGCATCCCCACACAGTCCTACTCTGCCCGTCCAAAATTTCTCCACGCATAGCTGCTGTGCCTTGTAAGGTGCAATTCTCTTCACGTCAAATCCACCCTTGCCACCATCGGGTAGCATCTTTCTTATTTTGTCTTCTGCCCCATTTCGTACCTCCTCTTCCGGCATTTCATTCGGTACGCCGTAGCTCACCCTCCATAATCCGTTGTCATTTATCCGTCCGATGAGTCCGTAATTCTCGGGGTCTATGATGAAATTTGCGTCGAAGAAGCCATGTGCGTGAAAGTCGTAAACGATGTCGGTCGCAACGAGCTGGTTGGGTAACGTTTCTCCGTCAAGTGCTAGACCCAAAGCTCTTCGCACAGACGATTTCGCTCCATCGGCGCCGATCAGATACTCTGCTTCAATACTCTCTTCCTCGCCCTCCTTATTTTCAACGCGGACTTCTACTCTATGTCCTCTCTCGTGAAGTGCCACAACACGCGAGCCCAAGCGTACTTCCGACTTCCCAGTTTCCTCCATCTTCTTCATTAGAATTTCTTGGAATTTACCCTGTGGAAGTAACAATTGCGCCTTTTCCCCTTCTTTGAACTGTTTACCAGCGATTAACCTCGAACCTTTCTCAGCACTTGTCCGAAAACAGAGACCAGATGAGAAGCTGCCCTGGCGAGAAAGCTCCGACATGAGACCTGCGCGTGCAAAGAGTGGAAAGATTAAGGGCTGGTGGGCCATTGCGCGGGTAGATGCAGGATCAGGACTTTCGGGCTCGATGATCTGAGTGCTAACGATTAGTCATGAGTATTAAAATGGAGTAGGAGACTTTTTACAATTACGCGATTTGGTATGCTCGATTGAGCGAGAAGGAGGGCTAGGAAGAGGCCTACACAGCCACCACCCGCTACCACGATGGGGAGGGGTGACATCGAAGCACCGTTATGTGGTGTGTTCCCATTCGTTGCAGCCATAGCGAGAACCAAAAAATGGTTATACGTGTGTATTGAAGACCTTCACTCTGCAAACGTAGGACCTTGAATTTCGGGGCCAACAGAGGGTCATTCTTTGCCCTAGATCGACTTAGCATTCATGCCCAGGTTGTCTGTGGTATATTTATATGTTGTTGGTCAATTCAAATATTTCGTGTTCCGGAATGGTGCTGTCATCCAGCCCACTCCAAATAACGGAATGTGGGGAACCGAGTCATGTCCGGTACATCTTCCGGTGTCACACCAGCGGCCCGAAAAGCTTATTTGAATGTCTCGAAGGAATCCAATCTATAGAATGAGAACGCTAACTATGTCCAATGTAAAAACTTCACCCACGCTGATATGGTTAGTATTCTATTTGTTTGGAACATTTTATGACTTACGCCAAGCACCTAGCTCGCGTCCGCTTTTGCTGCTGTTGGTGCGCGGAAATGGAAAATACACAGTTAATTGTGGATATTGATTGGTACACAATTCTTGTGTATTGTGTACACTAAGTTCATTTTGGCTTCGGCATAACACTAGAGCTTTCATCTAATGCGGTTGCTATACAGTACAACATGTAATCCGTCCTATGATACCTAAAGCGTAAAGGCAGTTACTTGAATTGCCTAACTATTGAATATCTTAGTGTGGTGCTACAATCTGAAATGATTTATGAGTCTTAGAAGGGCTTTCAAATCGTCCTAGCCTACACGGGATTCAGTCAAGAGTAACGCAAATTAGCAGTGTCCACGTTAAGAACCCGGCCTCGAGCAGAAACTTGACGAAAGCCGATAGTCCTCAACACATATGGAGTCTTATTATGCTTGGTTTAGACATTGATTTGGAATGTGTGTTACCCAGTTCTTGGACGGCCAATTGGCGTGATTTATATATCAAAGGAGCTCTAGTATATACTACATCTTCCTCGAATAGACTCGAGAAATCTGCGCAACCATGGGGCGACGCAAACGCTAATTAGTAGAAGACAAGCACCGCGAAGCTGAGAGAGCCACTTATTAGCGCGTTCGCTAGTGTACACCCATTCGCTGACCAAGTGCAGAGGCCCTTACTTATACCAGGCACCTATACTAATCATATTTGGCTGCCGCCGTGTTTAAACATCTGGGCCTCCCTGCCTCCGAGTTAAGTAAGCCGTCGTTGTGAATGACGCATCTTATATGAGTTGAATTCTACTTAGCCAGTTACTGTAACGGATTCTGCCCTCGATGCTCTCGATGCAGTTCTTTCGCAAGACTGTTCGATTAATAAGGGAAAAAGTAGGTCCTTGGAATTGGCTGCATGTCGCCCCAGAGTATATTAACACCTCTCGATAGTACATATGGCAATAGGACAGAATCAACTACTCTATCAGTCTCGTTTCTCCCTTATAGTTACTTTATAGTAGAAAGCCCAACCAAATCAAGAATAGAAACATGTAGGTGTGAAAATCTGCCAAAAAAGAAGGGCTCAGTTGATTCTCTCCGTTCCTGTCTCGTATTAGTGCTTGGAACGTTTTTACTTACTATGTCTGTTAGCTGCCTGGTTTTGCTCGGTTCGGGGATGAGGTAAGTCCTGCTACACATTTGTTAGCAGTCGCTCGGCAATTGCTCGCAGGGAGGGGGAGGCTGCCTAGAACGTTAGTATCCGGTGAAGGACCCTGGATTCGAACCATTAGCGTATTGATATCAAATTTGGCGGAAGGGCGATATTGAGGAACGGTGGTAATCAACTGAGCCATTGACCGTGAAGATCTTATTTTGATGACATAGACTTTCGATTCGGGGCTTATATAGAGTGGAGGTAGATAATACCCATCCTTTATTGGATTCTGGTGTTTTGGTTGCATGGTCGCGGGAGGGACGTGTGCTCATGCTCGGGGTGTGCTAGGTGACGAAGGTCAAAAGAGCCTGTTGATGAGCTGTTGCTAGGCGGTCGGTGCGGCGGGCGTTCTTGCGAGATGGGCAAGAACAGGCCGATTTTAAAAAAGTCCATTACTGTAGCAGGCAGAGCTTACCTATCAACAAGGGTTTTGAACAGGCAGCGAGAACCACTGCTTAAACTCAAGCATGCCATGAAGCACTCGTAACAGCCATTCCTAGAGCTATTCTGTACAGCCAGAAGCCCAAGTGCTTCTGCGTTAGAGGTCGGGATCCCTTCATTCAGCAATCGGCGCCAGAAAGCCTTGAGCTCGCCGCTGCAAAGACACAAGAGGCCATAAAGGCTTGACCGTTAATGGCTATAGCCTTTTTGTCTGATGGCCTGCTCACAAACTGAAATGTTGCTGAGAAAACCTCGACCGTTGACTAAGCAGATTCGTAGCAGGACTATTTCAATGCATAGCATAGTGCCTGAGCCTAGGGAAGGATGACGAATGAGTCCGATCTTAATCTTGAGTCCGAAACGTCGAGATCGGATGGGACGAGTGCGCCTTTGCGGATTTGATCCACATACCCTTGTCCTGAGTTAGCACAATTAGTAATGGATAGACGTTCTCCAAGTATACTGACCCAGTTTGATATCTAGAATGATAGGAGTGTTACAAGTATCAGCATACCCTCTGTGATCTCTTGAGACAAGAGCACGCTCTCGTAAATCTTAAAGGAGACAGGAAGCGATGGAAAATTGTCTACTCGCGATAGACAGTTCCCTGAGCGGAGGCTTCGTCGCATAAGAACGGTAACAGGGGATTCTCTCCTCTACTCCATGAAAATCCGGCTCTTTTACATTGTGATAACTGTGATTTAGAGAGTTGGTATATCGGCTGGGTCGGTTGTCCCTATGGATTTGGATGTCACTAGGGGACCGCACGTTCGGCGCCGTTCCTTCTACTTCGCTAATCTTTCTCGCCCATCATCCTAATACCACCCACGGCCGCATACCAGCCAAGCATTAGCATGGCTCGCTGGGATGCAGGACGGTCATCGCGGGCGGCGCTTGACGTTGCGAGGTTTGGCGCCCCCGCTATGCCGAAAAAATCGGGGAGCTATGACCCCCATGATTTGGATCTCCAGGTACCTCCTACAGATCAAACCAACCGCAACTCACGCGAACGACCTCATGGCTCCATCGCGAGGGCTGTTGCACCTGACCACTCAACCGACTTGCTCGGCAAAGATTGCATACACAGCCGGCATGTCGATCGCACGCCGTGCTTACTCGTCATTCGCGGAGACACTCGCCAATCCCGCGAACCGGGTGCAGAGCTACCTTTCTCGTAGTAGAGACCCCTTCGTCAATCTGTCCATCGAGGACTACATCCTGCGCGCCTCTCCGCCGGACTCGACGGTGCTTTTCCTCTACACAAACCGCCCCTGCGTCGTCATCGGCAGGAATCAGAACCCGTGGTCCGAGGTCAATTTGGGCATACTACAAGCAGGGACGTGCCAGGGCACGGCAGCCAAAGATACTGAACCACCCGCTATCGGTGATGTCGAGCTTGTCCGCAGGCGTTCTGGTGGCGGCGCCGTCTTCCACGACGAGGGTAATGTCAATTGGAGCATTACATGTCCACGCAGCGAATTCACAAGGGACAAACACGCTGAGATGGTCGTTCGTGCGCTCCGCAAGATTGGCGTCGAGCGCGCTCGAGTCAACGAACGGCATGACATTGTGCTCGACCAAGGCCACGAAAGGCGTGTAGTCGATCCACAGGACGCCCATCGGACGGCGTACACGGTTGATAAAGGAAGTCCCAGGCCACTGAAGGTGTCAGGCTCTGCATACAAGCTGACACGGGCGCGAGCTTTGCACCACGCGACGACGCTCCTCGCGTCCCCAAATCTACACATCATCCCGCAATATCTGCACTCACCTGCTCGAAAATATATACAGGCGAAGGGGGTCGAGAGTGTCAGCTCACCGGTCGGCAACATTGGCTTGGACGTTGAGATTTTCCAGGAGCGCCTTCAAGACGAATTCGCGGTAATGTATGCTGATCAGGGACAGTCGCCGGGCGTGAAGATCGTGGGCGAGGAACATCTGAAGATCCCTGAGATTAAGAAGGGCTACGATGAACTGAAGGTTCGTACACTGACCATGTCAAAGAAGGCGTGCTGACATTCATAGACCGATGACTGGATGTGGTCGCAGACGCCGCAATTCAATCTTGTCGTACAAACGTCCACCGGCAGCGAGATCGAGATCAACGTACACCGCGGCATCATCCAGACAATCGAAGCTAAAGAGGCCCATGTTTTAGGACCTGTACTTGAGGAGCTACAGGTGGCATTAGTTGGACAAAATTTGCAAGACATTGGAGACTGGAGTCAGTTCTTGCAAAGCCGCATTGAGCCTTGGCACAACGATTATGCGATCCTTGCCGACCGCCTAGAGAATTTCCTCCCACTGCCACAGTCTCAGAAAACTTAAAAGTTTCGTGGGAAGTCGCAGAAAGAGACATTGATCTGGCATTGTTCTTGAAGGACGGTAAAAGTCATGCAGAGAGCCTGGTCTGAGAGAACACCTCAGATTGATCAATTGCAATCAAGGCCCTCGTCACATTACCATGTTCGTCAGGATCCTGGACGAAAGCGTTTCTCTACGCATGCCTGTAGCACGATTTGCTGTGTCCGCATATAAAAGATACAGTCATTGCAGACTAAAAGAGGAATCGCGGCTTTTTCGTCCTTGAAGTAATCACCGCACTGATCTTTGACCCACCTTTGCTGGCCGAGAAAGAGTCGGCAGGTACCTACGTCATTTGGAGTGATCATTGATGGGAAGAATTCCGTGCTACTCCGTTGTTTTTCCAAGGTTCGTCCAGAACAAAACCGGAATCCTGAGGTCCTTTTTTCAGACGATGTGAACAGGTGCGAGGAAAGGCCATCTTCGTCCTAGAATTGCCTTCGAAGGTTTGGGCTGGATCATTGTTCCATCCGACCCTCGTACGATCCAACCAACCAAGGTTTGATCTTTTCAAATCCACATTGTCTGTAATCTAGGTTCACTCCAAATACGTGTCGCTATGTGACTGATCGTGATTCTCTCCCCTAGCCGCGAGGACTGGTGTCCAATGCGCCGATTTCCGTTGAGGACAAAAGACCTTAACTCCATAGGCATAGGGGTATTGGGCTAGTCCAGAATATCGTGGTCGCGCGAAGTTCAAGATCGGAGAGCGATGAAATATCGCCTCTATAGAGTAATCTGACCTTGCTCGCACTTCGTCTCGCAAAGGTTTCTTCGAATGACGATTTCGATATCTATCAGCTCAAGTCTTTGAAGTTCAGTGGCGCCAATGTTTAGTTGCTGGGGTTCACGCTTCATGCCGATAGGAGACATGCCGGAAATGTCTTGAGCCGCTAGTCTATGCTCTCCCGGTTTTCGAAGCTCTTCCGTGGTGTCGTAAGCTTTCAGAATGCGGCTAAAAATCCTAGAGTGTTGTGAGTGCTCAGTCGACATCTTTAGCAATTCAAGGCGTTCATCCGATCATCTCTTGAATCTGAAGAGGGTCGGAGGTATCCAAACTCGGATTCTGGAGCTCAAGGGACGCACGGGGGTGCCGCGTTCTCCGGACCTATGACACTAATGTGAGTGGGACTCAAGCTCGCGTCTATCACCACATCGCGTGCGCTGCGCAATAATCCAACTTTGTGTCAATAAAATGAGCCGATCACAAGTTAGCGCCCATGGCCACAGCGCGTGTCGCTTTCAGGGTAGCGATTGGCATGTCGAGAACTGTGCACCCGATGATAGGTCCAATCACGATTATAAATGGAGCCTCTAGCAATGTCCATCTAGAAGTTTTGCAGATGTTGACAAAGAAAGAAACGGGACAAGGATGCGCGTTACGCAACCTGAATCGCCTGCAGCTAGGGCAGTCTAGTGTAGGGTTTTCGATGTTCACAAATG